>OY757908.1:63367273-63597273 GCA_963585895.1 Sepioteuthis lessoniana
CCCACAATACTGAGTACACTCTTCAAAACCTATCCCACAACACTGAGTACACTCTTCAAAACCCATTCCACAACACTGAGTACACTCTTCAAAACCTATCCCACAACACTGAGTACACTCTTCAAAACCCATCCCACAACACTGAGTACACTCTTCAAAACTCATCCCACACCACTGAGTACACTCTTCAAAACCCATCCCACAACACTGAGTACACTCTTCAAAACCTATCCCACAATACTGAGTACACTCTTCAAAACCTATCCCACAACACTGAGTACACTCTTCAAAACCCATCCCACAACACTGAGTACACTCTTCAAAACCTATCCCACACCACTGAGTACACTCTTCAAAACCCATCCCACAACACTGAGTACACTCTTCAAAACTCATCCCACACCACTGAGTACACTCTTCAAAACCCATCCCACAACACTGAGTACACTCTTCAAAACCTATCCCACAACACTGAGTACACTCTTCAAAACCCATCCCACAACACTGAGTACACTCTTCAAAACCTATCCCACAACACTGAGTACACTCTTCAAAACCTATCCCACAATACTGAGTAAACTCTTCAAAACTCATCCCACACCACTGAGTTCACTCCTACCAAATCTTTAGAAAAAATTAATTTTCTAATAACCAAATGATTCCAGATTTTATAGTTTCAAGTGGAATATGATTGATAAAATCATATAAGAAGTGATATTATAAGATATTATTTAATACCAAAAATAAAATTGCTTAAATATAAATAAGGAGCATAAATGTTATCTTCATTGGAATTAGAATTAGTGAGGTGAGTTAAAAACCTGGATAAGGCTGTTTGGATTTCACTTCAAGTTAAAGCCCTTGGGTAAGGCAGGAATAAATCTGTTCTCTACCCAGCTATGGGAAAATAGCTGGAAATACCAAGTTCTTTAGCCTTGGTTAGTCAACCAGTCTAAGAGAAGGAAAACTTTGAATTCAAATCAGCTTTACTAGGCTAAAAACTTGTGTTACATCCTGTTCATGTCTGAAGTGTTAGTTAAATACTTAGTTATTTTAGATGACAACATTCTTCTTCAATTATACAACACCATCTATAAACAAAACACTAGAGAGAAATGGAAAAAAGGCTGCATCTTCTCCTTCCCCAAGAAAGGTGATCTTGGACTCACTAAGAACTATAAAGGCAAAGATCTTACTGCTATAGCTGCTAAGGTTTACAATGCCCTGTTTCTCAATTATATCTGACCTGACATTGAGAAAATTCTTAAGAAAAATCAACCTTTATAGATTCTGACTATCCATCAAATCATTGAAGGAATATGTGCAAAAAATCTTGAGGTAATACTACTGTTTGCAGATTTCTCCTTGGCATTTGATTCCATAGAGGAAAGATGGAGAAAATACTACAAGCATATAGTCTCCCCAAAGAAACTGTTACCTCTATATTGATGCTTTACAAAAACACAAAAGCAATAGCTTGCTCAGCCAATAGTGATACTGACATCTTCAACATTGTTGCTGGAGTCTTGCAAGGATATACATAAGCACTATATATATTTATAATCTGCCTAGATTATGTGCATCCATAGATTGAATAAACTTGGTGGGTTGGTTATGTTCATGGCATATCAACCCTTGTAGGTTATTTAATGCCAAATCCTGTTTATATATTTATGTATTAGATATATATGATTTGTACATAAGTAGTTTATAGATAATATTATTTTTAAACAAGCCAGACCTCATTTGTTTTTACACAGTTAGTTTCAAGTATTGCTATTTAACATTAGCAATCCTATTTATCAAGTATTCCTATCTAATTTAATACTCATCATTTGTTTGCACATAGTTAAATGGTTTCAAGTATTGCTATTTAACACTGATAATTCTATTTAAGATTATTCATTCGTTTGCATACAGTTAAATGGTTTCAAGCATTGCTATCTAATAATTCAATTTAATATTAATTGTTTACACACAGTTGAATGGTTTTAAGTATTGCTATTAATTGTTTGCACACAGTTAAATGGTTTCAAGTATTGCTCTCTAACACAAATAATTCTATTTGCATACAGTTAAATGGTTTCAAGCATTGTTATCTAATAATTCAATTTAATATTAATTATTTGTTTGCACACACTTAAATGGTTTAATGCATTGTAAATAATTAAACAGTTATTTTTTACCCATATATGGGACTCTAACAAGTACGACTATGCCATATCATTATCAGTGAGTAATGGCAATGATGGTGTACTTCACATTCCCCAAAACTCCAGGACAGGAGCCTCACCATCAGATGGTTTAATGTCATATCCAGAACATTCATTAGGAGTGGGTGTCTTACCCCATTGCAGAGATGTAATTGGCATATTTTACAACCCAAGACAGTTGGGCTAAGATTAAATTTTTTAAAAATCTTAAGAAATGGTTTCATATTAAAAAAGACAAGAAGCAAATGATATCCTGCAGAAACTATAACAAACACAGACTAGACAGATGATTTAGCACTTATTGCAAATACACCTGCCCAAGCTGAATCCCTGCTGCATAGCCTGGAGCAAGCAGCAGGAGGCATTGGCCTCTATGTAAATGCAAATAAGACAGAACTTGTTTGTTTTGAACAAGAAAGAGCCATCTCCATTTTAAGTGGCAAACCTCTGAAATCAGTAGACCAGTTTACTTGCCTTGGCAGCAATATCTCATCTATTGAAAGTGATGTCAATATATTCATTAGGAAGGCATGGCGTATTATTGACAGGTCATCAGTCATATAGAAATCTGATCTCTGATGAAATAAAACAGGATTTCTTCCAAGCTGTAGCTGTGTCTCTACTACTGTAAGGCTGAACCAACTGAACTCCAATGAAATGCATGGAGAAATAGCTTAATGGGAACTATTCAAGAATGCTATATGCAGTTTAAACAAATTCTGAAGACAGCAACCAACAAAACAGCAGCTCTATAGTCACTTATCTTCTATCTTACAAACTATTGTGGCCCAGGAAAGGGTCACTAATGAAGACGCAAACACGGATATTAGATAACAGATTATATTACACAAGAAAGATAGAGTTACACAGAAAAGGTAAGAAGTCTCGTACTGTTCGGATAACACTGATATTGATCTGCCCCTGGTAGCGAAACCTCTCAGTACTGATAATGGTGAGAAGAGTCCATTATGGAGAGATGAGTAAGGCTCCCACAACACAAACCATCCAAGTAAGGTGAGTAAGATATGCAGGGCACTGATAGAGAAGCAGGGATGAAAAAATAAGCAACATTCTCCTGTGGACTTTTATACATGGATGTGCCAGTGTTTCCAAATAGCAATGATTTTCATATATCAGCTCAGTATGAACACTTGATGCAATCTAGAGAACCAGCAAGGAGTGATAGATGGTAGGGATAAAGGATGAGAGAGTTAGAGAACTTCTTGTTATTAGTTCAACTTGAAGATAATAATATATTCATATCTTAGTTACAGAATTTCAATGCTGTAGAGTTTGCTAATAAATACCTAATAATATCCATTTTTATTGAATAATTTCCCACCAGAAATAGTCAATTCCTGTTATCTTTGGTTTAAAAGAAAATAATTTTATTATAAAAATTTATTAGGTTTTGTTTGGTTTCTTTCTAAGTGGGATGTTAAGCTTTGTGGGTTATTTTATGACAATGCTATCCTTGTAGAAAAACAATAGTTGTAATATCTAACTAATAGATTGATTGGGAAAAACAGAGTTCATACCACTTATTAAGATGTTGCAAGTCCAGTCTGTTAGCCACTATGGCAGAAGGACTCTCTGCAAAGTTTGTTTGGAGCATATGTATTTGTAGGTGATACTGTATACATGGGTGAGGAGTAAATGTACTACATATATATATTCTAATATATTAACAAATACTTCTGAAATCCTTTGTTACACAATTCTACTTGAACATAATAATAGCTTTATTTATATGTTTGTCTGTCTGTCTCTTCCTCCATTATGTTAATAATAATAATAATCATGATGATTATATATTTGTTGGTAAAGCATACAGAGCAATTATTTTCTTAGGCTTTTTGAATGTCAACCACTGACAGACAAAATACTATCTTCAGATAGAAAATCAGGAATAGCTTTTTATTTTTCTGGTTCTTCTGTCACTAAATTGCAAAGCAGGTATTTCATTGTAAACACAAGTACCAGTACTTTTCTTTATTTTACATAAAAAAACACATATATTTCACTAAGTGTTTGCTTGCATGTACATCTGTCAATAAGAATTTATTCCAAGTCATTTTAATGAAATATTTCATGTAGATAACCTAAAGTAATTATATGTATATGTATATTATAATATATTTTTTATAATTTGTTTCTTTTAAAATGGTAAATAAATATTCCTTTTAGGCACCTAGTTTCGACTAGGCTACCCTCGGGTAGGCGAGCTGCACTTTTGTTTCCTTTGTAACCCATGTATGGCACTAGATCTCGCGTCTAGTTTAAGCCGTAAACTGGCATACGTGCCCAGACCCACATTTGGGTTCATGAAACTGCTTGCCTCATCAGGCTCACATTGCACCAAGTGAGCCGATCAGCAGCATAGACCAGCAGGGTTCGAGTCTCGGCTCGTACCCGACCTCCCCCTCCCCTTTATCCCCACTTTAATTGGACTTCAGGCTTTTGACCTTGTGTCAAGTAGTGTCTGGTGGGAGGCAGCGACAGATAAATGGTAAATAAATATTGAAATTTGTTTCCATAAAAATCTACTTCTAAATATAATAGAATGTATCAAGTATATATATATATATATATATACTTGATATATTCTCTCTCTATATATATATATATAGGGTATGAAAATGTAAACAAATGGCTGCTGCTGTTACTATATAATACCTTAAAAATTCCCTTAGCCAAACATGGTACGCTTGTTGGCTGAGCGGTCTGAGATTTAGTCTAACGTAAAGTTGGATGAGTTTCGATCCCGGCTTCGAGCATCCTACGTGTCTAGCCACACTGAAGAGTTCTGATAGAACGAAACAGTCAGTATGTGGATGACAATATATATATATATATATATATATATATATATATATATATATATATTGTTTTCTTTTCTTTTTCTTTGTTGTATGGCATATCAACTTTTGTAATTTACTTATTGTCAAAGCCAGCCTTGTACAAGAATGGAAGTGGTGCTATTTAACCCATAGCTGGGGGAAAATAGAGTTCATACCATCTCCAATGGTATAAGTCTGAAAGCGAATATAATAGCATGACAGGAATTTGAACATTCTAACTATGTTGCCGCAGGCCAACATGTTAGTCGTAAGACTATGAGGACTTTCCATATTCATATATATATGTATGTATGTATATATAAATATCAATATACATATGTATACATGTATATGAATACATGTATGTAAATACATACATAAATGCACATGTATATATGTGTATTTGAATACATTAGCTGGCTGCATTTGAATACATATAATTTCACTTGCATATGAATACTTACATATACTTGTATGTGAATACATATATATGATATACAAACTTATATATATAAATATATGAATGCATATATATTTATATATATACACAAGCTTATGAATACATAAATATATATACATGGACATATGAACACATACATATATATGTGTGTAAATATTTATGCAAACGAATACATTTAAACATAATTATGTTTATGAATATATGAATATATATATATATATATATATATATATATATATATATAGGTATATAATTACATACATACATACATACATATATGATTATATATACACATATGAAAACATTTACATATATATATATGTAAATAAATACACATATATATTTGTATATGAATACATAGATACATATATACATGCATATATATGAATATAAATATATATACATATATGAATACATATATATATATATGAATATATTACATGCGTACATATATATATATATATATATGTATATATACTTGAATGCATACATATATATGTGTACACTCTTATCTATATATATATGTGTGTGTGTGTGTGTGTGTGTGTGTGTGTGTGTGTGTGCGCTCATATATTGCAGAGGGAATGGCATAAATGGAACTGCTAATCTGGCTTCAAATTCTAGCCAATTCCGTTTACTTTCACTTGATATGAATGCATTTGGGAAAGAGATGAATCAATTTCTTCTTTCATCCATAGGTGAAATAGTTGGGTAGACCAAGGTCTCTATTCCTGATAGAGCAATAAGTCTTGGAGAATAACAAGTCCAAATTCAGAACTCCTGTCAATACATCATGGGTCAGTATAACAGTGTAAGGTCCAATCCTCTTAATGTCAGCCAAAGCTCTTAAGAAGACTGAGAAAAACACTGAGTTGATAATTTTTTTATCTGAGAAAGCAACAGACGATATATTTTCATAAGTATATTTCTATCATTCTATCAATCATTGGCAACCTTCTAGAAATTTCAAATTGAGTCTTTTATTCAATCCATGGAAGAATAGTGTTCTCATCCCACTATCCATGCTTAGAAGTTATATCAAATCAGTTGAGTTAAATTCTTTCTTGAAATATTATCTCTTCAACTGAACCAGAATATAACCTAACATAACCAAGGAATTGAACTCACGATATTATATCATAGATTGGTGAAAACAATTACAGACCGTTCCAGACATTGACATGATGGTTAGAATGTTCGCCAATGGCCCAAGAGACCTGGGTTTGATCCCAGGTCGTCATACCAAAGAATCAAAAAATGGTACTTGATGCTACCTTGCTTAACACTCAGCATTATAAAGTAAGGATCAAGGGTAAAGTGGAGCAATTAAGGGAAAGGAGTAGCACCCTCCCCTACACCTTGGTGTAATAGCTATCAGGTCACCCTTGACTATGGTCACCAACTTTATTTACTTTTTTTTTTTTATTACAGACAGGCAGTGTAGCATTTGAATTAAGTCATAATCATTAAAACGGCTGGAAAGATATGAGAAGTCAACTTGGTTTACTTGACAGATACTAACCTTTAGAGGCAGTTGAAATCTTGGCTGTCATTGGGGGATTGTAAAGTCAGGTGACAAAAATTCAAAAAGTTAGAAGTTAGATTTATTCTTAAAACAAATAATTTACAGTTATATGGTTTCAGGTATTTCTGTTTAATACAAATAATTTGTTCACAATTATATAGTTTCATGTAACTATTCCTATTAATGATAACAATTCGTTTGTACACAGTTATATGGTTTCAAGTATTCTTATATAATATTAACAATTTTCAAACAGATCTATTTAACCTTCCATGTGGTTGGATATGCCATGTGATTCCTATCAAGGTTGGTTGTCGTGGTTTTCTAGAAAACTCCGTCATTTCATTTCTTTTAAAAATAGGAATCACTGGCTGCACTTTGAAAGCTGCCTCGAATCATCTTCAGACTGCGGTGCGATATGCATCAAGTTGGATTTGGTCAAAAGCAAGAAGTTTTCAGCATGAATGAAATACACGCAGAACCACCATTCCCTTGTGATTACGTAAGAAACGGTTACTGTAAACACATAATAACATCAACGGGCGAAAGTAAACACGATTTTTTTTAAAATCACAAACTGCACACTAGAAATGAAGATTAACGTCCATTGTAGTCTCAGCTCTTGATTGATCTTGCATATATATATATATATATATATAATTCTCTTAATACCCTGTCTGGAGGCAAAAGCTGCTTGGTAGCGCCAGGAGTAGCAGTACCGCCTTGAGCTACTGAAACTGTGTTATCGCCCCTGGTTGGTGGCTGATGAGGACAGGGTATCACACGTGCTTTCATACGTTGTATGGTAAAAAAAAAATTGATCTTCTGAGTGGACCTGGGAGTAATGTTAGTGAAGGAGTGGCTCAACAGGACTGAAACTATAACAACAGGGTACAGTTTAATACCATCCCTAAGACACCCTTTTTTGGGGAAGCAGTCTTACTTTTCTGCAGGTAATGCAATTCATATATTTTAGACCAGTTTACATAACCTAGCAGCAATATCAATGTCAACATACACATAGGGAAGGTGTGGACTGCTATTGACAGGTTTTCGATCTTACGGAAATCTGAACTCTCTGGTGAAAAAAATTGGTATTTTCTCTAAGCTGTGGCAATGTTGGTACTACTGTATGGATGTGCCACCTGGACTTTAATGAAACACACTTGGAGTAAAAGCTAGATGGGAATTAAGCAAGGATTCTATCTGCTATTTTGAACAAACATACGAAGCAGCACCCAACAAAATAGTAGCTGTACAACCACTTACATTTTATCTCACAAAGAATCCAAGTATGATGAACAAGACACAGCTGGAGAAGTAGAAAAGAAACTTATAAGTGACACTCTCTCATGGACATATCAATGTTAGTTGACTAGCACAGACTTACACACATCAGCTCTGTGCAGATACTGGATGCAGTCTAAACGACCTACAAGGAGTGATGAATGATATGGAAAGTAGTTAGTGACCGAAGTTGAGGGTGACTCAAAGGCTCCCTTTTCGATAGCTACTGCACCAAGGTGTAGGGGAGGGCACTATTCCTTTCCCTGAATTACTCCACTTTACCCTTGATTCATACCTTATAATGCTCAGTGTTAAGCAAGGAGGCATCATGTACCATTTTTTGAGTCTTTAGTATGACTCAACCAGGGATTGAACCCAGGTCTCCCAGGCTATTGGCAAGCACTTGAACCATCATGCCAATCAGTGTTTAATAAAGATCTTTTTTTGCTTTCTTGTTTGCTTATGTTTTTGGTTTTTATAGCACAAATAAATGACATTATATTAAAAAAATATTCAAATATCTTATTTAATGATCTAGGTGGTCACCAAGTTCAACTTTATAAGATTTTTAAATACTTACAGATCACTCTATCCAGGCCAGGAGACTAAATCTAGTCATTATAAAAAGAAATGTCAAATATTTTATGTAGCCACAGACTACAATATATAATAATCATAATAATAACAACAACAACAACATCAGAAACTTTACCAGAGAATTAAAAAAAAACATGGAATATGAGTAGATATCATTTTGAATTTCCTAAATTACATTGCAAAAATTTGAGATAACTTGGAAGTAAAAAAAATATTGAATTACTTCCTACCATAGTGGTAATGAAATGTGCAAAAATAAAGAGGAAAGTTTGAGGGAACTGAGGAAACTTGCAGTCACCTGATCCTCATCAAGAATCATCAGATAATGAGGGAAACATCTTTTAAAATAAATATTTTATCAACATAAATAAACATATTATACACAAAATAATGGTTTCACACACACACACACACATATATATATATATGTTTTATATATATGTTTAAGTTACTATATATATATGTATGTTTGTATGTCTACATTTAAATCACTGTATATATATATATATATATATATATATATATATACAAATGTAAATATAGACATACAAAGATACATATATTCACGTTATATATATATATATATATATGGAAGACTTTCTCTTTTTTTGTTTCATTTAACAATTCATATAACCTAATGAAAGTTTAACGTTTTCATATCTAAAAACCAAAACGTTTAACATTGGAAAAAAATTCAAACTATCAATAAAATCATCCTCTGAAGACCTTGTGCGCTTTTATATTTGTATATATATATATATATATATATATATATATATATATAAGCAAATTGTATTTATGTGTGCATGTATGTGTGGAGCTGAGCATTTTTGTTGTTATTACTTTATATAAAACTGGAAAAACTAATGCAGATTTCTGTCTGTGTAGGTAAGGCCTATTCATAGTGGTGTAGAACAAATCTAAAATCTGGGTGAGGCTTTTTGAATGACCCTCATATATATCTATATGTGTGTGTGTGCATGTGTGTGTCTGTTTGTTTAGATATTTATTTTTTAAACCAGTAATGAAAGAGAGAGAGAGAATAATTATAATAGATATATTTTCAATATTAACCTAGCTGAAATAATATTCTAATGATAATATATATATATATATATATATATGCATACATTTATGCTTTTGTATGTGTATACAAACATATATATATATATATATATATATATATATATATATATATATATATATACAGAGAGAGAGAGATTCATAATGATTAACTTTTTCTATCTAGCTGAAATAATATCTTAACAATAAATATATATATACAATACAGAGAGGTGTTTTACTTGTGTGTGAGTGTATATATAGATAGATAAAGAGAAGGATTCATTATGATAAATATTTTCTATCTCTACCTAGCTGAAATAATATCTTAATCATAATAACAAGCACTCACCTCTGACACACACACATACATACATATGTGTGTGTGTGTGTGTGTGTGTGTGTGTGTGTGTGTGATGTATTTATCATTGAATGCTCAACAACCATGTAATGTACCAATCCCATAATCAGTCTTCTTTACTGTCATGGTTGGCTGACACAACCCTATCAGCTTTCTCTCATTGTCACACAGTCCGCTGCTCTTTTCTATATCTTATCCTTCTGGTTCATTTTTCTCTTTTGCATTTCTGTTCATCATATTAATCCTTTCTCTAGTCAAACATATACATTCCATGATGGCCTATTTCACATTCTATATCAATCACGAAAATCAATTTATCTGTTTATTATTTCTATTATTATAAATTACCTTCTCATTGAGTTTTCACACCAGAAGTATTGGGTGGTACTTATAAATGATCAAGTGACAGCAAGTTGTCATTCTACTCCAGGACTCTACTATGTATTCTTAATCATTTTGCTAATGCTGTAAGCTGGATGGTTTTAATTCCCTTTATAAATGTATTCCTTCACCACTAATTTTTTGACCATCAGTACTTGGTTAGAAAACATGAAAAAGAATGATTGATCTTTGCCAAAGAATACCAGGACAAACCACAATCTTGTGGATCTCCTTCCTCACCTTTCCTACTCTTGTACCCCTTCTATGACAGTTTGCTGCATTCACTAAGAGGGTTTACTGTTTCAGCTTACTTTGCATATAGTCTACATTTTCTATTCTCTTTTACTGCAGTCTGAGAGACAGCAAGTCTCCTCAAGTCTCCAGGACTCTTCTGAGTATTCTTACTGATCTTAACAAATGCTGTGGTCTGGATAGTCTTGATTCTACCTTTGATTTCCAGATCTTCCAGTCTTTTTTTCCAGCCTTTAGAGACTGTTCAAAGTGTACCATTCACAACCGGTATCACCATCACTCTTATGTTTCATCATTTTTTTTAGTTCTCTTGCAAGGTCCAGGTATTTATCTATCTTTTTGCTTTCTTTTATTTTCACTATGTGGTCTGCCAGAATGACAGAATCCTCTTGACAATAGTAGGTCTGGTCTTTTGGATAAGATTAGATAATTAGTTTGTAACTCCAAATCCCAGAGAAAATTTATACATCTCATTCTCTTGGGTGGATTTTAGTCTGTGCATATACCATTTGATAGCATGGTTAAATTTCTTGCACAATTCCCAGTGGATCATCTTTTCCAACCAATTGTACTTTGTCTTGTACTCCTATTGTGCGAGTTTGCTGCCTTCAGTTATTATGTGATTCATTGTCTGTTTCTCCATTTCTATTCATATTGTCACCTATATTATCTATCCTGTTGCATATTATCAATTTTTGTTTTAACATAATTGGTCTTTACGGCATTATTTTGTGTTGCTATTAAGGTTTCTCTCTTAAAGTTTCCCTTTCTTAGCCATATCCATGTCTTCTCTTGTGCAATCTCACTGGTTTGTTACTTAAAATCTCCATACAATTATTTCTTCCCATTTCTATTTTCTAGTTTTTGTTTTTCTGTTTCTCCTCATGTTGCCAGCAATGTTACTGACTGCTGTAATTAGTCTTTCTGTGTTCTTTTTAATATAGTCATCATCCTTGTATTGAGCCATCATCTACACAATCCTCGATGCTGGTGAGGCCTCATCCACCTTACTTTCTTGACACACAGTCTTATGTCATTTTTTGGATGTAGAACCTTGTGCATCATCATCAATTTTCTTGTCCTTTGGTCTTGTTCTTGAGTCCTTCCAGGTTCCATTTTAAGAATAGTCCTGAGTATTTTACATTGGATTAGCCCAGATGTTTATTCCTTTTATTATTATTATTATTATACTACTTGTGAGTTCTTCAAACCAGCATTAGCTGGTGGTCTTTCACTGGAGTCTGAATGACAGCAAGCCTCCTCAGGTCTCCAGGACTCTTCTGAGTATTCTACTTAATCTTAACAATGCTTTAGTATGGATAGCCTCAATTCTTCCTCCATTTTTCAACTCTTCCAGTTCTCTTCACAAGTGTTGAGTGGGGAGCATTATAAGTGCACTAATCACATGTGTATCATTATCACCCTTATGTTCTTCAGCTTTCTCAGTTTTCTGGCAAGGTCTAAGTACTTGTCTCTCTTTTGACTTTTTTGATTTTTACTCAGTGGTCAGTTGGGATGGTAAAATTCACTATACAACAGGTTCTCATTTTTTTTTTGTTAATCATCACCAAGTCTGGTCTTCAGCCCAGGATTAGATGATCCATTTGTATCTCAAAATACCAGAGAACTTTATGCATCTCATTCTCCAGGACAGATTCTGGTTTGTGCAAATACCATTGGGTAGTATGATTAAATTTCAATTTCTTGCACAAATCCCAATGGATCACCTTTCCCACCCAGTCATGTTTAGTCTTGAACTACTTTTTTGCAGGTTTGCTACATTCACTCACTATGTGATTAATTGTTTTGTCTTTGTCACTTGCTATTCTGTAGTTCATTATTGGTTTTGGCTTTAATATAATTAATCCTTTTTGTGTTGTTTTGTGCTGCTATTAGAAGACATTCAGTTTTGCTCTTAAGGTTTCCTTTTTTATTATTATTATTATTATTATTATTATTATTATTATTTACTCCTTGCAAGTTTTTCACACTAGTTCTAACTGATGGTTTTTCATTGGACTGAATGACGGCAAATCTCCTCAGATCTCCAGGACTCTTCCAAGTATTTTATCTGATTTTAGCAGTGCTGGAGTCTGGAGAGTCTCAATTCTCTCTCTGATCTCCTGTTCCCCCAGTCTCTTTTCCAGGCCATTCCACAGACCCCAACTACAACTGGTACTATAAGTACCAGTAACCATCAGATCATCAAAGTTAAGAAGTGATGAGCCTGCACATTAATTAGATAGGTGACCACGAGGTAGTAAAAGCAATGTAAAGCCTGTGTGCCAGAATAAACAAAGCTTAGTAAATAAGAACTAGAATAGATACTTGAAGAAAGCAGGAGAGTATAACAATGAACTTTGATGATATGATGGTAGGTGGTACTTTCAGTATAACTTAACTGCAAGTAAGGTATCTATAAAGTTGGCAACCATAGTCGAGGGTGATCCAAAGGCTCCCTTTTCAATAGCTACAACACCAAGGTGTAGGGGAGGGTGCTACTCCTTTCCCTGGATTGCTCCACTTTACCCTTGATACGTACCTTATATTGCTGAGTGCTAAGCAAGGCGGTATCAAGTACCATTTTTAAAGTTTTTGGTATGACGTGACCAGGGATTGAACCCAGGTGGCCTATTAGTTTAATCCCAGGTTGTCATACCAAAAATTCAAAAATTGGTACTTTATGCCGCCTTGCTTAATACTCATCATTATAAGGTGGGGATCAAGGGTAAAGTGGACAATCCAGGGAAAGGAGTAGTGCCCCCCTCCACACACACACATACATCAGTGTCGTAGCTATAGAAAAGAGAACCTTTGGGTCACCCTCGACTAAGGTCACCAACTTTAAGGTGTCTGTTGGATTGACTGATTGATTAAGGACTTGTCCACCCGTCTAGAGTTATTTTATGCCTAGAAGTTAGAGAATCGCATTGACATTTTTTTGCAGTTATTTCCTAAGTAGATTTTTTGCACATTGTCCAATCAAATATGAATAATTTTTATACAGATCTATTTGTCCCATTGATAAGACTCAAACTGGTATTACCACTCCCGGTCAGAGTTGACCTGAGAGTAATGGCAATGAAGGTGAACTCTGCAGTGGATTCTGTCTGCATATTCTTAGTCTCACTGACATACCTGGGTATCTCTTGGAGTTGATACTATTTACCAACCCCTCCGCTCGGGCAGGATATGACACAAGGTCAATTTTTAAGCAGAGTTTAACAGGTTTGAATTCAGAGTTTTCCTTCTCCTAGACTAGTTGCCTAACCAAGGCTGAAGAACCTAGTCTGTCCTACTATTTACCCATAGCTGGAGGGAGAATAATTGGATTCATACCTTCCCCAAGGGTATTAGTACTATGTGAAATGCAATCAGTCTTGTTCAGGATTTGAACTCGTGTCGCCGTGTCTATTTCCTACGATGATAACGACTACACCACGGGCACCTCCACAAAGTTGATAACCTTCAGGGAATTTTGATTTTGTTCTCATTCTACAGTCAATATTCTACAGTCAATTTTTATAGTTAATTTTTCAGTGAAATATTGATGTTTCTCTTTTGTACTGAAGCAGAGTATATGGTACAACTTGGTCCAGTGATTAAACAGAAAAAAATTTCACAAGGAGTTTCAGAAAAATTAATTTCATAATCTAATGACTGGACCAATTCTTGTTCAAATTATCTCAAATTTTAACAGCCTATGTAGAAACAACTGAAAATTATACGTTTAATGTTTTATGATTTTTTCTTTTCAGGAATAGAAATGCTATTCACTGGAAAAGAAAAAGTTTCTAAACATTAAACCGAGAATTTTGAGTTGTTTCTAAACATGCTGTTAAAATTTGAGATTATTAGAACGAGAATTAATCAAGTTATTAGATAACAAAATGATAGTGATTTTTTTAAACACCCTGTTTACTATAATTTCTAAGTCTTATTGATAATCATCATCATCATCATTATGTCGCACTGGTAGCACAAATATCCCTGACCCTCTCTCGCCACTTCTCCCTATCGTTCATCGCCCTAGGCAGGTCTTCAGGACAACATCCCGTATCCTCACATAGCTGCTGAATGTATGTTCGTGCTGGTCGTCCTGCTTTTGCACGGCCATGTGTGGGGGTCCATAAGAGTACATCTCTTATAAGTTCGTCCCTGCTTCTCCAGCAGTGTCCTGCATGTCTGGTTCGTCTAACTTGAATAGTTTTCATGATAGGAGGCAGGTGGCCGTACAGTTGGTGTCTTGTGGGGTGTTGCCACCAGGACTTGTTCAAGATTGCTCGCAGCATTCTTGTGTAATTGCCGTCTAGCTTCTTCTTCAGCCGTTCCTCGTGGTTTAATGGTTAAAGCGATAGATTGCGGAATCATAATAAACGAGTTTGAACTCCAGTCGTACCATTTCATTCACTTTTGGACAAATACCCTTAGGAAAGGTATGAACCCCCTTATCCTCCCAGTTATGGCTTAAATAGTACCACTACTGTTCTTCTAGAAAATGTACTTGGCATTAAATAACCTACAAAGGTTGATATGCCATTAAACCAAGAAACCAAACAAACTTATTGTGCACAATACCTCATCCATATAGCCCTTATTCCAAAATAAAACCCTTCAATTACACTCATGTTGGGTTGATCACTATAACTGACCTTAAATTTGATACAGCTAATGTTCTCTGTATGGTCTCTGGCCACACCTTAAAAGCCGTGTGTCATATGATAGACAATGTCAACATATTTATCAACACAAAACAAAAAAGCTGTCTATCACTATTTGACCCTTATACTTGGCAATGTGTCAGATAATCTTTCTCTTGTTCTCATTTAAAGTTTATTGCAGACTCTAAAGAGACAGTGATAAATCAACTCAAAAGCTTATGCCCAATGTTACAGGCCATCTTTTATATATATATATATATATATATGTATATATATATTCTTACAGGATAGCCATTTCTGTTACCTCTGTCCACCTAGCAAGGTGTGTTAATGCATCAAGGCCTTTGCAAAAGCATAAGTTCTTGAGAGCAATGCCAAGCCCGAAAACTTGCCATCTTGTGTTTTAGTGCCACCTTAGTTTTAACCCAACTATACCAATCAATATTTCAGCTGTGTGGACACTTCTTCCTCTTATGCTTTCCACTGGCCATAAATAAAGAGAAAGTGTGAGAATAAATGTTGCAAGTCAGAGCACATAATCACAGCTCTCCATCAAAGCACCTCATTCCCACTGTCAACTCAGATGCATGTTGAAGCAATATAAGCACTCCAGCAACTTTATTTCACAGCTCAGCCATGTTGATGTGATAATTCAGAATTTTGTATTGGTAACTCCTGGTTTACACATAGCAGAAGAGAAAAGAAAGATGACAAGCATTAAAGTTTTGCAAAGAGAGAGAAAATCCCATTATGCCCATTAATTAACAGAATCTCAATTATAGGATAACTAGCAAGGTTACTTGACATTATCTAGATCCAAATAGCTTCTGTGGTTATTATTAATGTTCATTTGAAATTGTTATCACATTTGATGGTATTTATAACCAACCTTATTTGCATCTGATTTAGAATACTATGTGTATACCATGATATTAACATCTGATATTAAAGTACTTTGTGTATACCATGATATTAACATCTGATATTAAAGTACTTTGTGTATACCATGATATTAACATCTGATATTAAAGTACTTTGTGTATACCATGATATTAACATCTGATATTAAAGTACTTTGTGTATATCATGATATTAACATCTGATATTAAAGTACTTTGTGTATACCATGATATTAACATCTGATATAAAAGTACTTTGTGTATATCATGATATTAACATCTGATATTAAAGTACTTTGTGTATATCATGATATTAACATCTGATATTAAAGTACTTTGTGTATATCATGATATTAACATCTGATATTAAAGTACTTTGTGTATACCATGATATTAACATCTGATATTAAAGTACTTTGTGTATATCATGATATTAACATCTGATATTAAAGTACTTTGTGTATACCATGATATTAACATCTGATATAAAAGTACTTTGTGTATATCATGATATTAACATCTGATATTAAAGTACTTTGTGTATATCATGATATTAACATCTGATATTAAAGTACTTTGTGTATATCATGATATTAACATCTGATATTAAAGTACTTTGTGTATACCATGATATTAACATCTGATATTAAAGTACTTTGTGTATATCATGATATTAACATCTGATATTAAAGTATTGTGTATATCATGATATTAACATCTGATATTAAAGTACTTTGTGTATATCATGATATTAACATCTGATATTAAAGTACTTTGTGTATACCATGATATTAACATCTGATATTAAAGTACTTTGTGTATATCATGATATTAACATCTGATATTAAAGTACTTTGTGTATACCATGATATTAACATCTGATATTAAAGTACTTTGTGTATACCATGATATTAACATCTGATATTAAAGTACTTTGTGTATACCATGATATTAACATCTGATATTAAAGTACTTTGTGTATACCATGATATTAACATCTGATATTAAAGTACTTTGTGTATATCATGCTGAGCATAATGAGCATTGTTATAAGAAAAGGAATCGGTGACCCAAATTCAAACCCTAGATTAGGCTTTTTCCATTTCACCTTATGCTAATGCCTCGGAAAAGGCATAAATCAATCTCTTCTCTCCCAGCTATGAGTAAATAATATGGCAAAACTGGATTCTTTAACCTTGGTAAAACATCCAATCTAGGAGAAAGAAGACTGAATTCAAACCAGTTTACTCTGCTTAAAAATTGACTTAGTGTCACATCCAACCTGTGGTGGAAGGGTTAGGTAAATACTTCTATGAAATGAGGTAAAATTTCTGACAGTCTATAACATCTGAATAAACATTAGCCAACCAATTACAAAAACTTTGTATAGAAGATACTGAAGTTATTTTTGAGCCATTAAAAAAAAGCATGATCTTATATGCCAAAAATACAGTCAAACTGATTACTTCTAAATACACTTCTTTGTTCAATGCAACATTAGAAATAATAAACTGTTGAAATACGAAACACACTTGTAGTCAGTAGCTAGGCTAAGAGCAACGTCTTTAGCAAGGCTAGAACTAAAAGTAACAGTCTTCAATGAAAGAGCTTATTTATGGCACATTGGGAGATTCCAATGTGCACATATTGGCCGGTCCATTCCTTGTATAGTGATTGGCTAGAACATGTGATTGGCTATGCCTGTTCATAAATACCAACCCTGTCATTAGTATTGGCTATGCTGGACCTCAGGTAAGTGTTGCTTGTTATAATTGTCACTGTTATTGTTGTTGTACATTGTTGCGTTCTACATCTCCCCTCCCCCCCCCACGGGTGGGCCGGGTTGCTTGGGAGGTGTGTCTCTCTTTTATGCCTGGTTTGTTATGTGGTAGCAACCTAGAGAGAGCTCGGGGAATCCTTGATGCTCGAAGTCGTGGGGATATGTGTGTGGTTTGTTGTTGGGGTTTGGTTGCTGTGCATGTGCTATCACAGGGAGACAATGGGGGATGTGTGACTGTAGCATTAGTTGACGGGATTCTTGGTCCTAGTGTCGCACTTGGTATCGGGGTTGGTGTAGGCTTGAGATTGCACTTTTTGAGGAAGCGACGGTTCCTAAGTGTAATTCTTCCGGAGCCATCAACCCTGATTTTGTATTGACGCTCAGGTAGGGCGGAGATTATCTTTCCTGTGGTGTTCCACCGGCGATTAAGCGGGTTTTGAATGGTGACAGTGTCACCGGCTTGTAATGGGCATAGGTTGTGAGTATGCCTGTTGTATCTTTCTACCAACTTAGCATTGCGTTTCTGAAGAATTAATTCGCGGCGTTGCGCTGCCGCTATCCATTCAGGATGTGGTTTGTAAAGGAATGGTTGCGACGGGATGGAATCCCGGAGCCGGCGGTGGAGTAGTAGTTGTGCCGGTGATAGGCCAATACCTTGAATTGGGGTATTTCTATACTGCAAGATGGCCCGAGCGGCCTTGTCATTGTCCAGGGAACCTTGAGTGTCTGTGTTCCCATTGACTATCCTCTTTGCGGTTTTTACTGCTAGCTCTGCACGGCCATTGGACTGGGGATATGCGACCGAGGATCGTCTGTGCTTTACACCCCATGTCTGAAGGAATTCCTGGAATGCAGTAGAGGTGAATGGTTGGCCACCATCTGTGCTGAAGTACAGTATCTGTACATTTCTGCATATGTACAGTGCCTGTTTTGTGGTCTTTTTTCCCACTTTGAAGGCGACGGGTAGCCAGCCCTGGCATGTCAAGGAGAATCCTCCAACCGTGCGCACCTTCTTGCTTGAGGGGACCAAGTTCTTCTCTGATATTCCCATGTGTCTCAGATGCTTTGTCCCGCCGAGGCATATTGTTGCACCACTGTCTGGGTAGATCCTTAGTTTGGTAGGACGAAAAGAGGGAATGTCCTCGGCCCGTCTTGGATCCGGACACGGAGAGAATGGGATAAGTGTTGCTTCCACTTCCTCGCGGCTGATATGGTTGCCCGGTTTATAGGTGTTGGTTGCCGGGTCGAATACCATGTGGGCAATGAGAGCATCCATGACGGCTTCCTCGTCCTCTGGACTCCATACAGACCCTTGTCTCACTCTGCCCTTTGATTGACAGACTCCTTCAACGTGATTCTCTTTGCCACATGCTCTGCATGTTTGACCCCATGCAGGACACATCCGTGGTCGATCGCCTGACCCAGTCTTACCATGTTGGAAACTACCGCAACCCCTACATGCGTTACGTTGGGACTGTATTTCCATGATGTTCCTTCTGCGGTTATTGGTGGCAGTTGGTCGGATCGTGTTTTGAGCCCGTTTTTGTTGGCGATATGCCGACATTTGAAGCCTTGCTATGTCCGAGATGCTGGACATTTTGTTTTGGTCCCGCAGTGCCATCTCGAATGCTTGGGCGTGGCTCACATTTTGTTCTAGGGTCTCCAGTGATCCCGCTTTAGCCAACAAGTCTGCTTGTAGAGCATCGTTGGCTATACCCCGAATGAACTGGTCCTTAACGTATATGCCGGATAAATCGTGGTCACAGTTGGGACATATGAAGTTGCAATCCCTTGCTCCTGACCTCAGTCGAATCAGGTAATCACTGACAGGCTCACCATCGCCTTGTGCAATAGATGAAAAAGAGATTCTGTGTACGATGGGATTGGACTTCATCGTGACCAAAACCTCAAGCATGTCTAGCAGTTTGTTTGGGTCTGCATTGAAGAACTCAGGATATGTGTTGATGATTGAGTTCTGGACAGTTTCTTCGGCGCAGTTATATAGTTGGACGTTCATTTGTGTGTCAGAAAGGTTGGTCATCTTTGTGAATACGTCCCAGTCAATTTTGAATTTCCGAAACTGCTGTGGTGTCATTCCTGAGTTAAGCTGAGGAGGCTTGGCGGTCGGTGTTACATGAGTGGTTGGTGATGCCGGATTTTCTTTGGCCAACTTCAGTATGATGAGTACTTCTCCCATGTTCTTTATACCGAGCTCCTTGAGCATCGTTCGGTCCAGCATGTGTATAGTGTCCCTTGTGATGCCCTCGCTTGAGAATGTCTGTGCATAGATCTTTGCAGAGGCCGTGGTTATGCCTGCATTGGTAAAAATGCTCTCCCAGTCAGTCAGGTCGTATCCTGCTCGCAGCGCCATGTTGAAATACGAAACACACTTGTAGTCAGTAGCTAGGCTAAGAGCAACGTCTTTAGCAAGGCTAGAACTAAAAGTAACAGTCTTCAATGAAAGAGCTTATTTATGGCACATTGGGAGATTCCAATGTGCACATATTGGCCGGTCCATTCCTTGTATAGTGATTGGCTAGAACATGTGATTGGCTATGCCTGTTCATAAATACCAACCCTGTCATTAGTATTGGCTATGCTGGACCTCAGGTAAGTGTTGCTTGTTATAATTGTCACTGTTATTGTTGTTGTACATTGTTGCGTTTAAAAAATAAGGAGATGCTAAAAAGTTCTTAGCCTGACCAAGAAGGGGATGACCTAAAGATATGAAATATACATGCTATTGCTGCAGTTGAACAACTTGGCACATTGACTTTCAAGTTTGTTTAATCCTCTTCCCTAAAAAAAATAATTCAATAAAAATTTTTAAAAAAAGATCCTTTCTGTCTTGATTTGGCCAAGAATTTTTCATTGCAGTTTCAGATACAAGGGTTCATCAAAAGTTTTGCAATATTTTAGTTTTTGGTGTATATATCATGTGACCAAAGCAGTTAAATCTGTGATTGATAGTATCATGGCAGTTGGTGCACACATTGTGCACTGTTTCTCTTATAGGACTTTACACTCCTATAAATTATTTTGGGTGGTATGCCACTTGTTCCCACAAAGATGGCGGACGCTCAATATTCAGTCTCAGGAAACCATTGGCCAGGAGGACCACGTGACAGGTTTAAAACTATGTCCGCGCGTAAATTCAAGTCCTGCGTTTTTGAGCCACCTACAAGACGCGTATTTTCTATAAATAAGTCGTCTTCAAACACCCTTGTTCTCTTTGACCAAATTTCTTCGCAGCAGTAACACACTCCCTTCAGCGTGAATCAACAGGAGAGAAAAGCAACACCATGCATGGGCCTCGCAGACATTCATATATAATGACTATGAGACGTTTTCCAGTCTCAGTGAAACTGCCCGTTTTTAACCATAAAAAAGGACATTTTAAACGTAATTCTTTTATAGCTTAGTTGTGTTACACACACACACACACACACGCATGAGCTCACACATATACACACACTATTATTTTGTTAGTAGAGTTAGTAATATTTTTTATGTATCAATGTAAGATTTATTGTCGTAGAATATAAATGTGTTTTTGTTCGTTGCCTTGTTTTAAATGTTCATTTTACAAAAGTTTTACAACTTTTATTTGTTTCATATCTTTTACTCATTTGTTGCATATGCTTTATTCATTCACTATCTTTATCCATGTGCTTATAATATGTCCCATTCCACCTTTTTTCTAAACACTCTATATCAAACCTATACATTAAACTTGTGGGGAATATTCAACCTTATTCGATATACATAAAATCAACGTAAAATAGTTGGGTACCATATAAATACCAAATACAGGTGTATTCTCCTACACTCTATGTGGGTGATTTTAAAGAGACACAGATGAATGTGCAATGTAATCTAATTCAAGAACTTATGCTTTACAAATCTGAAGTGGGCCATAATGCCACTAAAGAAACCAGAAACATTTGTTAGTCGAAAGGTGAAGTCATAGTTGATCACAGTACTGTAACCAGATGGTTCAAGACATTTAGCTCAAGTTGCAAGAACCTCAATGAACAGACAAATTTAGGGAGATCAAAAACTGTGGATTCCTAGCCATAGAGGCAAATCTAGTGAGTAGCACTTGGAGAGTATCTGGCAACCTCAGTATCTCATAGTCCGGTGTGTTTGTTACCTTCATAGTCTTGGCCAAGGCATCTGGAACTGCTGAATTGTGTCTCATGTTACCAAAATGTTGCAAAAACTTTTGACTCACCCTATCCTTTACAATTTATATTTGGTTATAATATTCTAATTTAAGTTATCTAATCTCATTTTTCTTTGAATCTTATCATACAATTAATGTAAATAAAAAATATCACATTGTTTTCACATTTTTCTTCAAAATTTTGTTTTAAAAAATTACCCCTATATGACATCTTGATGATAATGTTTAGGAATAAGCTTACAAGTTGACGGAATCAGTACTCATATGGCTCTGTTCTCCAAGATAACCCTATAAAAGAAACATGCAAATTACTCTATTTTATAGTATACAAGAGTGCTATACTTTTTTGAAAAAAATATCTCCCAGTTCTTATATTTCTTTTTCTCTTATAAGTTATTTGCATAATTGATATATAATAACAATATAATTATATTTTTTGTTATAACATTAAAATTCTGGAATTTCTTTTTTTATATTTTTAGAATAATAAAAAATGGTTTCTATGTGTAGCTGAGGTATCTGGTTGGCTGATGTTTATCCAAAGACCTCCCAGTATTTATATCAAGCCTGTCTCCAAAATAATGTGATATTAAATTTAGATAGGGGAGTTTTATATGCCATTGAATAAAGTATCTTGATGAAAATATACCTTCACTTTTTTAGGGGAATAAAGGGAGCTGTTTAGTACATAGTTTAGAAGTACAAGAAACACATCTGTATATCACTAAAATTCTCAATCTATATAGATGATGTGATGGGTAAATTATCACCATTTTAAATAATTAACTTCATGTACCATAACAGTGCTTACAGAAGGTTGTAATGCTACTGCACCAAATAGGATGTTATACTGTTACATGCTCGAATGGCTTGATGCATGTGTCATTATGTCTTAAGTAGTAGTTGAATCCTACTGTAACATCCCCATAAGAAAAATTGATGAACACACAAAACTCCATCTTAATTTACTAACACAAAAATTTATTCACTACTACACACTTAGAATAGCCACTAAGAAAAAGAAAGAGAGTATGAAAGCTGAGTCGACCGTGTTAGCTGGAATAAAAAAAAAACATGTCATGAGGAGAAAGAGAGAGCAAACACAGACCTTGAATCTTCTTCCATGTATCATCTTCTAATTCTAACATGCTTGTTTGCTGGTTTTGTCTTCACAGGTTTGCATCTGGTGTGAAACCCCTTTTTGGAGCTCACCCCAAATTGGGGCCTACAACTTTTGACTATCTTCACATTGTCCTGGGTATTGTTTACTCACATCTTTACCTCTTTGCATCCAGCAGCTAACTTTCAAACTTAAGTCATCCCTTACTTCCACCTGGTGTCAAAGGAAAAGAATATTTGTTTCTGGTGGTTCCACACCCGCACAGAAGATTTAGATTCTCCATTTTTTTCTCTTCATTCAATTACTGTGACTGGCTGGCCCACAAGGAGTGCTTTGGCCTAAGCCAATCAGAGGTCAGTGGACCATTCCCATAGACTCTATGTCTGCTTTTTCTTCTAATTTTTTTCATCTCTCTTTCCTTCCCCAGAAATTAGCCTCTTGTTCTCTTGATAACTTGGACCTACCATACCATGTTACAGTCACACACTTGTTTTGTTTTTTCAGGTTTTGTTAACTGTATAGCAAACTAGTATCAGTTGAACACTGTCTGAGAAGAAAGCAGATTCATGATGCAATTCAGAAGTTTGGAAATGGCAGGCTGTACTGCTTGGCATTTATACCAGAGGCTTAAATATGAATATTTTAGAGTACTTGGGTATCAATCTGAGAATAGTGCAGAGGAATCAAAAAGAGTTGGATGAGTCCAGTGGTGATTACAAAGGTATAGCAAATTGGAAGCCTCCCTCTGATTGTTCTAAAAAAAAGAATTTAATTTGTTGGTGAGATCGATGATTGACAACAGCCCCAGTAAGTCAATCATAAGTCAAGTCAAGGTCCATAGCCAGGGATGTGGGAGTGTCTGAGTTTTTTTATCAGGCAAGGAGTGCATTAAAACATTTGCTATTTCTCATTCAAGTTGAGAAAGGGCCTATTTTTATCACAGGCCATGAAGGACAATAGGAAAGACCATGCTATAAAGCTTTTTAATAAATTCAAGCATCCCCTCCAACCAAAAATGTTTTGTTTTTTCACATATGAGAAAAATTTCTGCCAGGATGAGATGGTGAACTTACAGAACAATCATTTGCTCACACTGTCACTTACAAGATATACTGATATTGATGAAAACCCAACACCAAGTTCACATTATGGTGATGGTGATGTCATACCTCTGTTCATTTTCCCATATGAGCTCAGACTTGTCTTGAGGAGGTAGTGCTGCCCTAGATCAAGAAAGTGGCTGCTGAAAGACCTTATATTGGCAACAGGACTCTGTACCTTACCAACCAGCAGAACAGCATAAAAACTAAAAGCAATTCAAATTTCACATTCTTAGGTTTATTCCTGAAATTTTGGACCCCCCAAAAATACAACTAAAGATTGTTTTCTATTTCAAAGAAAACATAAAACTACTAGTTATATAATGAACTCAAATAAAAGTGATATTTTGATTTATATATATATATATATATATATATATAGTATCCGTATTTTGATATTTTGGGTTTTATGTTGTGATATGTAAAGTGTTCTGTATCTTAAAGTAAACAAGAGCTTAACAATATTATATATATGAACTTAAGACAATAAGACAAATAATTTCAATGTTATCTCAGGTAAGGAATGTAAATATTAAATGTTGGAAATTGATTATTTTTACTCTATGTTCAGAGTTTACATGTATAACATTGTAGTTTACTTTTTTCATTGGCCTAATGAGTAGAGTGTTTGCCAATGGTCTGGGAGACCTGGGTTCAATCCCAGGTCGAGTCATACCAAAGACACAAAAAATGATACTTGATGCCACCTTGCTTAGCACTAAGCACTATAAGGTGAGGATCAAGAGTAAAGTGGAGCAATCCTGGAAATGGAGTAGTGTCCTCCCCTACACCTTGGTGTAGTAGCTATTGAAAAGGGAGCCTTTGGGTCACCCTTCACTGAGGTCGCCAACTTTACTTTTTACTCACTTACTTTGTATATTTTATAATTTATGATTAAACTAATATACATTTAATTTTTTTATTTTGAATAGCATTGACGTTTCTTTTTAGTTTTTAGATTTATAATCTTTTTTTACATATCCTTAACATGTATTTATTTGGATGCCTGCATTTAGTTATTCATTTGCGCCTTTCCTGTTCTTTCCGGGAAATAATTTTTAATTCGTTTCTTTGAAGCGTAACACATATTTTGTGAGATATTATTATATGGTTATTCTTTTAAAAGTATATCACAGGATATAATTGGGCTCGTATATTTTGATGATGCAACTATTTTTTTATATTAACTATTATTGAATCAGTTCATGTGTCATTTAATATACATTAATTCAGTAGATACTGAGCAATGTGGTATCTTAATCAAGAATATTAACATTCAGTATTAGTAAAATTTGTTAAAAAGTTTTTTTCTGTTTCATTTGACCTAAAAAATCAACTTTTCTACTGTCTTAAACTTAGTAAATATCAATTGATATATTAATTACTATTATAATCATCTATTTATCTTCATTCTTGATATCATGAATAGAAATTATTTGATATGGCATCCTGATGATCTTTGGTTTCGTTTTCATTTTTAATGGCATAATAACCATCTTTGGGTATTTTATGCCAATGCTGTTCTTGTAGAGGAATAGTAGTGATACTATTTAACCAATAACAGAAAGGAATAAGAGGGTTCACTCGTTTCCCAAGAGTACTGGTCCAAAAGTGAATAGCATAACTGAAGTTCAAACTCACTTACAATGATGTTGTAGTCCAACACATAACAGGAACTTGCCCTTCCAGATGATCTGAAATGTCCACTAATGAATTTACCTAACCTTTCTACCACTGGCAGGATGTAACACAGGTTGAGTTTTAAGCAGAATACTGCTGGCTTTCTTTTTTTTTTTAATAGTACTTGATTGCTTTTGGTCTGAATTATCAAAATGTTTCTGCTACAAATCAAAATAAAATAAAACAATCAGGTTAAAAAATAGTGAATAGCTGGACCTTAACTAAGATAAAATTTGAAAAATTTAAGGAAAAATAAAGTTTGTTCTCTGAACATATATCACTAGAAGCCATAGGAAGCAGCATGATGGATGTGAAGTAAGGTGGATGAATTCAAAGCTGGGTCAATGGCAAGCCTAACTAGATGTTGAGGAGAAGAACTACAAAGGTCAACGGCTCAGTTCAAATAGTTCAGTCAAGAAATTACTGCTACTCATCAATAAGGGTAGCGTCTATCGATTAGATTAAAAAAAACAGTGAACGAAAGACTACCATAACTCTAAATCAAACCATATGTCCAAGACACATCACCCTTCATACGGGGAAAACAAGGGGTGTGTTCTGCTAAGGTGGGAGCTTTGGCCCCAGTGTTAAAAAAAACTCAAACTCAAATCCAATCCAATTTACTCATAGCTGGGGAGAGAACAAATGGATCAATACCTTTCTTAACATTGAGGATGATTTGAAATTAACTTGTCATGTCCATTTCTTTTGACAATAATGTTATATCATGTGCACCTAAATAGGTATATAAGTTGATATATATAAATATATCTATATATCATGGCCTGATGAGTAGAGTGTTCACTAATGGTCCGTGGGATCAGGATTCAACCCCAGGTCAAATTATACCAAAGACTCAAAAAAATGGTACTTGATGCCACCTTGCTTAACACTCAGCATTATAAGGTATGAATCAAGGTTAAAGTAGATTGATCCAGGGAATGGAGTAGCGCCCTCTGGTAGACCTTGGTGTTGTAGCTATTGAAAAAGAAGCCTTCAGGTTACCCTTGACTGTTAAGCAAGGAGGCATCAAATATCATTTTTTGTGTCTCTGAGATTGAACCCCAGTCTCCCGAACCATTGGCGAACACTCTAACCATAATACCAAATGGCCAGTATTATCAATATATTAATATATCAACTTATATGATGTATTTTAAATGACCTTAACCATTCTATGCCTGCTTAATACACTGGGATTATCCCCATAGTGGAGTGGTTAACATACTGGACTGAGACATTGTAGTAAGCAATTTTGAATTTCAGTCATGCAATTGCATTTACGAGGTGCATACGATAAGTTTCCAGACTTTTTCATAATTGCACTTTTATTGATAGTACACACATGAAACTCTAGTCCTCTTCGAAGTAATCTCTTCCAGCTGCAATGCACTTGTTGTACCATTCCAACAACTTCTCAAAGGCCCCATGGAAGTCCTCTTGTGCAAGCGTGTCAATGACCCTCGTCACAGCCTCTTTCATCTCCTCAATTGTTACATAACGACAGCCTCTGAGCTTAGGGAATAACCAAAAGTCATAGGGAGCAAGGTCTGGACTATAGGGATGGTAAAGAAGTGTCTTGATGCCCATCTTGGTCAAATAGTCTGTGACAAGGATTGTCCTGGTGGAAATGCCTCTGGCCTTATTTGAAGAGTGTTAACCTCTTCCAACGGAATCCCTTCCTGAACTCCCTTAAAACCTCAACATAGTAACCCTACCCTAACCCTTTGGCCAATCAACTGTGATGTATTGACTTCTTTACTCCTCCCACACCTCTCATCATCCCTCACAGACTCCCTGCCTTCCTTGAATCTCTTATGCCACTCAAAAACTGATGCTCAATTCATGCTAGATGCTCCAAAAGCAGTCTGAAGCATTCCATACGTTTCTGTGGCATTTTTTCCCAAGTTTAAATCAGAATTTTATTGCATATTGTTCTTCCAAAGTGTCCTCACGTCCGGATTGCATTTTTTAACTTCACCAGCTGTGACAATCAGGCTTTAGTAGGGTGTATTCCAATTGCTGCTGTAGCTGTTCATTTGAACCTGAAATCATAAGAATTGGTCAGTCATCTCATAACATACTGAATTCTCAAGAGTCTATGACAATTTTAAATCCCTATACGAAAAAAGTCTGGAAACTTATCGTATGCACCTTGTACTTTCAGACTAATGCCCTTGAGAAAGGTATGAACCCTCTGATCCCCCCCAGCTCTGCAGGCATTAAATAATCCATGAAAATTGATAAGCCATTAAACAAAGAAACTAAACAAAGCAAACAAAACTTAATATTCAGTGTTTCAGAAAAATTTGTATCATTTTGTAATCAAATAAATTTATCAATTCTCATTCAAATGATCTCAAATCTTAACATCATGGAGAAACAACTCAAAATTCTTGGTTTAATGTTTAGACACTTTCTTTTCCAGTAAATAGCATTTCCTATACCTGAAAAAAAATGTATAACAAAATTCTGAGTTGTTTCTACACATGCTGTGAAAATTTGAGATCATTTAAGCAAGAACTGGTCAATTTATTTGATTACAAAATGATTTCAGTTTTTCTGAAAACTTCTGTGCATCCCAAATTATATCAAACTTTTTGAAACACCTTTTTTATTCCTTTGTATTTTAGCATACACAAGTATCTTTTGGAGTTTATATTTTTGGCATTGTGTGCTTCTTCTGTTGTTAAAACTTATTCTAAATTCTGGTTGATGGGTTTCAATCTTGTCAATAATAAAATAAGATACTGTATGACAATAGTCAGAACAAACTTTCCTTTAATCTTTTTTTGAATTATCAAACTAAACTAATATTAATATACTTCTCAGTAATTATGGGCCTACCTACTGATCTGTATGTGTCACACTTTCAGTTATAAATATTCATGTGCTGCTTTTCTGCAACTAAATGCTTTTACAAAGTCAGAGAGAGAGAGAGAGAGAGAGAGAGAGAGAAATCTTAAAGATGGTTTGGTTTGGTTTGGTTTTATAGCATATCAAATGCTGTAGGTCATTTAATGCCAAATCCTCTTTATACATACATTAGATATCGGATTAATATTTTTAAACAAGCCTGAGCTCATTTTTTTCAAACAGTTCAATGGTTTTACTTATTTCTATCTAATATGAATACACAGTTAAATGTAAGAACAGTTCTATTTCATACAATTCAGTTTAGCATAAGTTGTTTGAATGTCAACAGATCTATTTCAAACAATTCAGTTTAGCAAGTCAACAAAGAAAAATGCTTCCAAGTATTGCTATGTACCACTAACAATTCAATTAAACATTAGTCATTTGTTTACACATTGTTAAATCATCAAACCGTTCTATTTCAAACAATTGAGTTTAGCATAAGTAAATAGTTTTTTGTTTATGTACAGTTAATTGATAAAACAGTTCTATCCCAAACAACTCAGTTTAGCGTAAGTACACAGTTTAAATATCAAACAGTTCTACTCGACCCATAGGTAGGATCCTATCAAGTACTACTACTCCGGGTCAAATTGGACCTTGGAACAATGGCAGTGAAGGGGTACTCCGCATTCCCCAAAGCTCAAGTATTACTGTAGCCTCACCATCATATTGTTTAGTGTCATATATCCAGGAAACTCATTATGGGGGTCTTACTCCTCTGCAGAGAAGTAGTCGGTGTATTCTACAGCCCCAGCCAACTGGTCAATTTTTGGTTTTGGTTTTTATTTTATTTTATGGCACAAGTAAACAATATTATGTAAAAAAATCTTCAAATATCTTATTTATTTATCTAGGTGATCATCAAGTTCAACTTTATAAGATTTTAAAATGGGAGGTGCCCGTGGTGTAATGGGTATCGTCGCAGGAATTGGACACGGCGACACGAGTTCAAATCCTGGACTGATTGCATTTCACATAGCACTAATACCCTTGGGAAAGGTATGAATCCAATTATTCTCCCTCCAGCTATAGGTAAATAGTAAGACAGACTAGGTTCTTCAGCCTTGGTGAGGCAACTAGTCTAGGAGAAGGAAAACTCTGAATTCAAACCTGTTAAACTCTGCTTAAAAATTGACCTTGTGTCATATCCTGCCTGAGCGGAGGGGTTGAGTAAATATGATAAGATTTTAAAATGCTAACAGATCACTCTATCCAGGCCAGGAGACTAAATCATTATAAACAGAAATGTCAAACATATGTATATAATTGAAGACCATAATTTCTAAATTGACTTAAGCATAAAATAATCCAACAAGGGTTGACATACCATAAAACCAACCAACCAACCAACCTATCTATTCCTTCTCACTCTAGCAGCATACTTAAGATTTCTCTCACTCTCTTCTTACTTTCTTATTTGTTTCTATAATTGAAAGAGTGACACAAATGAACAATAGGTATGTAATTAGGTAGTCATTAACATATTGATACTGTATTCCTATATAGATTCCATAGACTTTTCACAGGTCCGTCTCATCCTTATAAATAAGCAACTTAACAATTTTTCCTTCTCAAGAACAAATTACTAATCAGTTCTATAATTACCAGATATTAGAAAAAAAATATTTAGTATATATATTATCACATTTTTAAAAAGCAGTGAATTGTTACATAATAATCAGGAAGCATTGATGTCAAAAATAGGTGAGTGTCATTTTATAATATTTGATTAAAAAAATCTGCTTCTTCAAAGTTGGTGGAGCTATTTAAATGTATTAACTGCCATTTATATAATACAAAGCCATTTTAAGCTTGTCATACAAATCAAGTGAGAAAGCATTTAAAGTTTATATATCATAAAATTTATGATCTAATAAACAGAATGGGTCTAAAAGGTTGCAAAAATAGAGAAATATGATTTTTGAAAAGCCACATAATAAAGCAATTACTAATCACAATATTACAGAAAAAAAAGAAAAGAATGTGTCATTGTAACATATGAATATATTTCCATATTTAATAAAAAGAAATTTGAGATTTGTTTCAATATTTATTACTTTAAATATATATTTATGTTCATCAAAAATGTATATTTATTGAAACAATAAAGATTCATACATTTTGAAATAATACAGGTTCTCATAGGTTGAAATAATAAAGATGAATGTATTCTGGCATAATAAAAATATGTAGGTGTATGTTGAAATAAGACAGATGCACATACATTGAAACAATACCGATACATATATATTAGAAGAGAAAATAATGGAGTGTTTATGCGTTTATCATGATGTTTTACATCAGATAATGATTTAGAAAACATGTTTAGATTTTTGGAAAAATAATCAGACACATTATAACTGTCTATGAGGTTGTTATGTCAATATAATTAGGAATGCCAAGCATTATGAAACCTTGAAGGTAGGAAACAAAATACATCCAAAATTGTGCTTATGACTATTATCGAAGCTATGAATTAATCAAGGGATCTGAAATTATTACAGTAGTATGTAAAATGAGATACTTCTAATAATGAATTATAATTAAATGCTATGTTAAAACTAGTGAATATTGGGGGATACATTTTTTATTATACCAACCATTTAACTTTCACAGGCAGATAATTTATATAATACTTGTAGAGAGAGCAAATTATTTTCAAAAAATTTGCAAAATAGAAGGTATGTTCAAACAAGTCAATTAATCATATATAAAAAAAAAATTAAAAAAAAACCCAAACAAAACATAATTTGATCAGCAATTGTGTGTCCTAGTACGATAGTATAAAAAACAATAAAACACTCACTTTTAATTATATTTTGCAAAACAACCTTTACACAATCCTTCACCACACTGAAGCCTCCTGCCAATGTTTCAATACATTAACACTGAATTGATCAATGAACAGCCAATAGGGAAATCCCTTACATTGAGCTATCACTAAAAAGACAAAAATGTCACTCGATCTGAGTACTGTTGGCCTTCAAAAGGATTAAATCTATATCAAAAGGTGATATGTGATAAAATCTGGACTGTTGTTTGATTGATACAAAAAAGATTACAATGGATTCTTTAAGTTTATAGAATTTGTATTTTGCTTATAAAGTAACATGCAAGCCTCTTTTAAATTAAAATTCTGGTCTGTTTCAAATTGATGTGTCATATGTGCATTTAAATCATCTCCTTTTTAAAGTGTAGCTATGTATGTAAAAATCTTTTTAAAAACATCTTGATTTTCACAAATATAAACCTTTTAAGATACTTACAGACAATAATATAAATATCTACCTCAAAAACAGTTTTATTTCTTGGATTTTTTATCATGTTCCTAATTATAATGAAGATATATAAATTTATAGCTTAATGAGTAGAGTGTTCACCAATGGTCCGGGAGACTAGGGTTCAATCCCAGGTCGTCATAACAAAGACTCAAAAATGGTACTTGATGCCTCCTTGCTTAACACTCAGCATTATAAGATAAGGATCAAGGCTAAAGTGGAGCAATCAAAGAAATGGAATAGCACCCTCCCCTACTCCTTGATGTAGTAGCTATTGAAAAGGGAGCCTTCGGGTCACCCTCAACTAAGATCACCAACTTTACTTACTTTTACTTACATACATGTTTAAATAATGAAGATGCCTAAATGTTTAAATAATGAAGATGCCTAAATGTTTAAATAATGAAGATGCCTAAATGTTTCAATAATGATGATGCCTACTCTTTTAAATAATAAAAATGCCTACACCTTTACATAATGAAGATGACTATATGTTAAAAAAATGAAAATGCCTACTTGTTGAAATAAAGGAGGCACACTCAATATTATGATTTTTGTCATAGGAAATGGAATTAGCAAACCAAGTTCAAACCTTGGATGAGGCTGTGTGCATTTCACTTCAAACTAATGGCCTTGGAAAAGGCATGAATCCATCAGTTCTCCCACCAGCTATAGGAAAATAATAGATCAGATTGGGTTCTTTAGCTTTGGTACAGGAACCAGTCTAGGAGAAGGAAAACTCTGACTTCAAACCAGTTTTACTCTGCTTAAAAGTTGACATTGTGTCAGATCCTGCTTGTGGCAGAGCATTTGAGTATGGATTTATTTAACTCCCCCTCCCCCAAGTCAGATCTGACACAAAGTCATTTTATCGTGGGGTAGAAACTACACACAAATCGAAACATGTGTGGCCATTCACAAAAAATGCTTGGTCTCCTTGGCATTTACCTTCAGGTGCACCAAGCAATTTACTCAGCCTTACTAAGCAGGTATTAACTGGAGGAAGGCACCCTGGGACTGAACAATTAACTTTAAACTACCCACATGTTGAAATAATGAAAGATACATAAATATCTATGTTATTAAAATTCTCAATATATTTGTATATAACCACAACCCAACAAAAACAGCACAGCATAATGAGATTTTTTTTATAGCAGTACATTTAAAATGCTGTAACTCAGAGAATGCAACAATTTGCAGTTCAATTTGCAATTGAATAACCTTGAGTGGAAGAGACACCATTTGAACAGAACATTTTTAATCAACCAAATTATCAGTAAACAGATATAATTATGAAATGCTAATCACAATTCTTTACTACTTTCTGAATAGAAGCATCAGAATCACTATGGACCACTGTTACTATGGGAACCCAATGAGTTTACAGGTCATCTACTTAAAATAAAGATGCACATATGCTGTTATTTCAGCATATATGATTCTTTATTATTTCAGCATATGTGCATCTTTATTTTAAGTAGATGACCTGTAAACTCATTGGGTTCCCATAGTAACAGTGGTCCATAGTGATTCTGATGCTTCTATTTAGAAAGTAGTAAAGAATTGTGATTAGCATTTCATAATTATATCTGTTTACTGATAATTTGGTTGATTAAAAATGTTCTGTTCAAATGGTGTCTCTTCCACTCAAGGTTATTCAATTGCAAATTGAACTGCAAATTGTTGCATTCTCTGAGTTACAGCATTTTAAATGTACTGCTATAAAAAAAATCTCATTATGCTGTGCTGTTTTTGTTGGGTTGTGGTTATATACAAATATATTGAGAATTTTAATAACATAGATATTTATGTATCTTTCATTATTTCAACATGTGGGTAGTTTAAAGTTAATTGTTCGGTCCCAGGGTGCCTTCCTCCAGTTAATACCTGCTTAGTAAGGCTGAGTAAAAATAAAGATGCACATATGCTGAAATAATAAAGAATCATATATGATGGAATAAGAGATGCATATATATTGAAGCAATAAATCATTTGATTCTCTTCAGCATGTTTATCAGAAATTCTGCTTTGATATCAGTTTAAAACATTGGGAAATGAACCAGAGAAAACCTAGCAGCTTGGTTTTACCCATACAACAGCTTAAATATGTTCTCTTGTCAGTGGACATAGGAGATTTCACTGGTGAGAAACTGTGCTGTGTAGGTGTGGAATATGATATAATATTCATATGGTATGTTTTAGAGGTCTCTCTTGTCAGGTGAGACTGCAAGGGTGATAAGTGAAAGTTATATGTGCAAGGGAATATATCACCTCTGTAACTGTGCCTTATGAATAAAAGGGTCTCTTTTTATTCGTATAAAGGGGAAGTGTAGAGGAAAAAAGAAGAAAGACAGAGAAAAGAGAGAAGAAGCGGGATGAAAAGTTACCTCATGATTTCTCTCTTTAATGATTATTCTCCTTGGCTTACCCTGTCTTTTTCCTTTTATCATTCTGTTAATTTTAATTCTAATTCTCTCTGGGTTTTTTTTTTTATCTTTCTCTCTTTATTTTCTCTCTTTTATTTGCTTGGCCTTTTCTTTTTTTACCTAATTCCTTCTTTCTTTCTCTTTTTTCCCCTTTTCAATATTTTTTTCCTCTCTGGCTGTTTCTGCCTTCTTTTTCATCCCTATTTTCCTTTTTAATCCAACTTCTTTTGATATTTCATCCTCTCTCAGTCTCTTCCTCTTTTGGCCTTTTTCATTTCTAATTTAACCAATATTCAATAAACATTTTTTCTTTCTTTTATTCATACCAACAGGCATGGTTTCTCTCTCTCTCTCTCTCTCTCTCTCTCTCTCTCTCTCTCTCTCTCTCTCTTTCTTTTACACTCACTTATCTTTCTTTCTTCCTCTTCTTTTTTCTAGCCCAGTCAGTAAGACTTAAAATATGCTGACTGTATCCCCTACAGAAGAGTAAGATCCCTTTTAAAAAGAAAGAGATCTCCTGGATTTGACATCTCACCTAATGGGGAAGTTCCAAGTCTTGAGATCTGGGATGTGAGGAGTACCCCTTAATTGTCATTCCTTCCAGATCCACTCTGACCCAGCAAGGTAGTACATGTTGGTTGTTAGGATCCCATTTATGGGTCAAATAGATCTCTTTACTAATTATTTGATACTATATAGAAATACTTGATATGATTTAACCATCTGCAAAAAAAATTTTTTTAAGAAAGTACACAAAAATATACACACTTCTCTAACCTCTCAGCATAAAATAACCCGAGATGAGTTGCCATGCCATTAGAATCAATCACTCTTATACTGGTAGCTTTACTAATATGAAAGAAACCAATCTATCCAAATATTTACCCATAGCTGGTAAGACGAGTATGTTTCACCACTTTTTTTATAATAAAAAGGGCCTGCTTGCCCTGAAAATCAGCATTTTTCATAAATACCAACTGCTAGTAATGCAACTATCAAACCCACTAAAAAAACATCCCATTACCTGAGCAGCACCATTACGAGGTCGTGCTAATGGATAAAATTAAGAGCTTAATGAAACACATTAGATGGAATATTTATTATTCTACATATGATTATAAAAACAAAACAGTCAATTCCTACTATAGTTTTAAAACTAAAAAAAATACCCTCCCCAACATCCTGCTTTAGTACCAGTTGAGAAAGATGGTTTGGTTTGTTGGGTTTTATGGTATATCAACCTTTGTAGGTTATTTAACGCCCAATCCATTTTTATGTAAATAATCTGTTCTATTTAAAACAATTCAGTTTAGCATAAGTACACAGTTTAATTTTCAAAAACATTTCCATTTTAAACTATTCAAGCAGTTATATGTAACAATTCAGTTAAGTGTAAATACAGTTTTGATATCAAAAAGCAGTTCTATTTGAAATAACTCAGTTAAGCATAAGCACGCAGTTTAAATGTAAGTATGGTTTAATTCTCAAAAACATTTCTATTTCAAGCTATTCAGTTTACTCAATTCATTTTAGCATAAATATGCTGTTAGTTCTATTTAACCCATAGATGGGGCCCTATCAGGTGTTACCACTCTGGGCCAGAGTGGACCTGGGAGCGATGACTGTGAAGGGGTTCTCCACATTCCCCAAAGCTCCAGCATCACCGGAACCTCACCATCAGATTGTTTAGTGTCATATACAGGACACTCGTTAGGGGGTTCTTACCCCTCTGCAGAGGTGCAGTCAGTGTATTCTACAGCTCCAGCTGACTGGGCAAAGTTGAGAAAGATATGCTTAGCATAATAAATAAGTTAGACTGTTAAATTAATGAATTTTTTAAAATTACAACTGGGGACACACACACACAAAAAAAAAATTGGGAAATCTAATAACATATTCATGAAAGTAGATAAATCTAATGATTTTTATTAAATAGATAAACACAAAGAATTTTAATGAACAATGCCATCATGTAATTCTACAAAAATAGCATCAAATAGTTGAGGGGGTGTCCTCGTAGTGTAATGGTTAAAGCGATGGACTGCGGAATCGTAGTAAGCGAGTTCGTACTTTAGTCACGCTATTATGTTCACTTTCGGGCAGATACCCTTGAGAAAGGTATGAACCCCCTTATCCTCCCAGCTATGGGTCAAATAGTACCACTACTGTTCTTCTAGGAGAATAGCTTTGGCATTAAATAACCTACAAAGTTTGATATGCCATTAAGCAAAGAAACCAAACCAAACCAAACCAACCAAATAGTTGAAAAAAATTATGTAAACCTTGAAGCTGGTAATATTGTAGCAAGATTGAATATAGACAATTGTGTTTATAAAATCTTTGAAAAGTTAGTTTTCATTACAAGCAAGAACTATAAGGAGAATTTTAGAACAAACCTCAAATGCAAAGGGGTGTCCTCATGGTGTAATGGTTAAAGCGATGGACTGCGGAATCGTAGTAAGCGAGTTTGTACTCCAGTCGTACTATTACGTTCACTTTCAGACAAATACCTTTGGGAAAGGTATGAACCCCCTTATCCTCCCAGATATGGGTTTAATAGTATCACTACTGTTCTTCTAGGAGAATGGCTTTGGCATTAAATGACCTAAAAAAGGTTGATATGCCATTAAACAAAGAAACCAAACCAAAACCATCAAATGCAAGCTCTTAAATCCAAGGATAATTTTGAATTGGATGCGTTGACAAGATGATCTTTGGAAATATATCTAACATGTTGAGGAGTACACAGCAATGGAAAACACAAAAGCTGCCATCAACTGGTTTCACAATATACCAAATAAAATTATGTTTTCATTCAGTTGTTTGATATGAATTTTTTTATGCCTCTTTTACTGAAGATCTACTTAATAAAACTTTAGACTTAACTCAACAATTTATGGACATTGACAACAAACAAATTAAAATCATGAAGTACTGTGAAAAGTTCTTTATATTCCATGACAACACAATATGGACTAAAAAAGTTTTCCCTTGATATTTGATATTAGTATAGGCAGTTTTTGTAAAACTGAAACTTGTGAAATCATAGGCATTCTCTTACTGTGAAAAACAGCTTATGAATTTGACAAAGAATGTACTGGATTTTATCATAATGCTGGGTTAATATATTTAAAGAATCATAACAACTGACAAATCTATTGCATCAGAAAGCATTTAATAAAAATCTTTAAGAATTATGGCTTAAATTAAGAAGTAATGTCTAATTTGAAAACAGTTAACTTTCTAGATGTAATATGCAATTTAAATAATGGTTACACATTTTAATTTTAATTCAAGATCACACATGGCAACCATATACAAAACTAAATAGCACATCAGTATATATAAATATCAAATTGGACCATCCACCTTCGAACAAAAAACACACCCAATAGTCTACAGCACACAGGCTAGCTGATGTTAACAGCAATGCAAATATATTAAATAAAGCCAAAATAGAATATCAAACAGTTCTAAAAAAAATAGTGAAATATCTAATAAATTGACTTATATCCCAAGCAATAACAAACCAAATCTAACTACACTAGAAATATGATATGGCTGTAACACTTAGCAAATTATTTAATAAGAACAATTTGTTGTTACATGAACAATATTAAGAAAATTATCACCAATTTGAAAATTTGGGGATATTTAAAAACTTGATTTTTATCCAAAACAATAATAAAAATAAATCTAAACATAGGAGAAATAGGAAAATAATATGGTTAACCTCTCCCTGCAGAAACTGTTGGAATAAATGTGAGGGAGAATATTTTTCCATTTGATTAAAAAACACTTAGCAAATTGTCATACGAAAACAATTAAAAAATAAGTTATTGGTTCATGGACGATGTTAACAAAATCATTAGCAAAGACAAATTGAAAATTTTTAAGAAAAAAGATAACAACTATAGCATCACATGTAACTCTAAGGTTAATGAGAGATGTCCTTTGAATTGCTAAATAATAATGATGATGATAATAATAATAATAATAATGAGAAGAAGAAGAAGCTACTAATGCTGCTGATGCTGTTGATGATATTATTATTATTATTATTATTATTATTATTATTATAATTATTATTATTATTATTATTATTATTATTAGAAGAAGAAGAAGAAGAAGAAGAAGCTGATAACAACAACAACAACAACAACAACAATAATAATAATAATAATAATAATAATAATAATAATAATAATAATAATAATAATAAGAAGAAGAAGAAGAAGAAGAAGAAGAAGAAGAAGAAGAAGAAGAAGAAGAAGAAGAAGAAGAATGATGATGATGGGATACAAATGGATCACTTAATTCAGGACAGGGGACTAGACTTAATATTGAATAACAAGAAAAAAAACTCATCATCAAGTGAATTTTGCCATTCCAAAGGACTACTGACAGGAAATGAAATAAAATGAAAAGATAGACAAATACTTGAACTTTGCCAGAGAACTAAAATTACTGAGGAAAAGTGACAGTGTTACTAACTTTAATTGGTGCACTTGGAACAGTCCCCAAAGGATTGGAAAAATGACTGGAGGAATTGGAAATCAGATGAAGAATCACTACCATCAAGACCATAGCATTGTTAAGATTGGCTAGAATACTCAGAAGAGACCAGGATTCCTGAAGAAACTTACTGTCACTCAAACTCCAGGGGAAGACCACCAATCATTACTGATGTAAAAAAGTCACAGGGAGTAAAATAATAATAATGATGATGATGATATTGATAATAATTATGAAAGGATATACATTAGTGATACAGTATTAAATTGGAAAAATAGAATGTATAATCAAAACTTAAATTTCATTAACAAAAACTATGTAACTAATACTACATTATCAAAATATGTATAGCAAATAAGAAATGAAACTAATAAATCTCCCATAATAAAATAGGACACTGTAAAAAAAGTAAAACTCCTGGCTATAAAAATTGTTATAACAAATGCACATATTGTCTAGAAGAAGAAGTATATACCAGGTGCCTTCAATAAGGTTCCAGACTTTTTTTGTACAGGCATTTGAAATTGTCGTAGACTCTTGAGAATTCACTATGTTATTGCTATACATCCATTAAGATGACTGACCAATTTTCATGATTTCAGGTTCAAATGAACAGCTACAGCAGCAATTGGAATACACCCTACTAAAGCCTGATTTTACAACTGGTGAATTTCAAAAATCCAATCTGGACGTGAGGACACTTTAGAAGAACGATATGCAATAAAATTCTGTTTTAAACTTGGAAAAAATGCCACAGAAACGTATGGAATGCTTCAGTCTGCTTTTGGAGCATCTTGCATGAATTGAGCATCAGTTTTTGAGTGGCATAAGAGATTCAATGAAGGCAGGGAGTCTGTGAGGGATGATGAGAGGTGTAGAAGGAGTAAGGAAGTCAGAACACCAGAATTGATAGGCTAAATAAAGAATTTTATGGATAATGACTGCCGTGTGTCTATAGAGACAATAAGTGCACAGTTTGATGTCAGTGTGGGAACTGTACACACAATTATTCGTGAGAAACTAAAGATGCGGAAGATTTGCGCGAAGTTTGTCCCAAGAGTGCTCAGAGAAGATCAGAAAGAAAGACGTTGTCATGACAGCAGGGAGATGGTCAAGCTGATCAATTCAGATCCCACAGTTCTTGATGCACTGGTGACCTGCGATGAAAGCGGGATCTACTGTTATGACCCAGAGACCAAGAGACAGAGTTCCCAGTGGAAGCATGCTGGCTCTCCCAGACCCAAGAAGGCCAGACAGAGCAAATCCACCCATAAACATTTGATGATCCCTTTTTTCGACAGCACTGGTATGATCTACATGTACTGGGTTCCCATAGAACAGACAGTCAACAAGGAATACTATGTTGAGGTTTTAAGGGAGTTCAGGAAGAGATTCCGTCGGAAGAGGCCAGCACTCTTCAAATCGGGTCAGTGGCATTTCCAGCAGGACAATGCACCAGTCCACAACTCCATCCTTGTCACAGACTATTCGACCAAGATGGGCATCAAGACAGTTCCTCACCCTCCCTATAGTCCAGACCTTGCTCCATATGACTTTTGGTTATTCCCTAAGCTCAAGGAAAACCTTAGAGGCTGTCGTTATGAGACAATTGAGGAGATAAAAGAGGCTGTGATGAAGGTCATTGATACGCTCATACAAGAGGACTTCCATTAGGCCTTCCAGAAGTTGTTGGAACGGTACAACAAGTGCATTGCAGCCAGAAGAGATTACTTTGAGGAGGACTAGAGTTTCATGTGTGTACTATCAATAAAAGTGCCCATACGAAAAAAGTCTGGAAACTTATTTAATAAGCCTTGTATTTTGGAATACCCTGAATATAGCAAATTGTTGAACAAAAAAGTAAATTAATTTCTAACTGTAGACATATAAACAAATACTTATTGTGCCATTTACCACCTGTGGGACCTCAGGAAGTAATTTTCCTAATATTTCTACATATTTTGGGCTTTTCGGATCATAAAAATCAATAAACAATAATAATCTCTTTGTGGTGTGTGTGCGTGCATGTGTGATGTACACATACCTCATGCCATATGAGAAAATTTTCTTACCTTAATCGTTTTGGAGGCTGAGTGATATTTTTATTACCAACAATACACAGGTAGAGAGATATTTCTTTTATTTTTCTGCCTGCAGAAGAGTTAAATTATAGCTGTCTAGCCATTTTTTTCTTTTGTCTGGTGATTGTATGCTCCACATAAAACTCAAAGTGACAGACTTAACGGGGAACATAATTTTAATCTTATGGGTTTGGAACATTATAAAATCAAAGCAGATATTAATAGGCATTATTTATTACCAAACTTTACAGCATCTAAACTCAGGAACTAAAAATGAAATTGCACAAATATATATAAGTGGTGTAGTTATTTTTGGACAGTTCCATTGGTCTAATGAGTAGAGCATTCACCAATGGTCCGATAGACCAGGGTTCAATCTCTGGTCGAGTCATACCAAAGACTCAAAAAATGGTACTTGTTGCCACCTGCCTTAATACTCAGCATTATTAGGTAAGGATTAAGGGTAAAATGGAGCAATCCAAGGAATGGAGTAGTGCCCTTCCCTACACTTGGTGTAGTAGCTATTGAAAGGGGAGCCTTCGGGTCACCCTTGACTAACATATATTTATATTCATATGAATAATGAAAAATATAAATATGTAGCAGTCCAAAAATGATTAGATTTTATGAAGTAATATATATATATATATATATATATATATATAAAAGTTTATTTTTATTTAGGTTTCATAAGTTTTTTGCTTCAGTGCTGTAATGATTGGTAATAGTAATACCAAATAATATCTGTTCTGATTAAATAATGTTTCACAAGAAATAATAACATTCATTTGATCTAGAAGAAAACTTTTTTATAAAAAATTGGGAGATGGGTACTTATTTATCAGTGATGATAGATAAAAAGACAATAATTGTTTGCTTTGCTTTGCTTTTATGGCATCTCAACCATTGTAGATTATTTAATGCGAAATCGTGTTTACACATGTATATGAATATATATATATGATTTGTAAAACACATTATGTAGATAATATTCTTAAAAGAGCCTTGGCTCTCTTCTGCACACAGTGAAATGGTTTCAAGTATTGATATATAAAAGTCACAATTTAACATTAGTCATTTGTTAACACAAAGAGTTTGTTCTATTTGATCAATAGATAGGACCCTATCAGGTGGACCTGGGAGTAATAGTAATGAAAGGGTACACCACATTTCCCAAATCTCCAAGGCTGGAGCTTTGCTCTCAGATGGTTTAATATCACATCCAGGACATTTGTTGTGGACGAGGGTTTTACCCCTCTGCAGAGATGAAGTCGGTGTATTCTACACCACAATAATAGTCAGTTAATATTATTTTTTGTCTTTAATTTTTTTGCTCTTTCTTTCTTTCTTTCTATTTTCACATTATTCCTTTCTTCTTGCATTTTCTTGATATTAACTAAGGTTAGCTTCACACAATACAAGACCAAATCAGAGTAGAGATTTTAGTTCTTTACTAAACTTAACTTTGTTTGACTCAAGGCCAAAAACATGGGGCATTCAATAAAAAATGAATTCATTAGCAATAGTCTGGTTGCCTTGCTTTGTATCCCTTACTCAATGTTAGGTGCCTAAAAGGGAGTAGAAAGTAGATTGTGTTATGCCAATCTTCCCAGGGTTGAGTCCCCATGGTATAGTGGTTAACATGCAATGGATTGACTGCAATGTCATAGTATATGCTCTAATCATGCCTTTACATTCACTTTCAGGCTTACCCTTGGGGAAGGTATGAATTCAATTATTCTCCCTCCAGCTATGGGTAAATAGTAGGACAGATTAGGTTCTTCAGCCTTGGTTAGGCAACTAGTCTAGGAGAAGGAAAACTCTGAATTCAAACCTGTTAAACTCCGCTTAAAAATTGACCTTGTGTCATATCCTGCCCGAGTGGATGGGTTGGTAAATAGTACCTGTCAGAAAGGTATAAATTTCATTATCCCCTTCAGCAATGGGTTAAATAGTAACACTACTGTTCCTCTCCAAGGAACAGTTGGTAGGTTGGTTGGGTTTTATGGCATATCAACTTTTGTAGGTTATTTAATGCCAAATACATTTTTATACAAATAATCAGTTCTATATCAAACAATCCAGTTTAGCATAAGTACACAGTTTAATTGTCAAAAACATTTCTATTTCAAGCTATTTAGTTTAGTCAAACAGTTCTAATTCAAACAATTCAGTTTAGTATAAGTATAGATTTTGTTTACACAGTTAAATGTCAAAACAGTTCTATTTTAAACAATCCAGTTGAGCATAAGTACAGTTTCAATATCAAAAACAGTTCCATTTCAGACAATTCAGTTTAGCATAAGTATACAGTTTAGATGTAAGTACACTGTTTAATTATCAAAAGCATTTCTATTTCAAGCTATTCAGTTTAGTGAAACAGTTTTAATTCAAAAAATTCAGTTTAACATAAGTACACTGTTTAATTCTATTTGACCAATAGATAAAACCCTATCAGGTGCTACCACTCCAGGCCAGAGTGGACCTGGGAGCGATGGCAATGAAGGAGTGCTCCACATTTCCCAAAGCTCTAGCATCACTGGAACCTCACCATCAAATTGTTTAGTGTCATATCCGGGACACTTGTTAGGGTGGGATCTTACCCCTCTGCAGAGGTGCAACGAGTGTATTCTAAAACCCCAACCAACTGGGCAAGAGGAACAGTTGTGGTACTAAGTAGCCCATAAAAGTTGATATGCCATTAAACAAAGAAATTGAATCAAAATAATCTTCCAAGTAGGGAGGATCTGTCCATCTAGAAAATTAACATTAATAATTCTGACTTTTACCCTGGCTCCAAAAAACTGAACTCACTTGTGTAGCCAACCTCTCTCTCTCTCTCTCTCTCTCTCTCTCTCTCTCTCTCTTTATCTATCTATCTATCTATCTATCTCACATGTTCTTTTTTCAATCTTATTTTTTCCTTCCTTTTTTTCACCATTATTCACTATTTTTCTATCTCTCCTTTTTTGTAATCCTCTTTTCATTGTTCTGTTAGTTATGTATTCACATTCTCTTTTTCTCCATTTTTTGGTTTGGTTTCTTTGTTTAATGGCATATCAACCTTTGTCGGTTATTTAATGCCTAAGCTATTCTCCTAGAAGAACAGTAGTGGTACTATTTAACCCATAGCTGGGAGGATAAGGGGGTTCATACCTTTCCTAAGGGTATTTGGCCAAAAGTGAACATAATAGCACGACTGGAGTACAAACTCGTTTACTACGATTCCGCAGTCCATCGCTTTAACCATTACACCACGAGGGCACCCCCTCCATTTCTTCAGTTACACTCTCTCTTCTTTGTCTTTCTCTCTAATCTATTGTTCTCCTTCTTTCTCAATTTCTCTTCTTTCTTTTTTCTCTTTGACTGCATTTATCTCTGCTTCTATCTCTCTTTGTCTCTTCCTTCCTTCTACCTCTTTCATTACTTTAACTTTCTTTCTACAAATTCTCTTTTCTTTTTTCTTTCTTTTTTTCACACATTCTAACCTCCACTCTCCCCTTTCTTTTTCTTTCTCTTTTGATCCCCCCCTTTTCTTCTTTACTTTATTTTTACTTTCTCTTTTCATCTTTTTCTTCTCTCTTTTCACCCACCTATTCTTCTCTCTCTCTCTCTCTCTCTCTCTCTCTCTCTCTCTCTCTTTATATATATATATCCCTCTAGTCTCTCTTTTTACTCTTCTTCACTATCTTCTTCCAACTATCATTTTCTTTGAAACCTCTCTATCTCTCTCTATTTTCTTTCTTCTTACCTTCTTGATTACAATTCCTCCAATGTACTAATCAAACAAATTTCATATGAGGTAGATGTATGAATGATAACACAATGATAATCCCATAAATTAAAACAAAACCAAAGACTCCATCTGATAGTTGCTTAATTATATTCTGTTTTGCAACCAAACTTGTATGCTTTCTTTGATTTGATGATGTGATAAAACAAATGCAAATGAAGGAAACCTTTTACATCTGATGCCATCTTGCCACCTGTTCCATTTGCTTCTATCTTAACCAACTATTCATCATGAAATGGCTTGAATAAAAAAAAAAAAAGGTAAAAAAAATCTGTAGAATAAATCAACTCATTCCACAATTCCTCTTTGTATTCAAACATTAAAACCAAATTATTATGAAGGATTTTTACTCTTTTCTAGTTTGTTTTAACTCTCAAAGGTAAAACATGCTAACCATTACTATTATTTTACTCCTTTGAGAGTTTTTCACACCAGAATTAGCTGATGGTTTTTCACTGGATTTTCCAGGACTCTTCTCAGTATTCTGGCCAATCTTAATAATGCTGTAGACTGGGTGGTCTCCACTTGTCCTCTTATTTCCAAGTCTTCCAGTCCCTTTACCAAGCCTTATGGTATTGTTCCAAGTGCACCAATTACAATTGGTATCACTATTTCCTTCATGTTCTATGGTTTTTTATGTAATCTTGCAATATTATTATTATCATTTACTCCTTGAGAGTTTTTCATATCTGTTTTAACTGATAGTCTTTCACTGGAGTTTGAGTGACAGCAAGTCTCCTCAAGTCTCCTCAAGTCTCCACGACTCTTCTCAGTATTCTAGCTGTTTTCAATAATGCTGTAGTTTGGATGGTCTCTACTCATCCTCCAAATTCCAAGTCCTCCAGTCCCTTTAATAATCCTTTAGTTACTATGCCAAAAGCACCAATCACGATTAGTACAATTGTCACCTTCATGTTCCATAGTTTTTTCAATTCCCTAGCAAGGTCAAGGTACTTATCCTTCTTTTCACATTCTTTCAGTTTTATTCTGTGGTCAGCCGGGACAGCAAAGTCCACAATTTTGCAAATTCTCTTTTTTTTGTTTATTATTATTATTATTATTATTATTATTATTATTATTATTATTATTTACTTTTTTGAGAGTTTTTTACGCGAACATTAGCTGATGGTTTCTCACAGGAGTTGAAGTGACAGCAAGTTTCCTCAAGTCTCCAGGACTCTTCTCAGTATTCTGGACAATTTTGATATTGCTGTAATCTGGATGGTCTCTACTTGTCCTCTTATTTCCAATTCTTCCTGTCCCTGTACCAATCCTTTGGGGATTAGCCTAAGAGCACCAACCACAATAGGTATCACCGCCATCTTCTTGTTGTATTGTTTTTTTTTAATCTCTGGCAAAGTCTATGTATTATCATTATTTTTATAGTTTTTTCACATCAGCTAACACTGATGGACTTCCACTGGAGTTTAAGTGACAGCAAGTCTCCTTAAGTCTCCAGGATTCTTCTCAGTATTCTGGCCATTCTCAATAATGCTGTCGTTTGGATGGTCTCCACTTGTCCACCAACTTCCAAGCCCTCCAGTCCCTTTAGTAATCCTTCTTAAGTTACTGTACCAAAAGCACCAATTGCAATTGGTATAATTGTCACCTGCATGTTCCACAGTTTTTTCAATTCCCTAGCAAGGTCAAGGTACTTATCCTTCTTTTCACATTCTTTCAGTTTTATTCTGTGGTCAACCAGGACAGAAAAGTCCACAATTTTGCAAATTCTCTTTTTTTTGTTTATTATTAGGTCTGGTCTTCTAGCCAAGATTAGGTGATCCGTGTCTATGTCAAAGTCCCATAGGAATTTATGTGTGTTATTTTCTAGGACAGGTGCAGGGTTGTGCATATACCATTTATTCGTATGGTCAAATTTGAATTTCTTGCACATTTCCCAGTGGATCACCTAGCCGACCCAATCATGTCTAGTTTTATATTCCTTCTGTGCTAATTTGCTGCATTCGCTTATTATGTGATTGATGTTTTCATCTCTGTCACCACATAGCCTACATTTGCTATTTTGTTGAGTCTTATCTATTCTCGCTTTGATATGATTGGTTCTTACGGCGTTGTTTTGTGCTGTTATTAGGAGAGATTATAATTATTATTATACTCCTTGCAAGTTTTTTTACAGCAGTTTTAAAAGGTTGTTTTTCACTGGATTCTTTTTGACAGCAAGCCTCCTCAATCTTTTTTCCAAGCTTTTGGAGACCATTCCAAGTGCACTATCTATCTTCATGTTCCAGTTTTTTAATTCTCTAGCAAGACCCAGGTATTTATCAACTTCTTTCTATGGTCCACCAGAATGGTAACTTCTACTAAACAACAATTTCTTTTTTTCTTGTTAATACAAGGTCTGGTCTTCTGGTTGAGATTAAGTGATCTGTTTGTATCACAAAATCCCTAAGAATTTTAGGAATCTTATTTTCTAGTACAGATTCTGATTGTATATATTGTCAGCATGGTCAAATTTTAATCTTTTGCACAATTCCTAGTGGTTCACCTTTTCTATCCAATCATGCCTATTCTTGTATTTCTTTTGTGCCAGTTTGCAGCATTAACTTATTATGAGATTATCTGTTTTATCGCTGTAATCACATAACCTACACTTCCTATTCTTCGGTGTATCATCAAATTTTATTTTGACATAATTCATTTTTCATCATTATTTTATGCTACTAGTAAAAGTGATTCAGTGTCTCTCAAGAGGTTTCCTTCTCTTAGCTGATCATTCTATGAAAACTTTCCTTAGTTTGTCACTTGAAGTATCCATGCAGTTGTTTTCCTTACCGTTTTCCTTTTCTGGATTGCTTATTGTTGTTTTTCTGTTTGTCCTTAAGTTATTTATGTTGGTTGGTTGTTTTGTTTTACGGTGTGTCAACTCTTTTTGGGTCATTTAACACCATATTAAATTTCTAACAACTCAGTTTAGTTTTTCTTTGTTTAAACACAGTTAAATTTCAAAACAGTTTTATTTCAAGCAATTCATTTTAGCATAATTATGCAGTTTCAATGTCAACAACACTCCTATTTCTATTTCAAACAATTCAGTTTAGCATAAGTACACAGTTTAGTTCTATTTGACCCATAGATAGAATCAATCAGGCACTACCACTCAGGGTCAGAGTGGACCTGGGAGCGATGGCAATGAAAGGGTACTCTGCATTCCCTAAAGCTCCAGCATTTCTGGTGCCTCACCATCAGATTGTTTAGTGTCATATCTAAAACACTTTTTGGAAGGGGTCTCACCCCTATGCAGAGAAGCAGTCGGTGTATTCTACAGCCAGAGCTGAGAGGCAAATTTATGTTAGTATTGCAATTACTGGTTGCTGTAATCAGTCAGAGTTTGTTTTGGAGTTTGTTTGGGTTTTTTGTATATTTCTTGAGTCCCTAAAATGTTGCATCTATACAATATTTAATGCAGGTAAATCCTCTTCCTCCTTCTTTTCTTGAGACATAGAGTCTGTCAATGTCATCTCTCAGGTGTAAGGCCTTGTACATTGTCATAAATTTCCTTCTTTTTTGGTCTATATATCTGAGTTACTCCCTAATCCATTTTTAGAAGAGTCCAGAGTATCTTACAAGGAGGACTGCTCAGGTATTTATTCCTTGGATGAGATTTCTGCTTCAGAGTTTGGTTTTGAGAAGTTTTCTTGTTCATCTGCTACTTTTCTACTTTTTCTTTCACTGTTTGCTTGATGGTGTCTGCTTCCAATATACACAGGGATTTATAGTTTTCTTTTCTGGTGCTTTCATAATTGGGCAGTTCTATTCCTTTGGTTGTTTCTCTTTTTCCTTTTTTCATAATACATATTTACCAACCCCTCTGCTCAGACATGATATAACACAAGGTCAAATTTTAAGTGTAGTTTAACAGGTTTGAATTCAGAGTTTTCCTTCTCCTAGACTAGTTACCTCACCAAGGCTGAAGAACCCAGTTTGCCCTACTATTTAGGAGAATAATTGGATTCATACCTTTCCCAAGGGTATTAGTGCTATGTGAAATGCTATCAGTCTCATCCAGGATTTGAACTCATGTTGCCTTTTTCATTATAAGCCTGGCACAGTTTTCTATTCCAAATTCCATTCCCATATCTTGGCTGTTATTGTAACCTAATAAAGGTTACTGAATGAGAAATAACCAAAATGGAGGTTGAAAATGAAATGGGAATCTTTATAACATTAACAAAATATAATACGTGCCAGTGGCATGAAGAAGGTAACCTCTGCTAGTGATGATTACTTAGCATATTTCACCCCCCTCACAATAGTGTCAAATGTATTTATGAGGAATGGGACATACTCATTAATGTTCAAAGGTAGAGTATATAACAGCTGTTAATGCTATTATAGTTATTATTATCATTATTATTATAAGATATATAGAGAGTATAATGGCTATCATTGAGGAAAATGGACACAGTGAGCCAAGTTCAAATTCTGGACTAAGCTGTTTGTTTTTCACTTCTACCTAGTGCTCTTTGGAAAGGCACGGATTCATCTATTCTGCCTTAAGCTCTTATTACACTGATCCATAAAAAATATAATATATGATATATATATATATATATATAATTATTGAAGTTCTATCATATAGATAGTGAGTCTGCATCCAGTTGCATTACACACAGAAATCAACCCAGAACTGAGGAAGGTAAAGGTCTTATAGCCACCAGGGCATTCGATCATGCACACATGGTCACTAGCCCAGGAGTGGCTAAATCAGAATAAATATATACCAGCCCGTTTAGTGTGGTCCGTCTTATTTTTCGTTTACAAAGCTGGATGCTAGACTGGGATTGCTGAGCAGATAAGTGTTGTTATTATTGTTGTTTGTTAGAGCTGTGACTTCTACAATAATATATGATATAACATATCTACTTGAATTTTCTTTTATCTTTTATAAAGTGGGAAGTCTTCCTGTTTGTAGCTGTGGCAGCATCACTTAGACTCTGACAAATCACATGTAGGAAAAGCTAGATTGGAATGACACAATGATGCTGCATACTGTTCTGAACAAATCCTGGAAGCAGCAGCCAAAAAACAGCAGTTGTACAACCACTTACCACCTATCATACAAACCAGCTGAGTAAGATGAATAAGACATGCTGGGTACTGCTGCAGAAGAAAGAACAAACTCATAAATACTGTTCTCCTATGGACTCCTACACATCGACTTACCAGTGTTAGATAACCAGCAAAAACTTATATTTGTAATATAATTAAGGATGGTGATTAATTATATTAGTTGTTTTATTTGTAGCAATAAATTGTGAGTTAGGCTAAAAACTTTGAGTTGAAGTGTAAGTTTTATTCAAAGGTAAATTATGTGCTAACTGAGGCAATTAAGTGCTTGGTTGTAGGCTTCAATTTGTAAAGGTCAGGACTTGTGTCCATGCATATGTCATACATGCATCAGTCTTGTTATAGTAGGGTTCTGTTTTGGAGTCAGTTGCTGGTGAAATATTAAGATAAACATTTTGTCAGCTGAGGAATGTGTAATAATGCATGGCTGGAAAGTTTTAGCTATGACATGTTTATGGAAAGTTTTTAGTAATTAAGAAGTAATTAAGAGAAATATTAGTATTATATATAAGCAGTCATGCCAATACTACTATTTGGATGCACCACATGGATGCTGATTAAGCATATGGAAAAAAGCTTGACAGCAATTGCACAAGAATGCTATGAGCTGTATTGAACAAATCCTGGACGTAACATCCCACAAAACAGCAGCTGTACGGCCACCTACCACCCATCTCTAAAATCATCCAAATTAGACAAAAAAGATATGTGGGACACTGCTAGAGAAGTAGGGATGAACTCATAAGCAATATACTCCAGTGGACTCCTTCATATGGACGAACAAGTGTTGGGCGACTAGCTAGAACCTATCAACAAGAGCTCTGTACTGATACAGGTTGTAGCCTGGAAGACCTCCCAGGAGTGATGGCTGATAGAGACGAATGACGAGAGAGAGTCAGGGAAATTTGTGCTAGCAGTATGTCATCATGATGATACAAGCAGGGTGATGTAGCAGTCAGAGAGTTCAGAGTTGGTGGAGTCAGACGATCAATTCGTCAGGCAGATTCAGTGGCCCCGTTGGGGTGATGGGGTGAAGTAATGAAGCCAGTATTTTGACCATTCATCTCTCATGAATGAGACTCTTAGCATTTCTAATGAACACCAGCAATTCTTTCAATCTATCTTTCTCTCTCATTTTGATGACAACTGCTGTATGAAATGTTACAGAATGTAATAAACTTTTGTATTTAAAAAAACAATAGTTGCTTTGTACTTGCATAATGTAACATCTTCTCATTTTTGGGTCTTTTAAGGTAACACTTTGTTTATATGTGCTGTATGAAATGTAATCCTCATTTATATTCATGATCCTGTAGTTCTGTATAGAAGCTGGATGTCATCTAGAGGACAGATAAAGAGTTATGGTTGATAGGGATAGTTGGTGGGAGAGAGTCTAAGGAATCTTAGTTGTTTGCATGTCTTGATTATGATGGTTGGTTGGTTGGTTGGTTGTTTGGGTTTTATGGAATATCAACCTTTGTAGGTTATTCAATGTCAAATCCATTTTTATACAAATAATCAGTTTGATTTCAAACAATTCAGTTTAGCATGAGTACACAGTTTAATTGCCAAAAACATTTCTATTTCAAGCTATTCAATTCAGTCAAGCAGTTCTAATTCAAACAATTCAGTTTAGTATAAGTATAGTTTTTGTCCACACAGTTAAATGTCAAAACAGTTCTATTTCAAACAATTTAGTTTAGTGTAAGTACAGTTTCAATATCAAAAAACAGTTCTGTTTCTAGCAATTCAGTATAGCATACAAAAACGGATCCATTTTAAACAATTCAGTTTAGCATAAGTTTGCAGTTTAAATGTCAAAACAGTTTTATTTCAATTAATTCAGTTTAGCATAAGTACGCAGTTTAGTTCTATTTAACCCATAGATGCTATTTAACCCTATCAGGTGCTACCACTCTGGGCCAGAGTGGATCTGGGAGCAAAGGCAATGAAGGAATACTCCACATTCCTCAAAGCTCCGGCATTACTGGAACCTCACCATCAGATTGGTTAATGTCATATCTAGGACACTCGTTGGGAGGGGTGTCTTACTCCTCTGCAGAGAAGCAGTCAATGTATTCTACAGCCAAAGCCGACTGGGCGATTGATTATGATGATGATCATAACTCAGTCACATTATATGTCTATAACAGCAAGGAACAGTGTATAAAAGATAAGCTCTCAGTGAGATTTAAACTCACATGTCTGTTGTCTAAGAAAAGCCAAGACACACCCACTGCTACACCAAGTGAGCTATGAAGAGTCACCTGTTTACAGAAGCTCAAATCAAACTTAGAAACTAATCCTTTACACTATCTTCTATCATTCACAACATAATAATTGTTGTTATTTCTGAACTAGTCATATTAATTGCAAGTTTTATTTATTTTTAGATGAAAGATTGTCAACCATAGTTATTATTAATTTTAACAATTATTTTCTTTCCTCTTTTAATCTTGAATTTTGCCTAGATCTTATTCCTTATTATTTCTGATTTCTATTGTGTTACTATTTACCAACCCCTCCGCACGGGCAGGATATGACACAAGGTCAATTTTTAAGCGGAGTTTAACAGGTTTGAATTCAGAGTTTTCCTTCTCCTAGACTAGTTGCCTAACCAAGGCTGAAGAACCTAATCTGTCCTACTATTTACCCATAGCTGGAGGGAGAATAATTGGATTCATACCTTTCCCAAGGGTATTAGTGCTATGTGAAATGCAATCAGTCAGGTCCAGGATTTGAACTCGTGTCACCGTGTCCATTTCCTACGATGATAACGACTACACCACGGGCACCTCCTGATTTCTATTGTGATACACTGTCATAAATTGAGTTTGAGTTTTATTTAATAGCATATCAACCTCTGTGGGTCATTTAATGCGAGAAAGGGTAAGATTAGTTTTCACTTTTAGGTTTTTTTATAGTATTATATGTGGTCAGATTTTAGTGAAGAGGTTGATTTATTCAGATTTTGATGAAATGGGATTCTAACAGGCATTATCACTCCAGGTCAGTGTAGACCTGGAAGTAGTGGCAATGAAGGTGTATTCCACATTTCTCAAAGCTCTGGTTGGTTTGGTTGGTTTGGTTTCTTTGTTTAATGGCATATCAACCTTTGTAGGTTATTTAATGCCAAAGCCATTCTCCTAGAAGAACAGTCATGGTACTATTTAACCCATAGCTGGGAGGATAAGAGGGTTAATACTTTTCCCAAGGGTATTTGTCCGAAAGTGACGTAATAGCATAACTGGAATACAAACTCGCTTACTACAATTCCACAGTCCATCGCTTTAACCATTACACCACGAGGACACCCCCTCAAAGTTCCAGAGCCTCATCATTAGATGATTTAGTGTCATATCCATAACACTCATTGGGAGTGGTCTTATTCCTCTGCAGAGATGTATTCGGTATATTTTACAGACCCAACAGACTTGGGTGTCATAAATTGATAACCAGAATGAGTTGTAATAAAAAAAATAAAAATAACTAAAAATAAATCATGAAAGGTGTTGTATGATAGTTGTTAGATTTAGTATATGAAATTTGACTTAATTCTGATGAATTTGTACAACAGAAGCAACATTATGAAAGAAGCTGAGACTTTTTTGTTTACGGTATAAAGAGAAATACATGTTGCATTGAACAGGTGATGGTTTCGGATATGGAAGGTGTTTCTGCTACATCCTGTATTTTCCTTTATACTGTAAACAAAAAAGTCTCAGCAAGATTAGACATGGTCCCTAATACAAATGATTTATTGATTTTTTTATTACCTTATTAAAGAACCTCAATCTAGTATATTAATGATTATCTTTTTATCTTTATAAAATTAATTTTGGTATGGGAATAGATACTCATTTTTACATGAAATTTATATGCAAATGCAACAACTATTTTGAAACAGAGATAGTACTTTTATTAACTTTATAACAAGTTAGGTTTGCTGCAGAAAACAAATTTCATACCCATTTCCTAAAATTTATTTCATATATTTGTTTATAGCGTTTTTAGAAATTGATGTAAAGGTTATTTGATGATGTATACTTAACATTACAGAGGCTGTAGTGAATAGAAAGCAGTCATCTTAAATTCATCATTGTCATATTTGTATATTACTAACATTCTCATTATGTCTGTATGCAAACATAACCCAAAAAAAGTGGCACATCATAGCAAGATTTCTATGGGAGCAATATACTTAAAATGCTCAAACTTAAAGCATAAAACAATTTTCACAACAATTTGCCGCAGAATGATAATTTTATAGGGTCTATATTAATGCTGAATGCAATTTTTTAATCATCTATATTTCCAATGTAATAGAGATAACTATATATATATATATATATATAGTAATAGAGATAACTATATATATATATATATATATATATATATATATATATATGTAATAGAGATAACTATATATATATATATATATACACACACATATGTGTGTGTATTTGGGTAGGATTTCTTCATTAATGCATATTTCATTGAACAATATAGACATGTTTTGTCTACATATTTTTGTATATGTCCTTTCCAGTTGCCAAATTGATTTTACGGTATATCTCTGAGAATAACAGTATATATGTTTGCTTAACCTCAACTACCCTATCAAGACAACTCACTATGCATTTATCTGATACCAGTTTCATAGCACAACACCAACAAACATTCCTGCCCAAAAACTGAGTTTCAGAAAATTCTTACTGAAAACATAACTCTATAAGAACATCAAAATAACAAACATAAATCACAAATTCTTGAGGTGCTCCATATCAGAATGAAACAACCCAAACTCAATAGAATTAATTTCAAATCTGGTACTAATGTAATTAAATGTATTTAGCTACTGCTTCTATTTATAGAAATGAATAAAACAATAAAACAATACACCAGTATAAATAATAAACACTTACAAAGTAGTTATGAACATGCAAAGGTCACATCTCTTTTGCAATATACACACCCCTGATGGTGGCCCAAGATCGGGCAGAAAGCACTAGGGTATCAATTAGATATGGGATTTTCATCAGTTAATTCCTGTTGGACACCATAAAATCAATTCGCCAACTGGAAAGGACATATACAAAAATATGTAGACAAAATATGTCTATATTGTTCAATGAAATATATATATATATATATATATAGAAGAAAGAGTGAGATATTCTCACTATCATACTATTATTCTCTGGATACCATTTTAGCTATCCAATATTAATAAAAGATAACACCAGTCTGGTTATTCATGATTAATCTCTTAAACTAACAAACATCATGAAACATTTGACATAATCACAAAATCTGAGTAGGAAAGGGTATTGAAAATATTTTTCAGATTAACAAATACAACTTTATTTTGATGATGACTGCTGTCCAAGCTGAATCTCTACTGTATAGCCTGGAGCAGGCTGCAAGAAGCATTGGCCACTATAGGAACTCAGATAAGACAGAGTTCTAGTGTTTTAAGCAAAATGGAACCATCTCCACATTAAATGGCCAGCCACTGAAATTAGTAGACCAGTTCACATGCCTCAGCATCTTCAGAAAAAGATGTTAGTTTACATATAGGAAAGGCATGGACTGCTATCGACAGGTTAACTACTATATAGAAATTTCCTATTTTGTTTTACCTAACAAAACAGGAATTCTTCCAAGTTGTAGCTGTGTCAGTACTACTGTATATTTGCACCACTTGGTCTCTAATGAAACATTTGTAGAAAAAGATGAGAATGACACAAGAGTACTGCAAACTGTTCTAAACAAATCCTAGAAGCAGCATCTCACAAAACAGTACCTATACAGCCACTTGCCTTCCATCTTGCAAACTATCTAAGTAAGGTGAAGAGGACATGCTGGGGCACAAATGGAGAAGTAAGGATGAGCTCATTAGTGACATTCTTCTGTGGACTCCAACACATGGATACACCAGTGTTGGCAGACCATCAAAAATTTACAGCAGCTCTGTGCAGACACTGAATGTCATGTAAAGGACCTGCTAGAATCAATGTACAATAGAGACAGGTGGCGAGAGAGAGTCAGAAGACTCTGTACAATTAGCATGACTTGATGAGTATGCTGATGACTCCGAGGAGGAGGAGAAGGAGGGGGAGGAGAGTCAGGAAGAGAATAATAGAATACTTAGCCATGTACCAGATTTGTATATGGATAGAATCTATAAGATCATGTGTGTTAATGAAAATGAAAATAAATGTCTATGTATTTGATAAGATGAAAGAGGAACTTCTTTGGGCTGTAAAAGAACAGAACTGATAAAAATCCAACAATAAAAGAAATTAAAGAGAGAGAGAGTTCTGCAAAATCTTGGAATTTCTTTTAGATGAAACAGTGTTTCTTTATTTGAGAAACAGTTATATTTTAATAATATGAAGTAATAAATTTTAAAAAAGCAAAACAAATTTTAACTTACTTTCATCATAAACAATGAATCTATCATCAGTTAACAGAGTAAGTCACATAACTCCAATCAATAAAAGGGAATGAGACACATCTCAATGATTAAGAATATGCCCAAGGGTTCTACAATGATAAAGAAAAATTACCTGATTAATTTTTGCCATTCCAACTGTGACAGATACATGTTTATTATAAATCTAGCAAGAATACCCATTATTGTCAACGATAATTTTTTTTCTTTTCAGAGACTTTATTTTATTAGATATGATTTGATATCAGAATTTTAACATTGTCTATTTCTTGCATTGTTATTTCTATGACAGCTAAGAATAGTGCATACAGAAAAACAATAATAAAGAATATTCTCTCAGTGAGACTTACTATCCTATAAATAATGACCCAAGTGAGTTTTGATAAAATGCTTTTGAAATTAAAAGATGAAAGAAAATATTAGTCAATAATAATAGTAATCAACAATACTTCATCTAAAAAATGAAAAGGAAATAGAATATACTATTAATACGACTAGTATCTAAAAAGAAGACATGGCTTTGAAAGATTAAGAGATGAAGTAATAGACACTACATTTTTTGATAAGAATAAAAAATAAATCTTACATTCTATGATAAGAATAAAACAACTAGTATAAAAAAATAAATCTTACATTCTATGATAAGAATAAAACGACTAGTATCTAAAAACAAGACATGGCTTCGAAAGATTAAGAGATGAAGTAATAGACACTACATTTTCTGATAAGAATAAAAAATAAATCTTACATTCTATGATAAGAATAAAACGAGTAGTATAAAAAAAATAAATCTTACATTTTATGATAAGAATTTAAAAAAATGACACTACATTTTATGAAAAGAATACAAAATAAATCTTACATTCTATGATAAGAATAAAAATAATTGACACTACATTTTATGAAAAGAATAAAAAATAAATCTTACATTCTATGATAAGAATAAAAAAAATGATACTACATTTTACGAAAAGAATAAAAAATAAATCTTACATTCTATGATAAGAATAAAAAAAATTGACACTGCATTTTATGAAAAGAATAAAAAATAAATCTTACATTCTATGATAAGAATAAAAATAATTGACACTACATTTTATGAAAAGAATAAAAAATAAATCTTACATTCTATGATAAGAATAAAAATAATTGACACTACATTTTATGAAAAGAACAAAAATAAATATTAAGTTTTGTATCAAGGATTTTACCATGAAGGTAGAAAAAAATATTTTATGGCATTGTTTGAAAGGAACCGACAGTTCCTATGTTTATCTTTTTTACAGTTTTTTTGTCTGATCTCATTAAGTCAATTATTGTCTTAAAACTATATAAGCCAGTACTATATAATATTGCTAGTCTGAAATATCAAAAAAATATATGCATTCTGCTATGACAGAAATATACTACTTCTGGAATCTCCTTCCACCTCAACTTGTCTCTGTTTTGCAATCTCTCTTCTGACTCTTTCAGATCCTAAAACTACAATCATCATAATGGTAAGATATGTTGTTTAACAATGATTATTTCTGGACATCCATTAATCGTTTAGTAGCTTACATTAATATTAGAAGTGTGGGCAGCCTAACAATTATAGTGAATGGAGTCAAATTCTGGCTGGAACAGTTTGCTTTTTCATCATATAAGTTCCCTTAGGAAAAGCATGAATCCATTCTCTCCCTACCAATAAATAATGTCAGTTGAAGCTCTAAGACCTTGTCAAAAAGGCAATCCATCTAAGTGGCACTGGGAACATCACTTCTAGGAAATTGCTACAATTCTTTCATGAACATGCCTTCTGGAAAACAACTAATCTTGTTAAGAGAAAAGTCAACTTTCTTTCTTCTATCTCAATATTCTTTTTAAAGAGAATAAAAAAAGATAATGTCTGTTGATAGCAAATACACTATTTTCTTAACAATCAAAGTATTTGAAGTACCTTATTTTCAGGGGGAAATAATTTTAGCAAAAAGAAAAGAAAGAAAGATGATGAATAGAAAAAAGGATTCTGTAAAAAAAATAACTATAGTTAAAAAATACAAACAAAATGTTGATGAAAAGAAAAATATTCAGGACACAGAATAATTCTAATAAGAAAGAAAAAAAGAAAAAGAAAGAAAGAAATATGACGGACAGAAAAATGGGTTCTGTATACAAAATAATCTTATAAAAAAAGAATGATGAAAAGAAAATATTCAGCATAAAAATAATTTTAGTTAAGAAAAAAAGAAAAATGGCTTCTGGACACAAAATAATCTAAAATAAAGAGGAAGATGGTGAAAAAAAAATACTACAAAAAATAATTTTAGTGAAAGAAAGAAAGAAAGATGATGAACAGAAAAATGGATTCTGGATAAAAATAATTTTTCTAAAAGTAAGAAAGATAGAAAGAATAATGAAAAAAAAAACATTCCATACAATGATTTGAGTAAAAAAATTGGAAGGAAAAAAGAGAGCAAAAAGAAATATGATGAAAAGAAAATGGATTCTGTCTACAAATTTGAAAAAAAAATAAAAAAGGAAGAATGATGAAAAGAAAAAAAAAACATTATGCACAAAAATAATTTAAGTAAAAAAATAATCTAAAGGAAAAAATGAAAGAAAACACATTCTGTCACAAAAAAGAAAGAATGAGAGAAAGAAATATGATGAACAAGGAAATGGATTCTGCATACAAAATAATTTTATTTAAAAAAAAAAAAAGAAAGAATGATGAAAAAAAACATTATGCACAAAAATAATTTTAGTAAAAAATTGAAAAGAAAAATAAAGACAGACAGACAAAAAGAAATGATAAAAGAAAGATGAAACAAAATATGAACAGAAAACACATTCTGCTATGAAAGAAAGAAAGAATGAAGATGAAAATACAGAAGAAAAAAAACATTCTTCACACAAAAGATAAAACTTGATGAATGTGTCAAAAGAAAAAAACTATACAGTCTGGACGAACAGTGATGATCTGTTTTATTGGTTGTTAGCTGCAGCTGTGATTACAGCACTGCTGCCAAATTCACTGTGAAAATTATTTACTCACTGTCAATATTACTATACTCTGAGATGTTGTCTGTCTCTTAGTCATGCTTCACTAGTTTTATGTTTTGGTGTTGGGGTAGGGCTTGTTGTTTTGTATGTAAGGTTTTTGTAAACATCTGGACCACACCTGCTGCTTGCTACATCCTAGGATGCTTTTGTTGGTATTGTGTGACAGATCTATTTCCACATCCCTTGCAATATCATTCGCCTAGCACCAAGGATCTGCTTGCACAAGAACAATTTAAAATGGTAGACTCATCACGATATCATGGCTGGACTTATTTAGACTAATGATCATAGATGATGGTAAGATTGTTTAACAATGACTATTTCAGGCTATTCAATAGTTACTTACCAATATCCTTTGATATTCTCTTTAAAGATGTACACTGGTCTACAAATATTTTGGCAACTTGGGTGAAAACAGATATTTTAGAAAAAATGGTGGACACTGATTTCAAATCTATAGTCACAATGTTGACAGCATGTCATTACTCAATTATACTAAGTGACCCAGTGCTGGCCCAACATATTTGGATCTATAACTAAATCTGCAAATCTTTCAAGAGAATTTTAAGGCCTCTAATATAATAATAATAACAATTATTATTATTATTACAGGAAGGAAAAAAGGAGATACATTAGGGTGAAAAGACCAAAACAAAACAGTAGCCAAATCTGACAATGCAACTTGATGAGATAAATTTAAACATATTAGCAAAAGAAGGGAGACTTAAAAGATACAGAGACAGGGTCAAGCAATACAATCAAAACTGGACTTCAAAAAATAACCAAAAAAATTTCTGCTAACAAGTAAGGAGTAGAATGCACAAGGACATACCAAAAACTGGGTTCAAAGGAAGTAAAACTATTTTGGAGTAAAATTTGGGATGGAAAGAATATAACAGAAAGGTCAAATGGATAAATAACATGGAAAAAGATTATAAAGATTCAAAGAAATTCCTGAGGTGATAATACACCTGGAATTGCTCAGAGAAACACTGAAAAAAGTACCAAATTGAAAAATGCCAGGCCATGACGGCATTCATGGATTCTTGTTTAAAAAATTACTATCTACAAAAGACTGTCTCTGGAAATGAGTAGATACTTAGAAGTTTAGGAAAGGATGCAATTTCCTCATCAAAGAAAGTTCTTGAAAAACAGATCAATTTTGGTTTAATTGTAAACCTAAAAAACACCTACACATGTGTTCTAGAAAATTCAAGAATTTGGGAAAAACACAACTTAAAAATATCAAAACATTCAACCACATTTTTTGACCAATCGGGTGTACTAAAAATATGCAGTCACTTTCTTCAATAGGAATTTGCACAAGTGCATGATCCCCCCAAATACTATAAAGTCAAAATATCCTCAAAGGTATGTGGAACCGTTCACTTGTCACCCAGGCAAGATGGATACAACTGTGTCTCAGAGACTCATAGAAGCCATGATTGCTGGATTGCTGTATGAATCATGTCAAATTACAATCATCAACTTGGACAATAATATATCAACTCCACGTGTGGGCTAAAGATTCACTACGGCTCACGGTGACTTAACACAAGAACAATTTAATTTCTTTGTTTTCAGATCCATCCAAGAAATAAAACTTTTCTATCTTTGTAGCACTCATATTAATTGAGTTATTTTTATCAACATTAGTCCACTACAAGAAGAAACAAATATATCTGAATTGATGACTAATGAAAAGACTACTCTGATCCAGAAAAACTCCAAAAAATGAAACAACCCCAGCAACTATAGAACAATAATGTGGCTACTGATAGTGTAAAAACCAAACTGTACAGATTAGGGAGGAAATCTATTACTTACTAATAAGCTGCAAACTGTTTCCTGAAGAACGGAAAAGATTCTACAAGGGAACAAGAGAAACAGGTGATTTACTGTACATTCATCAGGACATCCTTAAGGAAAGCAAAACAGGGCTGAAAAATGTAGCTATGGCATGGATTAATGACAAAAATGCCTTTGATATGGTTCCACAAAGCTGTATAATACTGTCGAAAAATGTACAAGATGTCCAATAAAGTCATGAAGTTCATTATTGAAGCCATAAAAAACTAGAAAATGAAATTGACAGCAAGAGGAAAAACTTTAGCTGAGGTGAAAATTTAGAGAAGTATCTTCCAGGGAGATGCACTTTCATCATTATTATTTGTAATAGCAGTGATACCACTCAATCACTTAGAAAATGTACGAGAGGCTACAAAATTACAAAATTGCAAGAATAAACAGCTAGGATATAGGAATGCAATTTGCCATAGAAAAATGTGCCATGCTAATAATTAGAAGTGGAAAAAGACAAATAATAGATGGAATAGAACTGCCAAGTCAAGATAGAATCAGAACACTAGGAGAAAAGGAAAAATAAAAGTACTTGGAAATATTGAAAGTAGACACTATCAAACAAGTGAGGACAAAATAAAAAATAACTTCTCAAACCCAAGCTCTGCAGCAGGAATCTTTTCAAAAGAGTAAACACCTGGGCTGTCTTCCTTGTAAAATATTCAGAACCATTCTTGAAATGAACTAGGGAAAAATCTGATCAAATAGACCCGAGGACAAGAAAGCTAATGATGAAGCTTAAGACCTTACATCAAAGAGATGACATAGACAAACTGTATATATCAAGAAAAAGAGGTGGAAGAGGAGTCACCAGCATTAAAAATAGTGTAGATGTAGCAATATGAGGACTCAAAAACTAGATAAAAAAGAGCAAAAAGACTAATTACAGTGACCAGAAACAATATTGACAACATAAACATCAACACAAAAACAATAACAACAAAGAAAACAGCAATGGAAAGAAGAACAACTGCATGGATATTTTGAGCAACAAACTGAAATCTTACACAAGGAGACCTAGACATGGCTAAGAAAGGGAAAATTTAAGAGAGAGAAACGGAATCACTTCTAATAGCAACAAAAAACAACACCATAAAGACCAACTATGTAAAAGCAAAAATAGATAACACACAACAGAATGGTAAGTGTAGGTTATGTGGTGATAGAGACAACATGATTAATTACATTAGTGAATGTAGCAAACTAGCATGAAAAGAGTACAAAACTAGACATGACTGGGTGGGGAAGGTGATCCACTGGGAATTGTGCAAGAAATTGAAATTTTATCATATTATCAAATGGTAGAAGCACAAACCAGATTCTGTGCAGGAGAATGAGACACACAAAAAGATCACCTAATCCTGGCCTGAAAACCAAGCCTAGTAATAAATGAGAAAAAAAAGCAGCTACTGAACAGTGGACTTTACCATCCTGGCAGACAATAGAGTGAAAATAAAAGAAAATGAAAAGAGAGAAAAATACTTAGATATTGCCAGAGAACTAAGAAAGCTATGGAACATGAAGATGTCAGTGATACCAGTTGTAGTTAGTACACTTGGAATGGTCCCCAAATGCTTGGTAAGTGGTTTGGAAGAATTGGAAATTAGAGAATGACCATCCACACAACAGCATTGTTAAGATCTACCAGAATACTGAGTCCAAGAGACCTGAAGTGAGTTGCTGTCTGTCAGACTCTAATGAAAGCCCACCAGCTAATGTTGGGGAGAAATAGTTGCAAAGAGTATAATAATTATAATTATAGATGCAACAATTAATCACAAAATAAAGCGAATTCAGCAAACTAGCATAAAAGAATACAAGACTAGATATGACTACATAGGAAAGGTGATCCACTGGGAAATGTGCAAGACAATAAAACTTGACCATGCTGACAAATGGTATATGCACAAAACTGAATCTATCCAAGAAATTCAGACTCATAAAAATGGGTGAAAAACCCACAAGGAGTAAAATAATGATATATCAAGAATATGTAAAAGCTAGAATAGATAAAACCCAAGAAAATAGCAAGTGTAGACTATGTGAAGAGAAGCAAAGCAGTAAACCATGACATAAGTGAAAGCTGCATAGTAGAGAAGATGATCTACTAGGAACTGTTCAACTAACTAAAATTTAATCCTACAGACAAATGGTACATCCATAAACCAGAAATGCACAAAACAGAAACCATCCAAGAAAATAAGACTTACAAAATTCTCTGGGATTTTGAAATAAAACAGATCGCCCAATGGTGACCAGAAGACCAGGCTTAGTTTTTATAAGCAAGAAGAAATACATATCTCAGCTCATAGACTTCACTATTCACCGAGTTAAAATAATGAAAAGCAAAAAACTCAAGAAATATCTGAACCTTATCAGAAAGTTTTAAAAATTATCGAATATGAAGGTGACAGTAATACAAATCATAGTTGGAGCACTTGGAAAAATTCTAAAGAACCTAGAAGAGAGAATGAGGGAAGTAGAAATCTAAGCAAGAATTGAGCTGGTCCAGAATACGGCACAGTTGATATCAGCAAGAATACTTAGAAGAGTTCAGCTTCAGGGAGCCATCCTCCAGATAGTGCCCACCCTCTGATCTAAAAGTGGTGGTGTCAATTTTATTGGTGGATGCATGAGAAATTTCTTCCCATAGGGATAATACCAAAAGAGTTAAGTTTTTGTTTTTTTTTAACTCCAGTTAAAAAACTGACCTTGTCTCAAATTCTGCTTTAAGGTAAGCTTAGGTTGGTTTATTTCACAGCATGTCAATTCTTGTTTAGATATTTTATGTGCAAGTCAGTTTAACAATTATGGTCTCCTATAATAGGAGACCATAATGGAACAAAAATATATCATTTTAAACAAAGGATCACCTTGTCTAAAAAGGTCAGAGCTGAGTTAATTGCTCGGTTTCCTAGGACACCCCTAAAGGGGAATGCCAAGGGGGCCAAGCATCTTTTGTAAATGGCCGTATACAAGGTAAATCAATCACTGGAACATGATTGGATAGATACATTTACTCAATGATACCAGCACCTTATAGACTTTATGTCACATTAGATAGGCTCAGTTATTTATTGTTATTAGGTAGCTGTCTTTAATTTTTTGTTACTACAATTTAGGACTAGAGACAAAGGAAAGTTCTTTTGTTTATTATGCTTTAGTTTATTTTTAAAAAATATTCCTCCATTTTTTTAGAAATAAAATATGGAGATGCTAGTGGTGTAATGGTTATCATTGTAGGAAATGCACACAGCAACATGAGTTCAAATCTGAACAAGGCTGTCTGCATTTCACATAGCACTAATCCCCTTGGGAAGGCTATGCATTCAACTTTTCTACATCCAGCTATAGATAAATAGTAGAGCAGACTGTTCTTTAACCTTAGTATAGCAACAGGTTTAGAAAGAAAAGTTTGGATTCAAACCTGTTAAACTCCACTTAAAAATTGACCTTGTGTCTCATCCGGCTTGTGTGGAGTGGTTGAGTAATTTAATACAAACAATATAAAACAAAACATTAGCGAGTGTTCTTTCTTAATCCAATATGACAGTATATCAAAATGTAAGAAAAGCTCTACAAGTCAGTGATATTTGAAATTAGAGGAAACAATCAAAGTAAGATATTTCCCATCTGTGACATAATAAAGAAACATAGTTGCTAAATTAAGAAAAGGGAAAAAGATCCTAAGTTCAATTCATAGTGTCAAAGCTAAACAGTCTGGATAAATATATCACAACTCAATTTTCCCAATTTAGCATATGTGAATCTTTTTTCAGACAACCTATTCTTGCAACAAAGCAAATTCTGCTATGGACAAACAAAGCAAGTTAATTTAAAATAGATAATAAAAAATGACAATCAATGAGTTTCCATGGCAATAATCTGAATAAAGAACATAGCAAAAATAGTTGAATTTAATGTCAAAATAATGAGAAACTTCTCTGCAAAATTCCCCAGCAGGTGGAAAAATACAGACTAGTAAACAGGATGTTGAATGAAATTTGACTATATTTGCATGTGACATATCACTAGGAATTTCACATATAATCATATGTGACATGACATTAAGAATTAACAATGGTTATGCACAGCAGGAAAATGGTAAATTGAAAACTATCAAACAGTTATCTGCTAGTCTTCATGTTTACTAAATCTGAAACAAGGTGAAATAATAACCAAGATAAAGACACTCGTCTGAGCCCAGCAATGAATAATAAAAGATTTCCTTCTAAGAAAATTTAGGGAAGCTATTTTTGGTTTGGTTTTACAGCATATTAACTCTTGTAGGTTATTTAATGCCAAATCCTCTTTATACATGTATATTGAGTATATATGATTTGTAAGTCAATATTTTGTAAGTAACATTTCAAACAAGCTAAAGCTCATCAGCCCATCAGCCTAGTAGAGTGTTTGCCAATGGTCTGGGAGACCAAGGTTCAATCCCAGGTCAAGTCATACCAAAGACTCAAAAAATGGGACTTGATGCCTAACACTCAGAATTATAAGGTACATATCAAAGGTAAAGAGGAGCAATACAGGGAAAGGAGTAGTGCCTTTCCCTACAACTTGGTGTAGTAGCTAATTAAAAAGGAGCCTTTGGGTCACCCTCAACTATGCTTGCCAGCATTTTTTAGAGCTCATTTGTTTACACACAATGAAGCAGTTACAAGTATTTCTATTTAACACTAACAATTCTATTGAATACTATGCATTCATTTGCATGCTATTAAATGGTTCCAAGTATTGGTATGTATCACTAACAATTCAATTAAACATCAGTCATTTGTTTACACACAATTAAATGATGAAACAGTTCTATTTATAACAATTCAATTTAGCATAAGTCATTTGTTTGCGCACAGTTTAAACATCAAATAGTTCTATTTGACCCATAGATAGGACCCTATCAGGTGCTACCACTTCAGGTCAGAGTGGACCTGGAAGTGATGGCAATGAAGGAGTACTCTACATTCCCCAAAACTTTAAGACTGGAGCCTTATCATCAGATTGTTTAATGTCATATCCAGGGCATTCGTTGGGGGGGGGGGTCTTACCCCTCTGCAGAGTAGTAGTCAGTGTATCTATAGCCCCTGCTGATCTGGGCTCTAATTTGATAAATGCCCTAATTTTATTAAATCAACCAGCTCAGCTCATGGAGCTTAGAATTTACAGATTATATCTCCTGCACTGGGGTAGGATCCCCCTCTAAAGCAGTGTCCTAGGTATGACACTAAACTGCATCTGCATCTTCAGTTCTGGTGCTTTAGTGAATGTGGAGTACCCTTTCATTACCATTACTCCCAGATCTACTTAATCCCAGAGTGTTAATACCTCTTAGGGTTGCATCTCTTGGTCAAATAAATGTTTAAAAATTATTCACATTTGATAGTGCCACATATAAAAAAAAACTTTTATGAAACTACACAAAAATTGTAAGCATAAATGTACAATGAGTACAATTCCCAAACTTTTAGACATGAAATAACCAGAGACAGGTTGACAGGTTGTTTAAACTAATTCAATCAATCTTCAATTAAATCAGCAGTTAATTATTCCAATGTATTCAACTTTTTAAAAGAATTTTTCAAAATAAATTGTCTGCTTTGTTTAAAAATGTTTTCATTGGTAGTTTTAAATAATATTCAAATAATTCATTAAAAATATTTGGAAAAGCTTTTAAATTCATAGTTTATTCTCTACTTTGATTTCAAGAAGAAAATGTACTTTTAAAAGATTTTAGAATATATTTTTAAGTCATCTTTTCAATTTATATGAAAAGTCTTTTAAAATGTACAGGAATATTAGCATATGAAATCTTATATTTTAAAAGTCTTAATACCCTGTTTTTGATTGATTGATTATTTGATTGATTGAGTGATGTTAACAGCATGTCAACCTGTCTAGGGTCATTTATGCCTAAATGTTAGGGAATTGCATTCATTGTATGTTCAGATTTACATTTTTTGTGTAGTTGTTTCTAAAAAGAGTTTTTTTTTTTTTTACACATGGTCCTATTGAATACAAATACTTAAACTGATCTATTTGACTCATAGACAGGACGCTAACAGCTACTTTCCCTCTAGGTCAGAGTGGACCTGGTAATGATGTCAATGGCAATGAAAAGGTACTCCACACTTCCAAGATCTCCTGAATTGGAGCCTCACCACCAGATGCTGTTTAATGTCATATTCAGGACACTCCTTTTTAGGTGAGGCCTTAGGGGATACAGTCAGTATATTCTAAACTCTGTTGACAGTGTGCTATGTAAGAATATTAAAACACAAAATCTTATATATTAGAACTCCTAATTCCCTGTGTTAATTTTCATGGTCAATTATGTTTTAATTAAGAATGTATCTAGACTGCTAAATATTAACAAGGTTTTAATAATATTTTTTTTTCTTTTTGCTTATTCACTGAATTATGTTCTAATAGATAGAGGTTATTCTTCCACTGCATTTTATTATAAGATTTTTCTTTTAAATAACAAAGTACAAAAAAAAAAATCATCAGATTTTGATCAACTAAGTTGTGATAAAACTCAATAAGATGAAGAAAAGATGAGAGAGTGATGATAACATAATGTAATTTTATCTAACACCCTACAGAGTTACCTAAATTTGATACATGTATCCTTTCTCGCTTATACCTCTTTACCCAATGAACAGCACTTAGAATACATTGACTGTATCACTTACAAAGAGCTAAGACCATCCCCCCCAAAAAAGGGGTGTTCCGGGTATGAAACTAAAATTCATCTGATGGTTAGGTTGGAGATCTGGAGAATGTGGAGTACTCCTTCATTCTCATTACTCACAGGTCCACTCTGACCTTGGGTGGTAGTACCTGTTAGGGTTCCATCTGTGGGTCAAATAGATCTGTTAAAACATTGTTTGTATTAAATTGAATATGGTGTAAAAGAAAAAACTCTTAAGAAATAACAAGACAAAATATTTAAATATAACATATAATGAATGTGATTACCTAACCTCTAGGCATAAAATAACACTAGACAAGTTGACATGCCATTAAAATCAATCATGGTGGTGTCCTTGTTGTGTTGTGGCAAATGTGCTGAATGGTAACATTGTAGTAAGCAAGTTTGAACTCCAGCCCTGCTATTACTTTCACTTTTGGATTAATATCCCTGGGAAAGGTATGAATTCATTTATGTCCCTGTCCAGCTATGAGTAAAATAGTACCACTACAGTCATTCTACAAGGATGGATTTAGGATCAAATAACCCTAGAAAATTGATATGTCATTAAACAAAGAAATCAAACCAAATCAATCAATCATGATAAATCTGATATTGCTCTTAAGTTTCATTCTGATTTGTTTACTGCATTCATTCTTAATAAACATGCTTTTAAAAAAATCAACAGAATTCATATCTTGCACTAGCCTTTCAAAAAAATAATAAATAGTTGGCAGCTTTTTTTGCTATCCAAAAATTAACGATGCTAAAACCTCTAGTTTCCATCATCTCCTTCAATGTTGTCTTCTTGGGCATGTAGACAGTGATCATTTGAATGATACAGCTCAAAAAGAGAAGCAGCAAAAGTCTGTACTACAGTCAATTAATGTGTGATGTTCAACCTCTCTGAATTAACAATCTTTAGTAAGCAGAACAAAATTATTTACTTGGCAGTAAAACTAATAATTATAAAAAAAGCTATATTTCCATGAAACCAGCATTACAAGAAATAATATTTCAGCCATTGACAGATTTATGATTATAATTACAATTATTTCTTTGTCATGTCTTTTTGGGCATCAACCCTTTCACTATCCTCTCACACCAACTTTTCAAAAAAAATCTTTGAATAAGACATATATACTATAAATACAATATCTTTATATGGATCAAATGTAACATATTGACCCAGGCCAAGTTGTCAAAATAGGAAATGCACCTGTGTAAATAACAGGTACATCCAGTTGAAGAATATCAGGATATAACCTTGACTATGGACGGGTTGAATGAGTGCGATTTGTGACGCCCACAAGAAGAAGGTGGGTGTCGAACAATTATATAACCCGGGTGAAGTAAGGAAGTTAGTCAGTTGGAGATCAGACCTGTTGGAGAGAAGATGCTGGAATGAGAACATATCCCAGAGAGGCTGGGCCCCCAGGCCCCCGGTTGAGCAGCCCAGGAGAACCGGAAAGAAATGCTGTTATGGCCATAAGAGTGGGGGTCAATGTGTTGCAGTTCTGTTCGGCCTCCAACTCCCTCTCACAGTAAAACCTTTAGTAACCCTTTTGAACCCTTTCAAATAAAGTGAGAGGTATATTTTTCTAAAGAACTGTGTCGCTCGTCTTTATTGTGTCATCATTATGATTCTGCAGGCATATGTAGATGTATATGTATTATGTGGCTATACAACACAAATTCTGTTAAATAATTAATCTGATAATTCCCAAAAATGGCCCTTTAAATTTTTTTTTACCATTATTTCTGAAATCATCAAATTTAATCATAATTTTTTAACTCCATTGCTGTTTTTGATCTGGTTAAGCAATTTGTTCCAAAAGTATATAATTCTATAAGCAAAAAAAATCTAACTTTGGTTTCTTCTTTAAAGAATATATATATATATATATATATATGTATTTACTAATCTAATATCTACCAGCATTTACGGTACCAGAAAAAAGGAAAAAAACACCGCCATGAACAAGAGATAAATAAAAAAAAATAAAAAATATTATAGGTCAAAAAGAAAGAAAAGGCCAACTTAGTTTTTAAAATCCGTCTTCACAGTAAATTTCTAGTCTGAGGAGAAATATTGAAAAAAATGTCTGCCAAAATTAGAAATTTCATTAATTATTTTGAAATTAGATCACTTCTCATTCTTCTTCCTAATAAAGGAGTTAATCCTTATTTCTCTAATCTCTCCAAATAACTGTAATCTTTTACTTATTTTATCAATTTTGTCACTCTTTTTTGTTTGCCTTCTAATTTCAATAGCATTGCAATAAGGTATAAACAGAACACACAGGCATCAGTTAAACTATGATACCATATTCTAAGTCAAGCTTAAACACACACACACACACACACACACACACACACATATATATATATAGTATTATTCGGTCCAGTTAAACCAGAGTTGGGAGTAATTCCTTCTGGACAAGAAAATCATTCAAGAGCTGAACATTTAAATTTTCCTGGTAAAGAGCTCAATGTAATTAATTTTACAAAGCAATACTTTCTTTAAAGAAAAAAACAAAGACCGGTTATTTTTGGTTTACACCAGAAAAGCAAAACAGGATGGAAATAAATTTATAATCCTAAAGTAACCGGTCTTTGGTTTCTTCTTTAAAGAATATATATATATATATATATGTATTTACTAATCTAATATCTACCAGAATTTACGGTACCAGAAAAAAGGAAAAAAACACCGCCATGAACAAGAGATAAATAAAAAAAAATAAAAAATATTATAAGTCAAAAAGAAAGAAAAGGCCAACCTCGTCAGACCCCTTGAAAAAAATCAAGGGATATGCAGTCAGTTGGTCAAAAAAAGACTAAACCCTTCCACGAACACTGCAATGCTACAATTACAAGAGTGCTCAACACGAGTGGAGCCAATTATAAAATTAAATTAAATTGCGAGTTGGAAATCTACTAAAGTTTCACCTTATCGGATCATCAGGAAGTCTAACCCCGAGTCGGGGTTAGACTTCCTGATGATTTCCGACTCGCGATTTAAGTTAATTTTATATATATATATATACATAGTATCACACAAAAATCATAACATTCCTAAAAATTTTTTAAAGTTAATTTTATTTCTAAACCAAAGACACCAGAATTTTATTATTTCTAGTGAAAAATTCTACAATCAGAAAAGATATTTGGTATATTAGGCATTATTTATGACTAAACTCTACAGTAATGAAACTCTGTTACAAAAAAAAAAAAAAGATTGCAACACTTCTGTAACCCAAAGTAAAATTTTATGAATATATATGAGATGTAATCATTTTGGACCTGCTACATATTCATATTTTTGATTATGAAATTTCAATGCTATAGAGTTTGGTAATAAATAATACATAATAATATCCATTTTGATGGTATAATGGTCCACTAAAAATAATAAAATCCTTGTATCTTTGGTTTAGAAGAAAAAAAGATTAGAAAAAAGTTGTTAGAGGTGTATTATTTATGGCAGATTGAAATATAAATAAATATAGACTGACAGATAGAAATATTGAGAGATAGATACTTATGAACAATAAAAAATTATCTGGAAGTTGAGGAACATAAGAAAAAGTTTGAAAACCTTTTAGATTTGGACTTTCTTGTTAGAAATACTTAAGAGGCATGTCAGTTGTTTGGTATGTACATATTAATAGGTGATACAGTATATATATATATATATATATATATATATATATATATATATATATAGGCAATATAACATAATTCAAAACCACATATACTATCTATATATATATATATATATATGCTCTCTACCGGTACCAAGCATTCTCTGTGCAAATACAGCAGTTGGTTTAGTTTGGTTTGGTTTGGTTTGGTTTGGTTTTATGGCATATCAACCATTGTAGCTTATTTAATGCCAAATACATTTTTATACTTATAAACAGTTCTATTTCTAACAATTCAGTTCAGCATATGAACATTTTTTTGCTTACACACAGTTCTATTTCAAACAATTCAATTTAGCATAAGTACACAGTTTAAATGTCAAAAACAGTTCTATTTCAAACAATTCAGTTTAGCATAAGTACACAGTTTAGTTCTATTTGACTCATAGATAGGACCCCTATCAGGTTCTACCACTCCAAGCCAGAGTGAACAAGAGAGCAATGGCAATGAAGGGGTGCTCCGCATTCCCTAAAGCTCCAGCATTACTGAAACCTCACCATCAGGATATTCATTGGGATAGTCTTACCCCTCTGCAGAGATGCAGTTGGTGTATTCTGCTGCCTCGGCTAACTGGACCTTACTGCAATCAGTTAACACAGAAATGATTAGATATATAGAGAGACAGACAGCAAACAGTATAACACAAATCTCAAGAAACCAACTTATCCAACTATTTACCCATAGTTGGTGGGGGGAAGGGAACAAATGGATTCATGACTTTCCCCAAAGGTATTAGTGTAAAGTGAAATGCAAACGGCTTTGTCTAGAATTTGAACTCAGACTGTCATGTCCACTTCCAAAGACAATAACTGCTATACCTTATGGCATATTTTTACATGTCCCTATATTTCTATCATTGTCTGTCTCTCTATCTGTCTCTGCCCCTATCTCTCTCTCTCTCTCTCTCTAAATGCATTTGTATATAGTGTGAAGACACTTCAAAGATATCTTAAACTAAGGACAAATTGTGTGCAGGTTACATGAATTTGAATCATATTATGACTAAGAAAAATGAAAGAAATATATATGTGTACAATTTGCATTGTATATTTTGTATATCTTATTTTTGAGTTGATAAACAGTATCAAAATTCCCCAAACAAATATGGCTATCACTGTCAACTCTAAAAATGAAACAAGAAAGAGACAGTGAAATAAACAAACCAAAAATGGTTAGAGAACACGAGAATTCTAAGCTTACAAGATGAGTAAGGATAATGTCATTGTTATTTGTTGGCAGCAAGTATAATGGAAAAAAAAGGTCTGTATTTGAAATGGTAAAAATATCAAAGGTTTGGCAGCACCTTTCCAATGGAAATAAGATGAGAATAATGATATGTGAAAGAAAGTGTGGTAGTTTTTAGTAAACAATTAACCTTGTTATTTGCCTTATGGCAAACCAAACAGCAAATCAGTTATAACCTCTGCCTTTTACAGCTTTTGATTTTCTTTGTTTTGTATTATTTTGTCATCCTTGGATGGTTGTCATGATGATAGCAGAACCATCAGCTTTTCTTAATTCTTTTATTTATTTCTTAGCAATTTTTGTACCATATATGATATGTGAGGCTCCTCAATTTATTCTGCTCTGCCAGTGGAACTTCGATTATTAAAACTGCTTTTCTTGCAGAGGGGTAAAACCCAACCACCACCAAAAAAAGGTGTCTTGGATATTACCCTAAACAGCATCTGGTGGTGAGGCTCCAATTCTGGAAATCTAGCGAGTGTAGAGTACCTCTCCATTGAAATTACTCCCGAGTCCACTATGACCTAGAGTGATAGTAGCTGTTTGGGTTCCATCTATGGGTCAAATAGATCTCTTGGCAAATTGTTTCTATTAGATAGGAATACTTGACATCATGAAAATGTGTGAAAAAAAAATTAAGAAAATACACAAAAAAATTAACATGATTCCCTACTCTCTAGGCATAAAATAACCCCAGATGAATTGACATACCACTAAAATCAATCACTCACTCAGTCAATCCTTTATTCATCAGCTTTTTTAATTCCTCTGTGAAATTTGTCTCTTAAAATTCTGTGCACTATATTTGATGACAAATAACCTTTTTATTTATATTTATACAGTATTATAGAATTAGATTCAAGTACTGACTGTTGATGATATCTGAGTAAATATTAGTCTACAAGATTCTTTAACTTAGCATGTAAGATTCAATAATTTTTGTACATTTGTTAGAAACAAGTGGAGATGATATAAACCACCAAGTGAGCAAAATTTGGTATGAAATCAGATTGATAAAGTTTGCTTTAGGTCTAGTAACATTGTAATGTTTTTTTTTTTTTTACATTCTGAGGATGCTAGACCTCAAGCAAAACATGTCATTCTGATTTTATTCCAAGTTGTCTTTTTCTTTCTTATGTCATAAAATATGGTTCTTTATAACTCTATAATTTTCTCTGCATGCTGGAAACTGAAAAACAATCAAACATTTTTCAAGAATGTTCAATCATTCCATCAATTCTTTTCAATTGATTTCCTGATTTTTGTTACTTTCATCACATTTCAGCAGATCAGTCCTCTAGTCTTCTTCAGACAATTGTGGTATCAAGTGAATAGACTTAAAACAACAACAACAAATTAATGATGGAAATATTTTAGAATTCCTGACAGCAGAGAAATTTGAATTTCATTCATTCATTCATTTTTTTTTTTTCATTTGATTAATATATCCATTTGGGACATAATCTGCCACAAAATTTTATCAACTTTCAAATTCAAATTGAATTAGCATATTGAAAAGAACTTAAAGCAAAATAGGATAATTGGCTTCCTAAATATTTGTTTGACTCGACCAAATCTTGAATATAACTGCAATGTTTTTTTAACACTCTGAACTGATCAAGCCCACTTTTATAAGCTCATAAGAACAACGTTAGTATCTATTTACCTAAAGGATATTCAAAATTATAATATATTCAAAGCAAACAGCAGTTATACTGGGTGTCTCAAAATAGATGCAACCCATTAATATGATAATTTATATTGCATCGTCACCTTTCATCTGAGTCTTAATAAGTAAAAAAGGTCAAACCAGATAACAAAGGCAGAAATTGATTGACTTTATCCCACAGTGGATGTGAAAGACTAAGTTCTTGGGAACATCTTCGGAGGAATTTTTTTGGACTTCTTCAGACAGAATCTCTCACCACATTCACATTGTTAGGACATCTTACAGTCAACTTCCCGCCAGATCTGGGATTTTCTGCCTTTGTTTTAAGGTTGTTTACAGACCTTGTAGCTTGAAATTTGTGTATCCAACAATAAATTTGGCTTTTCTGGTAATAATTATTAAGTTAAAATTCCTGCAAAATTTTGCTTGTATAGTTTTGAATTATTTTGTCTCCAAATAAGTAACCCAAAATATTTTTCCTCACTTATCCAAGAGGTTATGATCGAGGATTAATTGTTGTTACAGTATACTATTTTCAAATCTTAAACAAAAAAGAACAACATTATTATTAGTAGTAGAGTTATTAGCAGTCACATGAGTCCCATGTATATTGAGACACCCTGTATATTGTTATATATATATTATGTATTTCCTATGCATATGTTGACAAAGGAAAGGCATGAACTTCCATTGACTGGTTAATGACCATATGAAAATCTGATTTCTCTTATAAAATAAAATGGGAATTCTTCCAAGTTGTAGCCATGTTGGTACTACTGAATGGTTGCACCACATGGATTTTAACAAAACACCAAGAGATAAAGCTAGATAGGAATTACACAAGAATTCTGCATGTTGTTTTGAACAAATCCTTGAAGCAGCACCCCATAAAACAGCACCTGTACAGCTACTTACCTCTCATCTGACAAACCATACAGATAAGATTAGCAAGACATGCTGTGCACTGCTTGTCAAATAAGAAAGAACTCTCAAGTGACATTCTTCTATGGACTCCTACACATGAACACAACAATGTTGGCTGGCCAGCAAAAGTTTACATTCATCAGGTCTGTGTGGATACTGAATACTGTGAAGAGGACTTGCCAAGAGGGATAACCAATAGGGATGGATAAAAAGAGAGAACCAAGGGAATCTAGACTGTTAGTATGCCTTGGTATTTATATTATATTATATATCTTGCAGCTATATATTTTCAATAAGTTTTCCTTGGCTCATATAAGAAATAGTTAATTTACAGTGTGTTGTGATATGTTTGCCTGTAACATAACCTCTTGGAAAAAGTCTTTTTTTTTCTGTTTTTAGGTGGGTATGGGTAAATTTATCTGGATGATTCTTTTAAAAGATTATAAAAAACCAAATCACTTCTTTGTTCAAAACTTTTTAAAATTATTAAAATTACAGTTTTAAAATATTCAAAAAATGATTTTCCAAAATACTGATGAAAATAAGAGTGGACTTCTCACTTGGAAGATTAGTGCAACATGATCTTTCTCCCCCTACTATTTGGCTTTATGTTTAAAATCAAGAAAAACCATTTCTTCATAAACTGCAATGCTATCTCAGGGAATAAAAAGAAAAAAAGAGTTTAGTAACACGTAAATAAGAGAACGCATAAGATATAATGGTTACTGTCATAAAAATAGACTTGACAAACTGAGTTCAATTCCTGAACAAGGCTGTTTGTATTTTACTTAATGCTAATGTCTCTGGATCATTCTATTCTCCCCACAGATATAGGTAAATAGTAAGAGCGACTGGGCTCTTTAGCCTTGGTATGGTAACCAGTCTACAAGAAGGAAAAACTGAATTTAAAATCAGAGGGTGTGGGGCTAGCAATTCCACCCCATAAAAAACCTATTTGGTATTAAAACCACAGCACTATTGCAGAAATAGTGTGGCTGTGACCTTATAATCTTAAAGAGTCTGCACAAAGCAGAATTGCCACAGCAACAAGTATAATAATAACAATCCCAGATGAATATGTTTCCCTTCAGTACTTACATATCTATTTCATTCTTTTTTTAAAAATTTACTCAGCTTTGCTTAGTGTTTTGTTTACTGGCAGGGTAACTATTTATGGAGAATGGAGCTAGTGAACTGAGTTCAATCTCCACCTGCAACAGTTTAAGTTCACCTTATACTAATGCCCTTGGGGAAAGCATGAATTCACTTCTCCATATTGACTATCAATAAATAACAAGGCATCTGCAACTCTATAGTCTTGTGAAGGTAATTTATTTGGGGCATTTGATAAGAGGTCAGGTCATGGGTCCTTCCATGCTACTTTTCGAATGTAACATGTAGAGAAGACGGTCACTGCCATGTAACCTCCAGTGCACTGAAGATAATTACTTGACATAGAATTCTGACAACCTATGGAAACCGTCCAAAGTTTTTAATATTCATATATGTATTTTTATGAAATGTTAACATGTTTATGGCAACATATCATATAATATCATAACATATATAAATATATAGGGTGTCTCAAAATAGATGCAACTCATTAATATGATAATGATTTATTACAGAGACAAGCGCAATGGTGTTCATTTGGAACATATCCTGTAAAAAATGTATCCTTTGAGCAAAAGACATCAAATCAATATTTTTTTTCAGTTGTTTTTATATCAGCTTCCAGGACATGCAACCTTTTTTTTAAGTTTCTTGTCTCAGTAATAAGTCATTATCATATTAATGTATTGTTAGAGACAGTTTTGAATGATTTTTGTCTCCAAATAAGTAGTGACCCAAAATATTTTTCCTTGCTTGTCCAAGGCATTGTGATCAAGGATTTATAGTATAGTTATAGTATACTATTTTCAAATATAATGAAAAAAAGGACACAAAATTATCAGTAGAGTTATTAGCAGTCACATGAGTCCCATGTACACTGAGACACCCTATATATAACTGTCAGATTTTGTATTTTGTTTAAAGGTCTGTTTGGAACATACTGATTTTGAGAATAAGTTATTGAGTCAGTTATTGAAATGAATATCTGTTGTATCGATTGTTTGGTGGGTAGTTTAGATATATAGTCAGCCATTTTAGGTTTCTTTGTTTGATGACATATCAACCTTCATGGGTTATTTTATGCCAAAACCATCCTTGTAGAAGAACAACAGAGATACTATTTAACCTATAGCTGCGGGTATAGGAAGATTCATACCTTACGCAAGGGTATTAGTCCAAAAGTGAACATAAGTGTGCGACTTGAGTTTGACTTGCTTACTTTGAGGTCACAATCCAGCACTTTAGCCATTACCCCATGGGAACTCACTCTGCAGCTATTTTAAGTCAAGGTGTTGAATATGCAGATTTGAGAAATAAAAAGACATAAGTAATAGTTATCAACAATTCATTGATTTTTTTTTAAATATTGATATAATTAATTATCTTGATCTTATATTGGTTTCTTTTAATAGCTAGCTGTATGTTATATTTAATAAAATTTGTAATTCGTAACATGTGTTTGGATGATGAAAAAATGACAAATTACAGACAATTTTGGAACAGATATAGATATTTATTAGACTTAGTATGAATCAAAGTGGTATTACTGACATTTAATATTGATCTAATGAGTAGAGTGTTCACCAATGGTCCAGGAGACCAAGGTTCAATCCCAGGTCAAGTCATACCAAAGACTCAAAAAATGGTATTTGATGCTGCCTTCTTTATAATACTGATGCTAAGTATAATAAGGTAAGGATCAAAGCTAAAGTGGAGCAATCCTGGGAATGGAGTAGCATCCTCCCATACACCGTGGTGTAGTAGCTATTGAAAAGGGAGCCTTCTGATCACCCTTGACTAAGGTCACCAACTTTTCTTTACTTACAAGTTTAGAAGGGTTTGGTTTGTTTTAGTTAGGTTTTTATGGCATATCAACCATTGTAGGTTATTCAATCTAAAATCCTCTTTATGCATAAATTAAATATATGATATGTAAACATATTTTGTTGATAACATTTTTAGATGAGTCAGAGCTCATTTTTTGCACACAGTTAAACAGTTTCAAGTATTTCTATCAAATACAAGTAATTCTATTGAATATTAATCATTTGTTTGTTCACAGTTAAATGGTTTCAGGTATTGCTGAGTATCGCTAACAATTCAATTAAACATCAGTCATGTGTTTACACACAGTTAAATGATCAAACAATTTAATTAAGCATAAGTCATTTGTTTGTATAGAGTTCAAATGTCAAACAGTCCTATTTAATCCATAAATAGAACCCTATCAAGTGCTAACACTCGGAGTCAGAGTGGACCTGGCAATGAATGGGTACTCCACATTCTTCAGAACTCCAAGACTAGTGCCTCACCATCAGATGGTTTAGTGTCATATCTAGGACACTCACTGGGGTGGTCTTACCCCTCTACAGAGATGCAGTTGGTGTATTCTACAGCCCCAAACAACTGGGTTGTAGCTTAGAATGGCCCAAGACTTTATTATTGATGTTTATTAAGCTGAAACTTAGTTTAGTAAGCCACAAGAATTTATTATTGAGCCTTATCAAACTAGACTTAGTCTGGTTCATTAACTGTTTATTAATGCTAAATTAGTATGGCATAAGAACTTAGTATTGATACTTTTAGTATGGCACAAGCCTTACTACTTGTATTTACTAAGCTTAGCTTAGTATAACAAAAGGTCTTTATATTGATATTTACTAAGCATAGCTTAATATAACACAATGCTTAACTATTAATGTTTATGTTAACTTAGTATAACAAAAAGCCTCATTTTTAATGTTTACAAAGCTTCACTTAGTATGGTACAAGGCCTTAATATTGATGTTTGCTTAGTATGAATCACGGCTTCACAATCAATGTTTACTAATATTAACTTGGTATAGAATAAAGGAAATTTGGGAGAAATAAGAGGAGAAAGATTGTGTTATGCCAGTCTTCCACTTTAGTGATGGATGTCTGCCAAGAATATAATTTGAAATCCTTATTTTTACCTGGGTGTGAATACTGATGTCCAGCACCAGACAAAATATGTAACTATCTCATTTACAAGGGAAACCTTATGAAAGAAAGGATTGTAAAAAGCTGACTGGTTTTGTTATTCATATGAAATAGATTTTATTCATCTCAATATGTTTTAAATAAGATATCAATCCTTTTTACAGATGAGAAGTAGTACAATGAATTTAACCATACTATAAGAGACCTGAACAATATAAACTTCATTTATACTTTTTTAGTATAATGATATCCTAAATATGGCAAGATAAGGATGACAAGAATTTTAAAAAATTATTACCTATATTATAAAAGTTCTTTTCCCTATTTTAAATTGTGTTTTCTTTAAATGACTGTGATGCAAAAATTGCAATAAAAAATTTTGGGAAAGGACCACAAAAAATTACTTACTCTATCACCTATTTTCCACAATATCGAAGTAATCCTAATGTGGAGGTCCCTATGGTTTAGTGGCTAATGTGCTAGACTACAACATCATAGTTCAAGCTCCAGTCACACACTGGCCCAGTCACCTGGGGCTGCAGAATACAGTGATTGCATCTCTGCAGAGGGGTAAGACTATCCCAACAAGTGTCCAGGATATGACACTAAACAATCTGATGGTGAGGCTCCAGTACTGCTGGAGCTTTGGGGAATGCCTTTGCTCCCACATCCACTCTGGCTCAGAATGGTCGCACCTGATAGAGTCATATCTGTGGGTCAAATATAACTAAACTGTGTAATCATGCCAAATTGAATTGTTTGAAATTAACTGTTTTTACATTTAACTGTTTGTAAACAAAAACCGTACTTAAGCTAAACTGAATTGTTTGAAATAGAACCGTTTGATCATTTAAATGTATGTAAACAAAAAACTCTATTTAAACCAATAACTAACTGTGTAAACAGAAGACTGTATTTATACTAAACTGAATTGTTTGAAATAGAACCGTTTGATCATTTAATTGTATGTAAACAAAAAACTCTATTTAAACCAACGACTAACTGTGTAAACAAAAGACTGTATTTATGCTAAACTGAATTGTTTGAAATTAAGTGAAACCATTTAACTGTGTACAAAAAAAAAATGAGTTCAGGCTTGTTTTAAAAATGCCATCTTCAAAGTGTGTTTACCAATCACATATATATATATATAAAATTTATATATAAATGATATGCCATAAAACCAAACCAAACAAAACTAAACCAATCCATTCACTTTCAGGCTAATATCCTTGGTAAAGGCATGAACTCTCTTATCTCCCTTAAGTCATGTGTAAAATAATACTATTGCTGTTCCTCAACAAGAATGGTTTTGGCATGAAATAACTCATGAAGTTTGATATGCAAATAAACAAAGAAACCAAACCAAACCAAACCAAAGCAATTCTCTTGCTTGATATTTGCAAATGGTTCTGCTCACAAAGGGTAGTGACTAAAGTCCATACTACATGTAGTTCACACACTGTTCAAATTCCACAAACATTTGGGTAGCACATTATATTTGCATGTTGTGAATCATATTTATATGAGGCAGTTAAATGTTTATACATTTCTTAAGAATTTTTTTTTTAAATAACATTACTAAAGAGCAACTAAACTCTTTCCCATTTTTCAGAGTCTCATGTTCTAAACATGAAGGTTGTGACTAAAATCTGTACTACATGCAATTCATTATTCAAATTCCACATATGTTTTCGGTAACAACTTATATTTGTATGTTGTGAGTCATATTTATTGAGTTGGGGGAGTTAAATGTTCTTAAGAATTTCTTAAGAAACATTTTTTTTAAATGACCTTACAAATGAGCAATTAAACCACTTCCCATTTTTCAGTTTCTCATGTTCTAAACATAAGATCATTAATATTATGATGTCTTAATTCTTTCAAGTAAAACACAAACTTTGAAGCTCTAGGGTTTTAATATTACAGTTGTTTTGAAGCAAAAAAAAAATGTCATTTTTTCCCCTTTTGCTGATTTTATATTGCTTCTCTGTTTTCTATAAAACCAGCATGTAATTTATACAGCATCAAATAAAATGTGACCTGCTTAACAATGTTTTTTTCTTTTTAGGGTATTTTTTAACCACTAATTTATCAGTTGATTGGTTACAGCCAAACAACGTTCTCCTAAAAATTCTTTATTAAATTTTTTGGATTTTTTCTTCTTTTTCTTCTATTTTGTTTTTACTTTCACTTTCACTTTTGCTTCTTATTCACATTTATTTGAAACTGCTAACTATTAGGGGTTCTAATTGAAATGGAATAATAAGAGAAGCTAACACTCCCCCCAACAAAAAACAAAATTAGATAAATGTGTTTGCTGTTGTAAAAGAAGTGAAAGGTTATTCTCAAGAATTAACTAAATGAATAAAATAAATAGAATAAAATAAAAGACCTGACAGCATAAGTTGTAGAAAGAAGTAAAAGTCTGGAGCAGGCAAAAAAACAATCACCACAAATCATTGGAAATATTGGATTTTAATTCAAAATGACATTTCAGTAGAACAGTGTCGTCTTCAGGATTAAATTTGGTTTATAGCATTCATTGATATCCTCTCTCTCTCTCTCTCTCACATACACACATAAACACACACACATATACACACATACAAAGCTCTGTTTTTTTAATCACTCATTCACATCATCTCTCTTTTGCTCAGTTATTCATTTATTCACTCACACTGTCTTTGTCTTTTATTCACTCATTCACACCACATCTCTCTCTTTCTCTCTTTCTATTTCTCTCTCTCTCTCTCTCTCTCTCTCTCTCTCTCTCTTTCTCCTTCTTTATTTACCTCTCAGTCATTCACATTGTTTACATCCCTCATATGCACTAATAACTTTATCTCTCTCTTTTTCACTTACTCATTCACTTATTGATTCATTCACACTACCTCTGTTTTTCTAATTCATTCACACACACACACACATACATTCTATCTCTCTTTCTTATAAACTTACTCATACATTGCTGTTATCTCTCATTCACATAGCATTTCTCTTTCTTTCTCACCCACTTACTCATACTGTCTTTGTCTCTCTTATTCGTTTATTCATTCACACTTTCTTTGTCTATCTCTCTTTCTCATTCACTCATCCATTTGTTTCTCTTGCTTATTCACTCATTCACACTACCTTTCTCTCTCTATCTCATTCATTCATTCTACTGCTTTTTTCTTGTTCTTTATACTTCTCTCTATCTCACTTTAATTTAATCAGTTATATTAAAACTTTTATTCAAGACAGATATTAAGAAATCTTCTTGTCTTATGTCTATTAATATCTTTATCTTTATACACACAATAGAATTATGTACAATATTCAAATGACACTGAAGAAAAAAATAATGATAATAATGATAATAACAGCAGCCCAAAATAACACCATAAGAACATATTATAAAAAAGGTAGAATAGATAAAACTCAGGAGAATGGGAAAAGAGTGATGAAACAGTAAATCACATAATAACCAAATGCAACAAGCTGGCATAAAAGGAGTATGAGAGCAAGCATGACTGGGTGGGGAAAGTGATTTATGGGGAATTGTACAAGTGACTAAACCATGATCATACAGAAAAATAGTATATATGCAGACTATAATCTATTCTGAGAAATGAGAGACAAAATTCTCTGGGACTCACAAACACATCATCCAATACTGGCCAGAAGACCACATCTAGTTTTAGTTGATAAGAAGGAAAAACTTGTGAAGTTTTCCACTCTAGACTATTACAGAGTAAAAATAAAGAGACTTGAAAAATACATACAAATACCTGGACCTTGCCAGAGAACTGAAAAAGTTATAAAACATGAAGGTGACAGTAATACTAATCATAGTTGGAGCCCTAGGAATAATTCCAAAGAGTCTGGAAAAGAAGCTGGAGAGAATGGAGATCCACAGAAGAAATGAAACCATTCAGACCACAGCACTGTTGAGATCAGCTGGAATACTAAGAAGAGTCCTGGAGAACAAAAAAGAGTTACTGTCACTTGGACTGCAGGAAAGGCTACCCGCTAGTATTAGTGGGAAAACTCATAACGTGTAAAATACTAAAGATAATAAAAATGGACTTGGACATGCTTAAAACTGGTGAGATTCTTGTGACAGAAATGAAGAAAGTTTGTGAAGTGTATTTTGACAAATTAATAAAAGTGCTTAAGTCAAGTCTGAAATCACAGGACCTTATCAGTGCCATCAATGTTTTGACAGTATTGGTAGTATGTTACAGTGCTGCCATCATTGATTGGACATGACAGAAGATACATGAAAAGAACAGAAAGACCAGGAAGCTTTTATGCAAGTTCAAAGCATAACACACTAAAGAAAATGTCACCAGGTTATAAGTTGCAAAGAAATAGAGGTAATAGATTTCTGTTTAGTGTATATGACTGTAGAGAGAGCAAGCAATGAAGACTTGACTTTTTACCTAGTCAATAGTGAGAAAAGACTGTGGTAATATGTGAACCATTCATTTGGACTTGAGAAAGAAAATATATGTATTTACCAACCCCTCAACACAGGCAGGATGTGACACAAGGTCAATTTTTTAAGTAGTGTTTAACAGGATTGAATTGAGAGTTTTCCTCCTAGATCTGTTTCTATAGCCATCTTAAAGAGCCCAGTCGGCCCTACTATTTTTCTATAGCTGGAAAGAGAAGATTTGGATGCATACCTTTCCCAAGGATTTTAGCAACGTGTGATATACAAACTGTCTTGTCCAGTAATTGAACTGTGGTCACCATGTCCATTCCCTACAACAATAACCATTATATCACAAGCATCTTCTTATTGTATCCCTAAAAAAGATAAATATTTGAAAAAAAAACAAACTAAAACATAAGCAAAAGAACCTTCCTTTTTCTCTTAACTTAAACTGACATACTAAAAAATTAAAGACAGGTACCGAATAATTACCGGCTCATTGGCCTAGTGTGTAGAGTGTTTACCAATGGTCCGGGAGACCTGAGTTCAGTCCCAGGTCGCGTCATACCAAAAACTTTAAAAATGGTACTTGATGCCTCCTTGCTTAACACTCAGCAATATATGGTACATATCAAGGGTAAAGTGGAGCAATCCAAAGAAAGGAGTAGCGCCCTCCTCTACACCTGGGTGTAGTAGCAATTGAAAAGGAAGCCTCCTGGTCGCCCTTGACTACTGTCACCAACTTTCATCATCATCATCATGTCGTGCCGTCAGCATGGATATCCCTGACCCTCTCTAGCCACTTCTCCCTATCATTCATCGCCTCCGGCAGGTCTTCAGAGTTACATCCTGTGTCCTCACATAGTTGCTGTATGTAAGTTCATGCTGGTCGTCCTGCTTTTGCACATCCATATGTGGGGGTCCACAGGAGTACATCGCTTATGAGCTCGTCCTTGCTTCTCCAGCAGTGTCCCGCGTGTCTGGTTCGTCTAACTTGTATAGTTTTCGTTATGGGGGGCAAGTGTCCATATAGTTGGTGTCTCGTGGGGTGTTGTCGCCAGGACTTGTTCAATACTGCGCTCAACATTCTTGTGTAATTTCCGTCTAGTTTTTTCTCCAGCCATTTAGTTAGCATCCATGTAGTGCATCCATATAGCAGTATCGACACAACCGCTGCCTGAAAGAAACTGCGTTTCATTTTATCGGTTAGGTCTGATTTCCATATGATCGAGCGCCTATCGATAGCTGTCCATGCCTTTGTCAGTCATGTGTCGATGTCTTTTTCAGTTGATGAGACGCTACTTCCTAGGTAGGTGAATTTGTCAACTAGTTTCAGAGAGGCTCTGTCTAGTGTGGCAATGTTGCCCGTTTGGTTGTAACACATATATTCAATTTTGAGTGCATTGACATGGAGGACAATGCCAGCTGCGGCTCGTTCCACACTATGCAGTAGTGTCTCTGCTTGATTAGGCGTATTCGTCAGTAACGCCAAGTCATCAGAGTAGTCGGCATCCGTGATTGTTTTTGCGGGGTACCTTTTGCTTCTTCTCTTAGTCAGTTCGAAGCCATTTTCTCTGATTTTGTCGATCGAAGTCCTAAGCACGTAGTCTAGACAGATGATAAAGAGGTACGGGGCTAGTGTGTCTCCTTGTAGTACTCCTGCAACAATGTCGAAGTATTCCGTGTCTCCATCTGGTGAACGTACTTTCACTTCGGTGTTTCTGTAGAGAATCATTATCGCTGCTACGGTTTCTTTTGGTAGGCCATATGCTAGTAGGATTTGCTCCATCTTCCCTCTGTGTATGGAATCGAAGGCCTTGGTAAAGTCGACAAATAGTAATGTCACCTGAAGGTTTTTTGCCCGAACGCCTTCAAGGATTCTACGGATGGTCTGTATTTGTGAGGTTGTGGATCTCTTTCTCCGGAAGCCATTTTGGTTTTTCCTAAGGATGTTGTCTATTTTGGGTTCTATGCGGTTTCGTAGTAGGGCATTGTAGATTTTAGCTGCTATGGATGTAAGTGTTATCCCTCGGTAGTTCTTGGCTAGTCCGAGGTCGCCTTTTTTAGGGAAAGGAAGGATGCATCCCTTCGTCCATCTTTCTATCCTATTTTGACTATAGACTGCGTTGCATTGTCGGAGCCTTAAAGGTTATTTAATGCCAAATCCTGTTTATACAAATATTAAAATATATCATTTTTTAACGAATACATAGAATTTAATATTTTAAACAAACCAGAGTTCATTTATTTGCACACGGTCAAGAATTGCTATATAATACTAATAGTTCAATTTTTACACTCAGTGAAAAAATTTCAAACATTCCCATCTAATACAAATAATTCTATTTAGTATTAATCACTTGTTTGCTCACACTTAGATGACTAAATAGATTTATATACACACAGTTGAATGGTTTTAAGTACTGCTATGTAACACTAATGATTTAATTTAACATGTCATTTGTTTGCATAGTTAAATGATTAAACAGATCTATTTGACCCATAGATGTGACTCTAACAGGTACTACCACTCTGGGTTAGAGAGTACCTGGGAGTAATGGCAATGAAGGGGTACTCCACATTTCCCAGAGCCCCAAGACTGGAGCTTCACCATCAGATGGTTTAGTATCATACCAAGAACACTTGTTGAAGGGGGGAGTCTTATGGAGTTGGCATATTCTACAGTCCCAGCCAAATGAGCCAATGTGGCATGAGGAATCATTGTGTAGATGTATCTATGCAGGCATGTTTTTGTACATGATTTACCTTGCCTCTTTACTAAAACCTCCATAGAAAGAAAATATTGAGGATAAGATGTAATATAAAAAAGATTGGAGGAGTTAATGACAACTCATTGGCAAGAAATAGATCTTCATGAACAATTTTCCGACTATACTACTGGCATCAGAACAGGTGAGTCTTGGCTGGGACAAGCCAGATAAGAATTAAAAAGAGAGATTGATAGTCTCATAGTAGCAACCCAAGACAAAGTCACTCTGTTGACAGGTGTGACGCCGCATAAATAATTATCTCAGGGCGAGAGTTCATTTTATATGCATGTGACGTCGAGGGCAGTGTGGCACTTAACCCTCCGCAAAAATAAGTCCAAGTCAAGACTCCTATTTCAGGCATATGGTAAACTGGCAAATAATGTGGGGGTTACTTTGGGGCCAGACTGATCTCCAACGCTGGCAAGGGGGTTTCCAATTCACTTTCACATACCCCACCAGGTCCTTCATTTTCTTACCCCCTTGGATAATGAAAAACATGGACTTCAAGGTTAGAGAATATTAACTGTAGTCAAACTTCCAAAATTCCCTTGTAATGTTTTAAGGTGAATAAGACATTTAGCGAGAATTAATGAAAGCGATATGAAGCTGAAACATATGTGCAAAAGAAGGTGACTCGATAGATAAATAACACAACCAAAAGATTTCAACAAAAGGGTACATTTAAAATATAACAAAGTTTTAATTAGCGATGACCAAACAAATAATGATAAGATTTAAGAAACAGTACCTTTTTCTTTTCTCTTTCCCTTTTAAAATACCGACTATATTAAGCCAGCAGGCAGTATCAAACATAAATGTCTCTCAACAGTCCTTTTCTTCTTTCTCCTTTTTTCTTTTTTTTACTTGAGAAAATACCTAAGTCGCCGGACTGAAGCATGTAACAAAGTTCATTCACTAATTTGCTAATGGTGAAACAGAATCCTTTCAGTTTTTCTCTGTCTTTTTTGAATACATATAATTCCGATATTTAGGAAGGGTAGAAGGAAAAACAGCTTAAGTTGTACTTATCTTTGACAAGGCTTAATTTTTAGGTTCCTTTCTTTTACGGGCAAGTGACATCCCCAGAATCGGCTGAATCAGCACCTTTCTGCTGATTTCTGTCCAAAGATTTTGTTCTACCCTTTTTACGGGAGACTCTCCCGGAGTTGGCAAAATTGGCGTCTATCTCTCGCCAATGTCTGTCCAGAACTAAACTTTCTTTTCCAAATTTCCTCCAACAAAAAAGATGGCATTTTGTGGCCTAACTGTCGACTGGCCAATCATTTGGCTTTTTCCTTCCCCCACTATTCCAATCAGGTCAGGATACCCTAGTGACCTGGATTCATTACTTTGTTCAACAAGCTGCAGGTCATAGAGTCATCAGTAGCATCCCACTTCACAGCAGTGCTTAGAATAGACAAGGGCAACTTTTTTAAGAAGTGGGACACATTAGATATAGTTTATCATCAGATGGCTTGCATTAATAAAATAAACTCCAAGAAATTTTAAGTCAAAGATACCTCAACCATTCTCACTACTGAAGACTATATACATAAGCTGCTGCTTTAGAAATAAGGAAAAGTTGATTTTTTTTTCTATTGAATTCTTAGGCAGGCCATTCAGAATGCACTGTGGGCTGCTGTTTACCAATGACTGGTTTAGAACATACTGACTGTATTTCCTGCTATTTTTCTCATAGAGTATTTTATATTCTAATTTATCGAGTGAAATAAAAAGTTCTTTTTTTTACTCTTATCATAGAATGTCAATTATGAAAACTGTCTGGTTGGCAAGGTTTAAAGAATACAAAGAGTGTACCCCTTGAAAAGGAGAAAGACCTCACCAAAATAGGTCATCCTGAGTATGACACTAAACTACATCTGATAATGAGGATCAAGTTCAGTTCTGTATCCCTATATTGCCATTACTCCCAGGTACACTCTGACCTGGAGTGGTACCTATAAGGGTCCCCTCTATGGGTCAAATAGATTTATTAAAAATTATTAGTATTAGATTGGAATACTTGATACCATATAACTATTAATATTTGAATTTATAATAGTTACTTGAAGTTATAATTGTTTACTTATGATCATTATTATTAGCCTAGTTTGCTGGGGCTGAAGAATACACCAACTGCATCTCTGCAAATGGATAAGACTACCTCCATGAGTGTCCTGGATATGACACTAAACAATCTGATGGTGAGGCTCTAGCAATGCTGAGTACCCCTTTATTGCCATCGCTCCCAGGTTCACTCTGGCCCCGAGTGGTAGCACCTGAGAGGGTCCTATCAATGGGTCAAATAGAACTAAACAATGTATTTATGCTAAACTGAATTGTTTGAAATAGAACTGTTTTATGTATAAAAATGGATTTGGCATTAAATAACCTACAATGGTTGATATGCCATAAAACCCAACCAACCAATTATTATTAGTTACTTGAAACCATATAACTGCGTGTAAGCAAATGCTTATCAATAAATAGAAATAATTACATGAAACCAAATAATTATTAATATAAGATAGGAATACTAGAAACCATAGAACTCTAAAGAAACAACTTCACAAAAAATGTAGACATGAATGTAAAATGAAAGTGATTCCCTACTCTTTAAAATAAAATAACCTTAAATAGGTTGACATGCCATTAAAATCAATCAACCATATGGAGTAACAATTTGAAAGAAAAAATCTCACTGCTCAGAGTTATATAAATATTTTAAAGCATTCAATGATTATAATTAGGGGCTTGTAGCTCATGGATTGTAGATTTTACAAATATAAAAATTTCCTATGAACTAGTGAGTATCACTAGTTCATAGGAAATTTTTATATTTGTAAAACATTCACAGCTTGCAACTTCTTGTCATGTGAAAGGTGAAAATAGTGTTGAAAATCTTGGTTTTTATGACTTGAATACAGAAAATGTTTGAAAGATAGAATTCTGTGAAATCAAATTTATAACAGTTTCAGCCAATAAGCAGCATCTATGACAGAACAATTACAGATAGCTATAAACATAGAGAAAGATAGATCAGATTAAATATACTTAGTGATATTACTTATATATATGAGATATGAGAGAGAGAGTGTATATATATACTTTACTTTCTAAATAACTTCTATATATATGTATATATACAAACACACACACACACACATCTAGTTATATACATATATGAACATGGACGTACATTGACTATTGAATGTGAAAACTTACATAGATGAATATGAACATAGGTGATGAGTCAGCTGGAATAAATAGATATGAATAGATGTGTATAGATGGATGTGTAAAACTAGGATTGAGAGAGTGACAAGAACATTCATTTAATCTAACAGCCATGAAAGTAAAAAAAGAAAAAAAATGGCTGCTTCATGTTTCATAAAATTTAACATGGTGATTTATGACTACATTTTATTGGAAATAAAATCATTGACATTTGCTGAAATAAAATTCTCCCTATTAAGTTTAATGATGATCCTAACATCTTTTTTAATGCTGATAACATCCAAAAATATTTTACCACATATACACAAACATACTCATTTGTTTGCATATATCAACATATGGGTATAGAGCAAACAGACATCTGTGAGTATATATATATATATATATATATACATATATATTTACCCACCTCTCTGCAGAAGTGGGATGTGACACAAGGTCAATTTTAAGCAAACTTAAACAGGTTTGAATTTGGAGGTTTCCTTATCTTTAACTGGATGCCATACCAAGGTTAAAGAACCCAGTCTGCCCTACTATTTACCCAGAGCTGGAGAGAGAATAACTGGATTCATAACCTTTTCAAGGGCATTACATATATATATATATATAAAATCAGCCCTACTTCAAAATTTTTCTATGTGCACCAAACTTGATTTTGAGGAATCATGGTTTAAAGATTTGAACTTCCAGAATATAAAAGCTTTCCATTTATTTACACATATAAATATGGATATGTATGTATATAGACACATGTATATGAACTACGAATCAAGAATCAAGCTTTGGATTTTAATGTTTTAAATGAAAATGACTGAGTGACTGATTTTAATGGCTTGTCAACACTTCTAGGGTTATTCAATGCCTAGAGGTTAGTGAATCACATTCATTGTATTTTTATATCTACAGTGTTTTAGTAGTTGTTTCTTCAGAGGTCTTCTTTTGCACACTGTCCAATTGAATACAAAAAAAATTTAACAGATCTATTCAAACCATAGATGGGATCTTAACAGGTACAACCTCTCTGTGTCACCATGGATCTGAGAGTAATGACAATGAAGGGGTACTCCACATTCTCTAGATCTCAGGAAGTGAAGTCTTATTACCAGATGCTGTTTAGCATCATACCAAGGACACTCCTTTTTAGAAAGGAACTTATCCCTTTTGCAGAGAATACAGTTAACATATTCTAAGCTCTGTCAATAAAGCATAAAATTAAAATGAACATGTGTAAATATCTAGACAAAATCTGAATAAGTCAGTGCCAATTCTCAGTCTTTTTTAATAAGTTTTCAGTGAAATACAGGTTTGTGCAGGTGCAACACCCTCTGTAGTCTCTTGGCCCAGCTCCTTGTAATTTTTTTCTTATTCCTTCAACTGAAAATTCTGCTTGGGAGTAAGATTTGAGGACATGGAGAATATTAAATATAAGAAATGCAAGTTTTTTTTTCTAAATACCAACAGCCATGAAAAGATTTTAGTCATTGTTCTTTCATAACTCCTAATACCCCTCTTGGAGGTAGAAAAGATCTCATTGGGAAACAATGGTTTCAAAGAAATGACTTATCATAGACAACCAAAATTTGTAGTTATGATGAGTTTTGATTAAACACAATGCACAGTGTGTGTATGTGTGTGTGTGTGTGTGTGTGTGTGTGTGTGTGTGTGTGTGTGTGTGTGTGTGTTCAAGCACATAGAAATTTTCTCAAAGAAACATGCATATTCATATTTTTCAGGAGGTGCATCTTACTGTAGGAAATGGACTTGACGAGTTTAAATCCTAGATGAAGTTGTCTGTATTTCATGTCACACAAATGCCCTCTGGAAAGACATGAAACTATCTCTTCTCCTCCCAGCTATAAATAAATAGTCGGACAGACTGTGCATTTTAACCTTGTCTAAGAGAAAGAACAGTCTGAATTCAAACAGGTGTACTTTACTTTAGAATTAAAAATTGATTCTGTGTCGAATCTTTCAGATGGCAGAGGAGAGTAAATACATACATTCCTGCATTTATTGTTGTAATTGATTGTGACCCAAAGGTTCCCTTTTCAATTGCTACTACACCAAGATGGGGGGGGCTACTCCTTTGTCTGGATTGCTCCACTTTACCCTTGATACGTACCTTGTATTGCTGAGTGCTTAAGCAAGGAGGTACCAAGTACTATTTTTAAAGTCTTTGGTATGATGCGGCCGAGGAGTAAACCCAGGTCTCCCGGACCATTGGCGAACTCTCTACCCACTGGACCAATCACATATATATTTGTACATTCATGCACATTTAACATGTAATTCTAGCAACAATTATTGGCACTCATGAAATTTAAGCATATTATATAAAATATACTCAACAAAGAAATCTCGTGGAATAGATTGAGTCTACTTGGAGTCATATTTGGTACAGAACAACAACTAATGAAACAACAATTTAAACAAATGATAGAATAAAAACTATAAAACCTGAATGATTGCCATCAGACTGGCATTGGCATCCTTCAAATCAGCTTGAAAAAATAATTACATTTGACTCACCTGTGATAAATTAGAAATTAGACTCGCTTGTGATAAATTAGTAGTGCTCACATGACTTGAATTAGCCAATGAATAATGATTTTAATGCTTGAAAAAAGACACTTTTTATTTATTGTTCCTTTTTTTTTTCCAATAATAAAAACAAGGGAGCCGTCTGAAAACTTCAGAAATGCTATTATCACCAATACAAAACCTTTAAAAGGTAGAAAACCATCTTTGCACAATATTATCAAGAAATTTGTTAAGAATGAAACTGGCAAGAATTTGAATATAGAAGAAGAAAAAGCCTTCAAAGGATTTATTAGGTTGGTTGGTTGGTTGGTTCCTGGGAAGATTTTTAGTTTAGTCCCCTCTCACCAAAGTCTATCTATGATAAATAAACACTGACTAAACAGAAGAAAAGGCAAAATAAGCTCATTTACAGAAACATTTAATACATACATAATATGCACATAAGAAGTATTGACAAAGATACACAAATGTGTTACAATAGACAAAATATGCACATACTGTTTGATGAACAAGCAGTATATGAAAGGGCTACAAAATGGTAAAAAAGGTTATCTGATGAAGATGTGTACAATGACCATGACTTCTACTGTTCAAGGAACAGAGACAAAAGACACCAAGATGGATTCTTGGATTTTCACATGAGACCAGCAATGAAGTCACTTTATATATATATATATATATATATATATATATATATATAATATCTTGCATAGTTACATCATACCAAAGACTGTATGATATTTTGCATAGTTACATCATACCAAAGACTTTAAAAATGGTACTTGATACTTCCTTGCTTAACACTCAGCAATATAAGGTACATACGAAGGGTAAAGTGGAGCAATCCAAGGAAAGGAGTAGCACCCTCCCCTACACCTCGGTGTAGTAGCTATTGAAAAGGGAGCCTTCTAGTCACCCTCGACTATGGTTGCCAACTTTACTTACTTATATAGTATGCCCATGGTGTAATGGTTATCGTCATAGGAAATGGACACAGCAACATGAGTTCAAATCCTGGACGAGACTGCTGGCATTTCACATAGAACTAATACCCTTGGAAAAGGTATGAATCCAATTATTCTCCCTCCAGCTATGGGCAAATTGTAGGGCAGACTGATTCTTCAGCCTTGGTGAGGCAACTAGTCTAGGAGAAGGAAAACTCTGAATTCAAACCTGTTAAACTCTGCTTAAAAATTGACCTTGTGTCATATCCTGCCCGAGCAGAGGGCGTGGTAAATATATATATATATAGTAAGGATATTTGTATGATATATCCAATATTTGCATAAGACATCATATACCTGCCAATCAAATATTATAAGATACACTATATTCAAGTGATATAATTATTAATGTAGTTGAAAGAGCTCAACTGTGTTTCTCAGTACCTAATTTTGTGTTGAGAGCAAACATTTTAGATCACCAAAAAATTGACTTCATTTTGCCAAATTTTTAGTTAATGTTGAAAAAGTTACTAATTTTTATTTGATACAGAAATTATATGGGCAGACATACTTTATCAGTGTTTACACTCACTGATACATTTAAAAAAAACATAAAAAATAAAATTTAATTATTTTCAACATCAAGGCTGTCCCTCCCTAAGTGATAAATGAGACACTTAAGTGTAAAGTTTCTCTCTTCATCTCTCCCACATATTTTTCTCCTTATCTCCCCCACTTATATTTTTGCTAATAGAAATATTAGAAGAAGGGACTTTTTTTTATTTAGAAAATCAGAGTTCATAAAGTTCAGGCTAAAAGTCTCCAAACAATATCCAAAAATTGGTAAGAGTGCAATCAAATTTTTGCTACCTTTCATAACCTCTTATCTCTTTGAGTTCAATTTCTTGATTATTATGTAAGCAAAAAGAAAATACAGAAACCACTTTTTGAATAGATATTTCTGTTCAACTGTGAAACTCAGTCTCCTTTGCATAGTGTCAAGGATTGTAATAGGCAAGGTCAAATTTTATACCCTTTTTATCTTTTTATTTAAACTTTGACTGAAAAACAATTGGGTCTCAGTAAGCATATTAAAAAAAAAGTGGGTAACAAATGTAAAAGATGGGAAAATACTGGTGAGGAGCATGAGTAAACAAGAAAGTCTAGTAAGTCAGTTAAAAAAAATTGGTTTCCCACCGGGTGCATCTTTCTTTGTGGAAGATTCACACTGGGGATAAAAGATTATTTCTCTATGATAATCTGAAGTATAAAAAATCACATGGTTAGGGAATCCAGCACAGTTGGCTACATAATTTTGGGAAAAAATAAAGTTTGTGTATTATATGATTGACAGAGAAAAATGCAAGTCAGTCAGGCAGTCACTTCTGACGAAATAGATAATATCAGGCCTAAGTCGAAAGAAACCAGACTGACTGTCGTAAGGAGGCTGAAGGACAGTGAGAGAGCCAAAGTAAAGAATGTCCAAAGCTACTAGCCAAAAGTTCATCTTCATCAAACCATGCATCCCAAATGCAAAAGATCATTATTTTACCTCATCCTCATTTTGACACCTATGCTACAAATTCCTGTTTAATGAAGTTGTGAAAATCTATCTATATAATATTTAGTGTCGTTTTTCTACTTGTTTCTTTCTTTCTTTGTCTATCTGTAATATTATTTAGGATGTGAATATAGTTTCTAAGTGATTTGGTTTAGTTGAGTTTTATGGTATATCAACCATTGTAGGTTATTTAATGCCAAACTTTCTTTATACATATATATTAACTATATATGATTTGGTTTGTTTTGTTTTGGTTTGGTTTGTTTTGGTTTTGTTTGGTTTGATTTTTTTGGCATATCAACCATTATAGGTTATTTAAAGCCAAATCCTCTTTATACATATATATCAACTATATATGATTTGGTGTGGTTTGGTTTTATGGCATAACAACCATTTAATGCCAAATCCTCTTTATACATATGATTTGTAAACACATAGTTTGTAGAAAACATTTTAAATAAGCCAGAGCTCATTTGTTTGCATACAGTTAAATGGTTATAAACATGATTTGTAAGTCAACAGTTTGTAAGTAATCTTATTTCTAAATGTATCAAAGCTAATTGGTTTACACACAGTTAAATGTTTCCAGAGATTCTAACATGAATAGTTCTGTTTAGTATTAATCCTTTGTTTGCACTCAAATGGTTTCAAATATTGTTATCAAACATAGTTTTATTTGCACACAGTTAAATGCTTTCAAGTATCACTCAGCAACAATTAAACATCAATCATTTGTTTATACACAGTTAAATGGTCAAAGAGTTCTATTTCTAACAATTCAATTTAACATTAGTCATTTGTTTGCACTCAGCTTAAATGTCCAAAAGTTCTATTTAATCCATAGATAGTACCCTATTAGATGTTACCACTCTGGATCAGCATGAGCCAGGGAGCAATGGCAATGAAAGGGTACTCTGCATTCCCCAAAGTTCCAGCATTACTAGAGCCTCATCATCAGATTGTTTAGTGTCATATCAAGGACACTTGTTGAAGGAGGGGTCTTACCTGTCTGCAGAGATACAGTCAGTGTATTCTACAGCCCTAAATGATTGGACTGAGTTTCTAAGTGCTCTGCTTAAGATCAGAGTGAAATTTCTGCACACTTCTAAGTAGGATCAGAATGAAGTATCTGTACTTGGGAAAATACATCAAAATCAGAGGCAGGCTGAATATAATAGTTATTAATATAAGAAATGGAATCAGCACTCTGAGGTGTTAGAGTAAAATAACTACAAAACTGGGAAAAGATTTTTAATGATAGAGATAATAAATTCAAATTTTTTGGTATTCTTTCTCAGTACCAGATATCTTGATCTTGCCATACTCAGGATATCATTACACTGGAAATGTGTGAATAAGGATGATGATAAGGTTTGGTTTCTTATATTTTAATGACATATAAACCTTCATCTGTTATTTAATGCCAAAGTCAGTCTTCTAGAAGAATAGTAGTACTATTTAATCCATAGCCAAGGAGGATCATGAGGTTTTATACCTTTCTTAAGGATATTTGTCCAAAAGTGAACATAATAGTGCAACTGGAGTTTAAACTCACTTACTATGATGTCATAGTCCAGCACATTATCCACTATGCCACATGGACTTCCCTGAATGAGGATGATGTTGTTCAGGTCTGTTAGAATATTTTTGAATTTATCATACTACTTCTCAGCTTTTAGAGGTGCACTTAGTGTTGGAAATGGAATTGGCAACCCAAGTTCAATCCTGGATAAAGATGTTTGTGTTCCACTTCATAATAATACCCTTGCAAAAAGCATAAATCCATTTGTTCTCCTCCTAGCCAGTAGTAAATAGTAGGGCAGACTAGGTTCTCTAGCCTTAGTAAGGCAACAAATCTATTAGGTTGGTTGGATGGTTTGTTTGGTTTTATGGCATATCAACCTTTGGAGGTTATTTAACACCAAATCCAATTTTATGTGAATAATCTGTTCTATTGAAAACAGTTCAATTTAGCATAAGTACACAGTTTAATTGTCAAAAACATTTCCATTTCAAACTATTCAAGCAGTTATATGTAATAATTCAGTTAAGTGTAAATACAGTAAATCTATTAGGAAAAAAACTCTGAATTCAAACCAGCAATAATCTTCTAAAAAATTGACCTTGTGTCACATCCTGTTCATGGAGGAGGAGTTGGAGAAAAACTATAAACTGCTGCATACAAGTTGACCTTTTAAGTCTGAAAAAATCTCTACAAAGCTAAAGGTCAACTAATTGAGAAGTGCTAAAATCCAAACCTTAACCACTGGTTGACCATTCTGTAGTAAAGATTTGGATTTTAGCCTTGCTGTACACATCGACCTCTAGTTTTGTGAAGATTTTGTATGCAGCGGTTTATGGTACTTACATCAAAATTGGTTCAATCTAACAAATATCATTTACACAAATTAAATTCATTGTCAGGCGACATTCTAAGATGTCAGGAAGCAAAACAAATATAAAATTGGAAACATAGATTTAGTTTTATCGGATATAGGAAAACATCAAATTGTATTGCATATGAGTTGTTATCTTTTATCCACAGGAACTATCAAGTTATAAAAATTGCCACTAACCAAAGTGACTAAGTTTGTCCATTCTAAAAGAAAAAAAAAAAAAAAAAAAAACTATAAAAAATTAATATTTATAAAATCCATCGGTATTGAAAAAATAAGAATTTTTTTATTTGTTTACATTTCAAAATTTTCTTTTAATGTAAAAAGAATTAAGAAAAGAATATTTACATGCTTGAAATTATTGTTGTTTATATGAAATGTCATAGAGAAAATAGCCTTTGTTGTCAATCAATTTCTTTTTTGTGTGGAAAAAATCAAGTTAGGATTAAAATAAATTGTCCTGTTTTTATAAAAGTGTTTCATTGACTTAAAAGCCCTCAAAGGAAAAATTGTCAAACCAGAATCATAACAATTCCTTTTCTCTGAAAAAAAAAGAAGAAAAAAAAGAAAAAGAAATAAAGAAAATAGCTTGCCTTCAAAACCTACCATAAGTTAAGTTGAATGTGTGTGAAGTAATGATAAACAAGCCAACTTTATGTGGCATGACACAAGCCATTTGATCTGACAAATAATGAATCATTTGGTTCACTATAGGATTAATTTTATGTTACCCATCATTCCATATTGAAATTTAACCTGACATTCAGAAAGTAACAATGGATTTTAGAATCAACAAGAGAATAAATGAGGTAATTTTATCTAATGTACTTCCAGCATAGAAAATAAAAATATGGTATGAAAAAAGGATGACAATATAAATAATTGTTTATAGGCTATCAATATTTGATTTCACAGATAATTGCTAATAATTTTGTTAAAATTTCGATAACTGTTCCTCATTCATGACAGTAAATATTGAAATATTGATGTAACACTTTTATATTGTAAGTGGATGTTTTGCACAAAAAGAGACATGCATCCAACTTATGATACAAACTAATATTGTTGACAATTGTGTACATGACCTTTTTCAGTTTGGGTTTCTTTGTTTAACAGCATATCAACTTTCATACGTTATTCAATGCTAAAGCCATCCTTTTAGACAGTAGTGGTTCTATTTAACTGATAGCTGGTGAGGATAAAGGGATTCATACCTTTCCCAAGGGTATTAGTCAAAAGTAAATATAATAACTTGACTGTAGTTTGAAATCACTTGCACTGATGTTGCAGTCCAGTATGTTAGCCATCATGGGGACTCTCTCTTGCATCTTCTTGACATTTTTTATCAGATGTGCATTTTGAGTTTTAACAGTTAGATTTCTGGTGCACATGTTTTAGAGTATGGAAGCCCTTTTATTTGAAGCTTCAATATTTTATTTACAATACATACACACTTAAAAGTCACCCTTGTCAAGTCACATACTATTTAAATAATTAACAATGGTGAGTCAAATATTTTGAAATATTTAAGTACATGCTAGTTTATGATGCATATACCACATGATCTAAGCTGTTCGAGCAGTAGAGGGTACTGTGGTTTGTAGTATCATGGTACTCGATTCACTGACAAATTCTGCATTGTTTCACTTATTATTATTAATAAATTAATTATTATGTTTAAATTATTTCTAAAAAGTAGCCCTGATAAAATGAATGAGATTCATTTTATTGTTATTTTATTATTTACTCCTTATCATAAAATTTGCAATGATATATTGAAATAAAAGTAAAAGAATGAAAATTACTTTTATTCATAACACTGTCTTGAATTAAAGCAAAAAGTATTTTCATTTGTTTTCAATGTAAAAAAAATTAGGAGAAATTTTTCCTTTCTTTTTCTTTTTTTTGTTTTGCTGTCTGTTAAAAAGCAAAGACGGAATGTTTAGGATGACACCAACTTTACCAAATATACAGTAATAATGATAATTATACAGATGCAATTATCATTACTTGTGTATTCATAAGATTTTCTTATTTTTTTTACTTTAGTTTGTCTCTTATGTCACAGCTTCATTCATGATATTTTAAAATTGTTTGATTAACATTTTTAGAAAACAATAGAAAAATATATATATATTTTTTTGGTTTTCTGTAAGATGTAAAATATAAACTCAATTGTTACAACTACAATGCAGCTTTAAAAAGAAGATTACTTTCTTAATTCTGTTTCTACATTTGTTTATAAGGAAAAATAGTTTTAAAAAGAATCATGAAAAGAAAAAAGATATAGGAAGTAAAGAGCAAAGGAAGAAATCCGTTGGTCAGTTGGTTTCTTAGCTTAATAATATATCAACCATCGAAGGTTATCTAATGCCAAAGCCATCATTATAAAACAATTGTGATACTATTTAACCTATTGCTGATGAGGATAAGAGGATTCATACCTTTTATTAAGAGTATTAGTCTGAAAATGAATGTAAGAGTGTAACTGGAGTCTGAACTCGCTTACTTCAAGGTTGCAATCCAGCATTTTAGACATTTCAGCATAGAGACAAAAGAAATCTGTAAATTTAGTGATAAGTTAAATCAGATCATTTTATTTATAGTATAAAAATTAAGATAACTACCTAAAAACAACAAAAGTAAAAATTATCTTAATTATCGCTGTTATGAATCAAAAATTTGATAGGTTGATTTTAACATGTCAAGTCGCCCAAGGTTATTTTATGTCTAGAGGTTATGAAATTGCATTCATTGAACATTTTTATTTACATTTTTTCTATAGATATTTCTTAGGAGTTTTTTTTACAAATAGTTATATGATATCAAGTATTTCTATCAAATACAAATAATTTGCAAATTTGCTGAAGGAACATCGAAAGGCAGTATGTTGGGGAGAGATTGAGACGTTAGGTTTGGCTGATCATATATGGAAATAAAAGGGAAACCACCAGCCCTTGAAGGGTGAAGTTAAAATCATAGATAGGGAAGAACATTGGAGAAGAAGACACCTTAAAGAACCAGTATATATGTGGGGTTACAGTGACATGTTGAGCAGACCAAGTATAGAGATGAATACGATTTGGGAATCATTAATCAAGATGTCTCAATAGAAAAAAAATGCAATATAATCCAAGGAAAAAATCATGCATAGTAGTAAGTAGTATTTCATAGGCTGTTGGAGATATTAGATTCATAAATCTCCAAAACTCACTCATGGTACAGCAGATAAGGTGTTGGCTTCTGAGTAAAATCATCTGGAGGTCCCAGGTTCAATACCACCTACAGACAAGATGAAGAATACTTACTATAGCTTAACACTTGTACCTAGTAATGGTTAATGGAATTAGAACAATCTACCTCAGTAGATTAAATAAAGAGTTCTATTTGAAGTTCTCTGTAGGCTCCTGAGTTAAACATAAGACACCTGAAGAAGATTGAAGTATAACAATAGTCTGAATATTCTAAGTGATAAAATGAAAAATCATTTTTTTTATCCCAAAATTAACAGCATACATAGAAACAAGAATGAAAAATTGACAACTGTTTTCATTTGAGACAGAAAATTATTAAAACTGTCTTGAATGAAAAAAAAATTGAAAATCATTTACATTTTGTTCAGGAAATTAGCAAACAATGTCAAGAAACAAAACTAAAAGATTGAAAAGCACTTTTATTTGAGCCACAAAATTAGCAACATAGTCTAGAATAAAAACAAAAAGTTGCATCTTCATTTGTTTGCAATGAGAAATAGCTTATAACATTTTTTTTTATTTCTTGTCACTGTCAATGAAAGACAAAACCAGAAGAATTTACTTTCTGGAAGATGCTATCTATGACAATTTACATCAACATATTGAGTTTCATAGCTCAATATGTTGATACAATATCACCCAATCTATCACAATATGCATCAATATATTGGGTTATGAAGCTCTATATGATGATACAATATCACCTAACCTATGACAATATGCATCAATATAGTGGGTTATGAAGCTCTATAGGGTGATACAATATCACATAATCTATGACAATATGCATCAATATATTGGGTTATGAAGCTCGACATGGTGATACAATATCACCCAATCTATGACAATATGCATCAATATAGTTGGTTATGAAGCTCTATAGGGTGATACAATATCACTCAATTGTTTACTACAATGTCATAGTCCACCACATTAGCCACAATGCCATAGGAACTCCCCACTCCCAATTATTTAATTCACAATATCAAAAACATATGCTGGCCCCTGAGCATTATGGGAAGGCATTTTTCTTTATATTTAATCCTGAGTTAAGTGACCCAGTTTGATGGTGCTGCAGAATACACTGACTGCATCACTGCAGAGGGGTAAGACTCCACCAACAAGTGTCCTGGCTACAACACTAAACAATCTGATGGGGGATGCGGAGTACCCCTTCATTGCCATTGCTATGGCCCAAAGTGGTAGCACCTGATAGGGTCCTATCCATGGGTCAAATAGAACTAAACTGTATAAATATGCTAAACTAAATTGTCTGAAATTAACTGTTTTGACATTTATCTGTGTGTTTAAACTGTATACTTACGCAAACCTGAATTGTTTGAAATAAAACTGTTTTGAAATTTAACTGTGTTTAAAGAAAAAACTGTTCTAATGCAAAACTGAATTGTTTGAAATTGAACTGTTTTGACATTTAACTGTGTGTCAACAAAAAACTATACTTATACAAAACTGAATTGTTTGAAACTTTTATCAAAATAACTTAATTCAGCATTAACTGGCCTGAAAAGGGTTGATACGCTGTAAAACGAAACAACCAACCTTCTGAGTTAAGAAAGATTAAGCAAAATTTGTTTAAAAGAAGCTAAATATTTTCTAAAGGACTCTCCTTCTTCAGAGCTCATTCTGAAATTGATTCAGCTTGTTACACAATTGAGTTCTAAGTTTGATAACCCATCAAACTCAATATATATAAGGAATTGAACTCACTAGTTGTAATCTGCTTGTCTAGCTTTCTCACCACTACATCTCACAAAATACTGTATGTGTATGTATAATAGCAGGGAAGGAAGAAATAAATCAGAGTCTACAAATGCAAATAACACTTCAGGTAAGTAAATTAAGATAAATGGACGGAGCAGGTATATCTGGGAGTAATTACTTTTGAACACTTCCATAATGCAAATGAAAAACTTAGAAGAAATTCCCTGAAAGACCTTGAACTTGAGCAAAATGATGACTGTCAAAAATTAACTTCAACCCAGTTGGCTGGGGCTGTAGAATACACTGATTGTTTCTCTGCAAAGGGGTAACCCCTCTTTAAAGAGTGTCTGGGATATGACATCAAACCATCAGATGGGGAGGCTCCAGTCCTGGAGCTTTGGGGAATGCAGAGTGTGGCTGCATCTGATATAGTTCTATCTATGATTGTCCTGAACTAATTACATAGGTGTCAGAAATTTGAAAATTTAAAAAAATATATTGTTATAGTATACTATTTTCAAATCTGAAACAAAAAAGAGCATAACATTATTATTAGTAGAGTTATTAGCAGTCCCATGGGTCTCATGTATATTGAGGCAGTGGCTATCATGCATGCATCTATTAGTAAAGACATTGATTCTGTCTTATTTAAACAAGTTCATAGTTTTATGATTTCAGAACTGTTTATTTTTATCAGCAAAGAATTGCTCTAAATGACCCCTTGTAATCACAATGGGAATTTTTTTTTCATTCTAAAGAGCAGAATAAATAGCAATTTAAAGGTGCAAATATCTGGTGAATGTAGTGGATGAGTGAAAACTTTCCAGTCAATATCTAAATTTCTGAGATGAGAAATTGTTATTATCAACATTATTTACATGCCTCAGACTATTTTTCTGATTTGATTGTTATATTCATAATTTTTCAGTGACTGAACAACCTCTAACTTTTATTGTCTGTTCTGGTGGTTTGGTTTGATCATTTGGTTTAATGGCATATCAAACTTGTGGGTTATTCAATGTCAAATCCTGTATATATATATATATATATATATATATATATATATATATATATATATATATATACATGATTTGTATATAAATAGTTTATTTTTAAATGAGTTATAGCTCATTTGTTTGTACACAGTTAAGTGGTTTCAAGTGTTACTATCTAACACTAATAATTCTATTTAATACTAATCATTTGTACACAGTTTAATAGTTTTAGATATTACTATTTAGCATTAGTAAATCTATTTATTAAGTTTCCCTATCTAATTTAATATTAATCATTTGTTTGTATATAATTAATAATCTTAATTATTTGTTTACATACCGTTAAATGGTTTTAAGTATTGCATTTGACCTTCAGCTACCACCTTCCAGCGCCTTTAAGATAAAATAGGGATGGATACTTGTTTGTGACAAGGGCATATTTAAAGAATTTGGTCAGAACAATTGTATAAGTGCTAGGGCTTAACATGACCAGCTGATTGATTGGACCAGGTCTCTCTGACCACCTGTCTAGCACAGTAAGGGCCAAAGTAGAGTGTGGCAGGTCACATGATCACTTTATTTGCTGAGTCACAGACTGTTCAGCCACCAGGATCTTGTCTTCAAGCATTATGGGTTGTCACCCATAACCAACAAATAGCTTCATGGTGGGGGGGGGGTAGTCTTACTCAGCTGCAGAGGTACAGTCAGTATATTCTACTGTCCCAGCCAATGAGGCACCATCTTTTGTCATGGTTGGTAACATTCAAGGAATTTCAAACTGAACAAATGTTATATCAGCTTTTTTCTCCTTCTTGGACTTATGCTTATATTTTCTATCTTAGTACTCTTGTCTTTTCTTGGTTGCAATGTCTGTCTTTCATTGTTGACTATCACCTTTGTTACTGTTGTTGCCTCATGTGACAGCTTTGTGATTTCTCTTGTGGTCTTGTTCTTTACTGTTACCCCCAATTGTCTTAATTCTTCTTCATTGGGATAACAATGCGGACACCATTCTTATGTGCACATTTCTATTTCTTACAACACTTTGATTTTACCAGTCCAACCTTTACAGAGAGTGATGAGTATGGTAGAAATCAACTGTTCCATTAGAAAAGTCCCCAGCTACTTATTAACCGTTCAAACTATTTTCTAAACTTCTAGAACCGTTTTTGCCACCAGATTGAAATAATCCAATCATAACTGTAGTTGCAGATTGGCCTCATGTTCAAGAGCTTTCAATCACACTGAGTGAATGACTGTTTTTCAATATGTTTAATAGTTTACAAATTAATTCAAATACTACACTATATGTCAATAATAGATCTGACCAATCTATTATGTAAAACCTTTTACTCAATCCAGTGAGGTAGACTGTTCTTGCATTGGGATATCTCAAATCAGTTAATTCACCTTCTAAATTATTTCACTTTTGTAATGTTGCTTTTGCTTCTGCTGAACCTAATCCCAGAAATTCACAACTTTCACAAGGACTACAAGTTCTTAACCAATGCTTTTACCTTCTAGACCATTGTTCTTTTTAAGACCCCTAAACCTAATGTTATTTTGTTCTGCCTTTTTCACCGAAGCATGTAATTCATTACTTATTGTGCAATCAGGATTCCTTTTTCAGGAAAGACACATTAAATCAAAGTTATGGTCGCATGTATTCCTCACCGAAATAATACTCAAAAAACAATGCATATAATTAGATCCAAAACTTAACCACAACAGATATCCTTTAAAAAAATATTTTTAAAATTAAAATCTCAAAAAAGAAAAATACAATAAAATAAAAAAATAAGAATATAATAAACAGGATAATCTTTAAATAAAATGATATTCTTAAAAAAATATTTTGTATCAGTTAATTCACCATCTTAGTTATTTTGCTTTTGTAATGTTCTCTTTTCACTGAACTTCATGATAGAAGCTCTTAACCAACATCTTTATCTGCTCACCCATTGTTATAAATAGGAGCAAAGACATTGATAGATAAGAAGACATTTTCCTTTTATCTGAGTGCTACATATTGACCTTTAACATAGCTGTCAATCAGGGATTTCTGGGACAGGATGTTCCAGCTGTGTAAACAGGAAGACAGGTCACATGGGTTGACAAGTGGAAGCAGATCACACGAATCACAGGCCAGAAAAACATGTAGGCATTATGAAATTACATATACACAGATATCCACATCAAACAGTTAGCCATAAATCAGGATAGAAGCTGCTCAGGGCATGACCCATCAGGGGCAGTGGCCCACAGAGGATCCCAGTTGAGAACCTCTCATCAAGGAAGTAAAGATGTAAGGCACTGAATTATTGAATTACAACATGGGTTAAGAAAAGGGTCAATATAGCAGTCTTTCGCCTGTTTGTTTCCATGTCCTTCATCTCCTAGTCCCTGTCTCTCTCACTTACAGCCAATTTCAACCCTTTTAAGTAATAAAGAGAGAGAGATATTTTTGTAAAGAATGCTATTGACATTTCTTTCTAATGCTGTAATACAACATGATATCACTAGACTTCAATCAAAAACTTAGTCATAGAGAGATGGGTGACTCCATGTGGTGTAGTGGCTTATGTACTGAACTGCAAAATTGTAGTAAGCAAGTTTAAACTCTAGTATGTTCTGTTTTGGACAAATACACTTCAAAAAGGTAAAACTCCCTATTATAGTATCACACCGTGGTGTAATGGTTATCGTCTTAGGAATTGGATACAACGGTACGAGTTCAAATCCTGGACGAGACTGATTGCATTTCACATAGCACTAATACCCTTGGGAAACGTATGAATCCAATTATCCTCCCAGTAGGACAAACTGGGTTCTTCAGCCTCGGTGAGGCAACTAGTCTAGGAGAAGGAAAACTCTGAATTCAAACCTGTTAAACTCTGCTTAAAAATTGACCTTGTGTCATATCCTGCCCGAGCGGAGGGGTTGGTAAATATGATTATAGTATCACAGCTGTTCTCCAACAATGATGGCTTTGGCATTAAATAACCTTTGAAGGTTGATATGCCATTGAACGAAGAAACCAAACTAAACCAATCATAGATAGATAGATGCAACTAAGTACTTTGATGTGTGAAAAGAATGATTAAAATGTTCATTGTAGTTTTGTTGAGAATAAGAATTCTTGTAAATGTTATTCAGTTCAAAGAAATGATTTCTTTCCCATCTATTTATCTGCCTATCCAACACAGGAAGCATTATTTAAGTACAACCTCAGCAAACTACTTTTGATACATTTGATCATTCACAATAAATCTTTATTTTCAATGTTTGAATTACATATTTTTTAACTTTCTTTAAAAAAGTATTGTTTACATTTTTGTATCTTCAATTCAAGAATCAATTGGCAAATATGACAATTTTTAAAATGCCTGTAATAAAATGATCAAAAGTGATCTATTTGAATGAAGTTAATCCAATTTGTAGCATCTTAATCACCAGTGGAAAAAAGCTAATAAAAAAACTAAACAAACAATCTCTGTCAGCTATATCAAATTATATATATATATATATATCTATATATATATATATATAATCATAATATGGATAAGTATCTAAGTATCTTTGTTTTAATGGTATATCAACCGTGGTTATTTAATGCCAAATTTATCCTTCTAGAATAGTTGTAGTGCTATTTAACCCATAGCTGGGAGGATAAGGGTGTTCATAACGTTCCCAAGGGTATTTGTCCAAAAATGAAGGTAATAGAGCAATTGGAGTTTGAACTCACTTACTACAATTATGCAGGCAATCACTTAAACCATTACACCTCCATGACATCCCCCTCATAGTATTTGTTTGTGCGTGTATATATATATATACATATGTGTGTGTTTGTGCGTGTGTGTGTGTGTATACTATATATGTGTGTATCTATGTGTATATATATATATATATATATATATTCTCACCGACAGCACAACAATACTCGAACATCAAAATAATAAACAAAAACTTCAGATTCTCGAAGCACTATATATTAGAAACCTGCAACCAGCACTTAATAGAATTAATTTTCAAACCAGTGCTAACGTACTTAAATGTCTTTAGCTACTGGCACTATTTACAGAATTACATTTAAAAGCAAGCGCCATAATCTCCAACAGCAAAGACGTCCTTACACAGTAGTAATTTGCTAAAACAAAAGTTACATCACTTTTGTAACAGATTCTCCCCTGATGATGGCCCAAAGTCGGGCAGAAAGTACTAGGGATACATACAACTATGGACAATACCTAAATCAATTCCCCCCGAATACGATAAAAGTAATACGGGAATTCAAACGGATCCAAAAGAAAATATGTAGGCATAAAATGTCTATTATGTTTAATGAAATTTGAATATATATATATATATATATATATATATAGTGTGTGTGTGTGTGTGTGTATGTGTATATAAATATATATACAAGGATCATTAAATAAGTTTGCAGATTTTTTTTCGTATGGGCACTTTTATTGATAGTACACACATGAAACTCTAGTCCCCTCCGAAGTAATCTCCTCCGGCTGCAATACACTTGTACCGTTCCAACAACTTCCGGAAGGCCCCATGGAAGTCCTCTTGTGTGAGCGTGTCAATGACCTTCATCACAGCCTCTTTCATCTCCTCATTTGTCACATAACGACAGCCTCTGAGCTTAAGGAATACACAAAAGTCACAGGGAGCAAGGTCTGGACTATTGGGAAGGTGAGGAACTGTATTGATGCCCATCTTGGTCAAATAGTCTTTGAGAAGGATGGAGTTGTGGACTGGTGCATTGTCCTGGTGGAAATGCCACTGACCTGATTTGAAGAGTGTTTGCCTCTTCCGCCAGAATCTTTTCCTGAACTCCCTTAAAACCTCAATATAGTAACCCTAACCCTTTGGCCAATCAACTCTGGTGTATTGACTTCCTTACTCCTCCCGCACCTCTCATCATCCCTCACAGACTCCCTGCCTTCCTTGAATCTCTTATGCCACTCAAAAACTGATGCTTGGTTTATGCCAGATGGTCAAAAACCTGTCTGAAGCATTCTATAAGTTTCTCTGGAATTTTTTCCTAGAATTTTATTGCATATCGTTCTTCTAAAGTGTCCTTACGTCCAGATTGCATTTTTGAAATTCTCCAGTTGTGACAACCAGGTTTTAGTAGGGTGTATTCCAATTGCTGCTGTAGCTGTTGATTTGAACCTGAAATCATAAAAATTGGTCAGTCATCTTATAAGATGTATAACAATAACATACTGAATTTTCAAGAGTCTATGACAATTTTAAATGTCGGTACAAAAAAGTTTGGATTTATATATATATATATATATATATATATATGCATGTATGTTAAAATAAAAGGTCTCAAAATTCACTAATGTAAATGTTTACCAAAAATTCCAAACAATTTTTCCTATAATAATTCATTACATCAATATATCATTTCACTCAAAAATTTAACCACAAACATCATTTAAATAAATTAAAACAACCTTGGAATCCAATCAGTCACTAACACTTTAAAGAGTGTATATATATATATATATATATATATATATATATATTAATCTTTATATCTAATCTGTAATCATGTTGGTGTGAAAAAAATTCAGATTGAACTATCTGCAAATTCTACAAACTGATATCTGTGAAAAAATTTCATAAAAAAAGAAAAGATTTAAAACGTATATGCTACTTGAAAATAATCAAGTAGCATGTATGTTTAGTCAAAGAAAAAAACACTGACAGAATCATCTAAGCTAAAACATAATAAGTGCTCAATAGATAAGATAGACCTAATATAATGAAAATAATTCCTGCATGGCCAAGAGTGAGTCTTGTAGGAAGTATTTTCATTATATATATATATATATATATATATATATATATGTATATTCATATAGATATACACACACATGCACACACATATACACACACATATACATATGTGTGTGTGTGTGTGTGTGTGTGTGTGTGTGTGTGTGTGTGTGTGTGTGTGTATTTACAAAAGTGAATTTTGAGAGCTTTTATTTTAACCTGTTTTATGAAAGATTTAAGATGATGAAGTTGTGTGAAGGAATTTTCCATGTAGTCAAATCATGAAAAAATTTGGGGGTGCTAAACAAAAGATCCAAAATAAAAACCAATGATTATTCCACTTTTTATTTTAATGTTATGAAGAGTAAAAATGTACAAAGTCATTTTTCTTTGTGGATTTGTGATCAACTTTAAATTCCAATTTGTTGTTATTTTTTATGAGTTAAATAAAAGATAAGGTGTTGTTAGTTTTCATTTTAAAAGTAAAATATGTGGCAGGTTTAATATTGTTTAATCTATTCATAATTTTTGTTAAATCATTATTCAATGAATATGTGAGTAATATATCATCTATATAACAGAAAAAGTTAGAATTTTGGGGCATTATAAATGTAAAGGAACAACATTCAAGAAATTCAAAGCAAAGGCATGCAAGGATCCTTCAACTAGGCAGACCCAAGGAAAAAACAGATTTTTGTTCATAAAAAATACACAAAAATTCTATTTTCAAAATAATAAATGGTGTGTAAATATTCATCTAGAAAATCTCTATACACTGCAGTTACTATATATATATATATATATATATATATATATATATATATATATACACAAACACACATTATATATATATGAGTGTGTACACGCATACATTTATATAACACGCATTATATATATAACATTATTTGGAAAGTTTTAGAAACATACATATACATATATATATATATATATATATATATATAAAAGATTTTTTGGAAAATAATGTCAGCAATTTTGGAAACCTTTTCAAATGTAGCCAATGATAAGTTTACCTTAAAGATAATCCTCATATTAACAATGAAAAAAGCCTATTGTAAAACTAATTCTTTTATTCCTTGTTAAAAGTGTCTGTGTATATTCTATCTCTTGCAAGTTCCTAGGAAGAAGTAGGGCAATCACAGCAGTTATTCATTGACAAGTGAATGGTGAAAATCTATAAAAAAAATCTTATTTGGTCAACAGAAAATGTGTCATTCCAAATATTGACAGTGCTAGCTTATCAGAAAGATTAAATTGTTAGTTTGAGATGTCTTACTGCATCTTCTTAAATCAGATTTTTGAAGTTTTGGTTTTATGGCATATCAACCATTGTTGGTTATTTAATGCCTTATCCTATTTTTACAAATATATTGAATATATTATTTGTAAACACATTTTGTAGATACAAGCAGTTAAATGTAAACAGTTCTATTTCAAACAACTGAAATTAGCATAAGTCAACAAACTTAAATGATTCCAAGTATTGCCATGATTCACTAACAATTCATATAAACATCAGTCATTTGTTTACACACAGTTAAATAATCAAAGAGTTCTATTTTAAACAATTCAAATTAGCATGTCAACAAAGTATAAAAGTTCCAAGTATTGCTATGAATCACTAACAATTAATTTAAACATCAGTCATTTGTTTACACACAGTTAAATGATCAAACAGTTCTATTTCAAGCAATATAATTTAGCATGTCATTTATTTGCACACAGTTTAAATGTCAAACATTTCTATTTGACCCATAGATAAGACCTTTCAGTTGCTACCACTCCAGGCCAGAGTGGTCCTGGAATCAATGGCAATGAAGGGGTATTTAGCATTCTCCAAAGCTTCAGCATTACTGGAGCCTCACCATCAGATTGTTTAGTGTCATATCCCTGACACTTGTTGGTGTGTGTGTGGTGAGGTCTAACTCCTAAGTAGAGAAGCAGTTGGTGTATTCTAGAGCCCCAGCTGACGGGGCTTAATTCCAGAAGGGCTTAGAAAATTCTGACAATATCTCCTGCAGACCACCCATAAAAAGAGTTTCCAGAGTATAACACTAAATTACTACTGGTGGTGAGGTTCCAGTCCTGGAGCTTTGGAGAATGAGGAGTACCTTTTTATTGTCATTACTCTCAGGTACATTCTTTGGATTAAATAGATCTGTTTGAAAATTGATTGCGATTGTAAGTTGAATGATTTTAACTGCATGTCAGACTATCTAAGGTTATTTCATGCCTCAAGGTTAGGAAATAGCATTCAATGTATTTCATATTTACATTGTTTATTTGTTTCTTAAGTTGCTCTTTTTTGCACATGGTCTTATTGAATAAAAATAACTTTTAAAAAGATCTATTTGAGCCATAGATAGGATCCTAACAGGGACTACCACTCCTGGTCTGAGTGGACATGGGAGCAATAAAATAGTATTCCACACTCCTCAGATCTCCAGATCTAGAGCCTTACCATCAGATCCAGTGTTTGGAAATTATTTGTGTTAGATAGGAATACTTGATACCATATAACTGTGCAAATTATTTGTATTAATAGTTGCTATAGCTATAATTATTGTACTAAGAGTTATTATTATAAATTGAATTACCGTGATCCGGCAAATGCTTGGCATGATATACGGAATCACTGGACAGTTATTTCAAGGTTAATAGGTCTTATCAGTAGTGTATATCATGATCTCCCCACTGGAGATTGAACCAGTGACCACAGGTCCACATCACACACAAGCAATGCCAAATTAACTAGTCATGGATTTTCTGGTCATGTTAATTCAATTTATAATATAATTCTTCCACTTAAAAAAGAAAATATGCATCTAAGGATTATTATTATTATTATTAACTTGAAACCATTGCCAACTTTACTTACTACTTATATAAGTAGTAAGTAAAGTTGGTGACCTAAGTCGAGGGTGACCTGAAGACTCTCTTTTCAATTGCTACTACACCTTGGTGTAGGGAGGGCATGACTCCATTCCCTGGATTGCTCCACTTTACCCTTGATCCTTACCTTTTTGTGCTAAGTGTTAAGGAAGGTGGCATCAAGTACCATTTTTTGAGTCCTTGGTATAACTCAACCTGGGATTGAACCCAGGTCTCCCGGACCATTGGCAAACACTGTACTCATCAGGCCAATGGACCAGTTGAAACTAAATAATTGTGTAGAAATTGGTATTGAACAGGAATACTTGAAATCATACAACCATCGAACAGTGTGTAAATTATTTGTATTAAACAGGAATACTTGATATCATATAAATGTGCAAACAAATGATTAAACAACTAAAAAAAAATAAATTTAAAAAAATACAATTGAACATAGAAAATACTGTTATGATTATAATAAAACATTTATAAATTAAATTAAATTTCAGCATTAAATTGCCTTTAGGAAGTTGAAATCATACAACAATATGTAAATCATTTCTATTAGACTGGAATAACTGTGCAAAAAAGTTCCTTAACAACTACACAAAAAAATGTAAATATAAACGTAATATATATAGATCATTCCCTAATGTCAAAACATAAAATAACCTACATGAGTTGATTGCCATTAAAATCAATTAATCAAAACTTTCAATTTGAACACGTTTGCTGGAATGATTTTCTTTATAGCAAAACCTTTTAAAAGTAAGAAAGAGATCAATTTACTACAATCAGAATTCTTTTTGTATAGCATCTACAATTCTTCCATGTTCACATGTCATTTTTGCTATTTCTAGTAATGTTGATATTGCTGATTAGCTTTTTGACAAATAAATCTAATGTTTGTTACATCTACATACGTTTTTATTTCATCTTCAAAAAGAGAACATTACTTATCATACAACCAAATATATACTATAATTATTTGTGTATTAGATATATCATTTTTCAAGATTTTTCAGCAGAAATATTAGGGGTACAAATTATAAGTGAGAACTATATTATCAATTTTTTTCTGCTCACATACTTCGCCAAGTATGGGTTGGTTGATTGGGTTTTATGGTATATCAACCTTTGTAGGTTATATAAAGCCAAATCCATTTTTACAGAAATAATCAGTTCTATTGAAAACAATTCAGTTTAGCATAAGTACACAGTTTAATTGTCAAAAACATTTCTATTTCAAGCTATTCAGTTTAGTCAAACAGTTCTAATTCAACCAATTCAGTTTAATATAAGTATAGATTTTGTTTACACTCAGTTAAATGTCAAAACAGTTCCATTTCAAACTATTCAGTTTAGCATAAGTACACAGTTTAAATGTAAGTACACAGTTTAATTGTCAAAAACGTTTCTATTTCAAGCTATTCAGTCCAGTCAAGTAGTTCTAATTCAAACAATTCAGATTAGTATAACTATAGTTTTTGTTTACACACAGTTAAATGCCAAAACAGTTCTATTTCAAATAGTTCAGTTTAGCATAAAGTTTAGTTCTATTTGACTCATAGATAGGACCCTATCAGGTGCTACCACTCTGGGCCAGAGTGGACCTGGGAGTGATGGCAATGAAGGAGCCCTCTGCATTCCCCAGAGCTCCAGCATTACTGGAACCTCCCCATCAGATTGTTTAGTGTCATATCCAGGAGAATCATTGGAGGGGGATCTTACCCCTCTGCAGAGATGCAGTCTGTGTATTCTACAGCCCAGCTGACTGGGCAACCAAGTATGGGAGAGGAGGACCAAAAGTAAGTTATCATATTTACCAACCCCTCCGCTCGGGCAGGATATGACACAAGGTCAATTTTTAAGCAGAGTTTAACAGGTTTGAATTCAGAGTTTTCCTTCTCCTAGACTAGTTGCCTCACCGAGGCTGAAGAACCTAGTCTGCCCTACTATTTACCCATAGCTGGAGGGAGAATAATTGGATTCATACCTTTCCCAAGGGTAAGTTATATCTATAATCCAAACTGATGAGTTTTATACTGCAACAGAGAAATATGTACTGGAATGTATGTTTACATATATTTTTGCTTCTTCTAATATGAGCTTTGTTTTTGTCATAAGTTTCTTGTAGAGCGGACATGTCATTCAGAGATGTCACAATAGAAACCCCAGATAGAAAATGTGACCGCGGGATGTGAATGACATCATGCACCGGAAGCATGCGTGGAGGATTTTGGGGATTTGAAGAAAAATCAGTAGTTGAGTTCCTGCGTCCGAACGGGAGAGTCGAGTTTCTGCCTCGGAAGAAGACGGTTGACTTTCGGAGCTCGCCAAAGCCAGGCCAGTGGCCTTGAGGCGGATGCTGCACATGGTGGGGGGCAGATGGAAAAGTCAGCATAAAAAGATTGTGCCTCTCTCCTTATGACGAAAAACCTTTTAATTCAAAGGTAATAAAAAACTTTTGTACCAGGACTAAGAAGTCGTAAGTGTTTTTTATGTTTCGGGATTTCTATGTTATAATTATGTGCATTATGGACATTATGAACGTTTTGAATATGTCTATTTCACATATTCATGTATGGCTATGTAACAAGTGTATAGAATTCTTTTCCAGAACTTTGTAGACCAAAGTTAGTGGGTGGTCATATATGAGTGTGTTATATACAATTCTGTAGACTCATGAAAAGATGCCTTTATTTCATAAACTGAATTTCTATTTTTAACATAATCTCTTTCTTAGAACACTTAAATCAGTTGTGAATATTAAACATATGGATAAAATATTATACAGCAAAAATATAAGATCAAAACTGAATTAATAAATATGTTATTCTATGGGTTTATTGATCACCTTTGATATATGTACATGAATTTAAAACTCTTATGAATATATACATTTTTAACTGTTGACTTTTTTCTTTTATATTTGCATGTCTCAGTCCAATTATTAGATTGCCTAAGGAAATATTTTCCATCTGCATGGGTTGGAGGGTGCTTGTGTTACTGGCAATCACTTTAATGAAGAGCGACTTCTCGCTGTCTTCTTTGTTCAGTTTGTATCTGAACATACAAAGTCAAGCCATATAACATCAATATGTTTTCGACTCACACACACACAAGCAATACCTATATCAATGTACATGTAAGAAACTTGCAGTCCAGAATTGGCTTCACATCTGGCTAATCTGATGACCAGAAACCATTTATTCCAGCCATGGCATTGACACAAACTTCTAATGGTGTTGATGGTAATCTCCAGCTATCTTGATGCTGAGATATGCTTCCTGTGACCACTCGGTACACATTTCCTTTTTACTGTATAGCAACAATGTCTTTACAGTATATTTAAATATAAAACACCACATGTACATATTGATAATAAAACCTGGTTTTACTAGAGAGTGCCTTGTGAGCAGAACCTAGAATAGACTATCTAAAGAGAAGTAAGTCTCTTCCCAAAAAAGGTGTCTTGAGTATGACACTAAACTTAATCTGTTAGTGAGGACCCAGTCCTGGAAGTCTTAGTAACTTGAAACCATATAACTGTGTCCAAAAAAATGATCATTATTAAATAGAAATAAGTACTTGAAACCATATAATTGTTCATATTGAATAGGAATACTTAAAACCATAAATCTGTGATTAAATTATTCATATTAGAAAAGAATACTGAATATCATATAACTAAACAAAATACCCTTAAGAAGTAACTACGCAAAAAAACAAAAATATAAATGAACAATGAGCATAATTCCCTATCCTCTAGGCATAAAATAACCATAGACAGGTTGACATGCTTTTAAAATCAATCAATCAATTTTTGTTGTCATTACTCCCAAGTCCTCTCTACCAGTGGTAAAGTAAAGTTGGCGACCATAGTCGAGGGCGACCAGAAGGCTCCCTTTTCAATAGCTACAACACCGAGGTATAGGGGAGGGCGCAACTCCTTTCCCTGGATTGCTCCACTTTACCCTTCATACATACCTTATATTGCTGAGTGTTAAGCAACGAGGTATCAAGTATCATTTTTTGTGTCTTTGGTATGACACGACCTGGGATTGAACCCAGGTTTCCCCGGACCATTAGCAAACACTCTACCCACTAGACCAATGAGCTGGTAATTACCCATTAATATCCCATCTATGGGTCAAATAGATCTGTTTGAAAATTTTTAGAATACTTGAAAACCATATAAATCTGTACAAATAAATTGTATTAAGAATAGATACTTGAAACTATAATTGTTTTCAAAAGATTATCATTAATCACTTGAAACAATATTAATGCAATGAAAAAATGACTTTTACATGCTGTAAAATCAATCAACATCACAACAGAGTAATAAGAAATTTTGTTATTATTGTAATGCTTCAAAGAATTTTTACATGAAGAGTTATGGAGCATTATTATTAATTCCTATAATTTTTTTTTTTCATCATTTAATATTTACTTGTTTTCTTACTGCAATGTGGTTTATCATTCTTTGATTGTATGGAACAGCACAGATCAGAAAAAATGAAAATAAAGAATAAGCTTTTTGTGAAATTTGAATTCATGTCCCCTTTTGGCTAAGAGAAGCCTAGTTAAATATATCAGCTGCTCTACAAACTGAGCTGCAAAGAGGCATTAATTTGCAGATATTCAAATCAAAACTATAAACTTATCCCTTATTTTTAACACTATATATAGGCATTAGTGATAATAGTTTTTCACACCTATCTTTATATTTGAATATGCTACAAATGACCATTTCGAACATTGTCTTACTACATTTTCTTTACAATCTACTTATTTATAAGATATAATGTGCCTTTATAAAAATGGTTTTACTTGTGTTATAATGTGTGACTATGTCATGAAAATATGGATTTATACATTCTAATTAACAAAAGGAAATGCATAAAAGTTTCTCTAAATTAAAAAGCAATAAGATCTCAACTTTAACCTTGAAAATGACCAGTGATGATGAAAACACTCAAGAAGAAAAATGTGGACAATATCTTGAATCAAATATTGACATTTGTGTGAAAAGACAGAAGAAAATTATGAAAAACGATTAAAACAAAATTTACCACTGATCTTGAATAAAACTTGTCTAAAAAAAGCAGCCAAAATCTAGTGCATATATATATATATATATATATATATATATATATATATATATATATATATATATATATAGAATTAAAAAAATTCATAGAAAAATTCAAGCCCGCACTGAATAGATCTTAAACTACACACACACACACACACTAAAAAAAAGTAAAAAGTAGTTATCAGTTGAATTTCATACCAAACAAAGAACTTCCCCCAACACACACACACACACACATACACAATGATCTAGAGAAGACTACTTATAAACTCTATGGCATATCAACTATATATACACCCAAATAAAAACAAACACACACACTCATAGAAGAACATAAAAAGCTGTTAAAATTCAAAACCTGACAAGATTTAACAGAACTACAGAGAAAACCTTCTCCTGAACACGCACACACACACACACACACAATGACCCTGAGTAAAACAAACTTTATGCCATATCAAATATCAAAGACTAATTAGTGAAAAAGAAGCACACCCATAAAAATACAAAGAACATACTTTTAGAAAAAAAAAAGAAGAGAACAAAGAAAAAGAAGGAGCCAATACCTGCAGAAAATCTATCACAGAAAGGGACAGCTATCACAATATAAACCAAAATGACCCCAGCCAAAATCATTTAGACTCTCTGAAGACAGCAAGAAGCTAGAAACATATTAGAGTAAAATGACTAATTCAAAAAAATATAAATCTCTTGGTGGACCTATTCATTTCAAAATATTTAATTTTTTTCTCTCTTTGGACCAACAAAAAAAAAGAAAAATTTTATATATGTAAGGACAGCATAGACACAGAATCAGTTGTATTTGATGACTGTGAGTTTCTCACCTGTGCCATCATCAAACCAAGTGGTTCATATGTGTTCATATTTTATTCTGTTGTACAGGGTATCACGGGAAAGGTGGTCTACTTTATGGGGCATTCTGAGAAGATTGTTCTAGATTATATTGCATAGTTATTTATGCGGCTATATTGTTTTAATTTTGTAATTTTTCAATTCATTTGCTCTATTATTATAAACATAATTTATGCTTTCCTAACTAAAGATATATATGCTCAATTACCAATCCTAAGTACTCTTTATTTATAAATATAGCAAACTATATTAAATATATATATATATATATATATATATATATATATATATATATATATATATATATATGCATATCAGTTACACAATCTGGTTTTATATCAGGGTAATGAGGAATTCTTATAATGGTTGGTTGGTTGTTTTGTTTTATGGTGTATCAACTCTTTTTGGGCTATTTAACACCAAATTAAGTCATTTTGATAAAAGTTTCAAACAATTTAGTTTAGTAAAAGTACATTTTTTTGTTTATATACAGTTACATGTCAAACCAGTTCTGTTTCAAACAATTCAGTTTAGCTTAAGTATGCAGTTTAAAAACACAGTTAAAGGTAAAAGTTAATTTCAAACAATTCAGTTTAGTGTAATTAAACAGTTTAGTTTTATTTGACCCATAGATAGGACCCTATAAGGTGCTACCACTTCTGGTCAGAGTGGACCTGGGAGTGATGGCAATGAAGGGTTACTCTGCATTCCCCAAAGCTACAGCATTACTGCAGCCTCCCCATCAGATTGTTTAGTGTTATATCAAGGGCACTTGTTGAGAGAGTCTTATCAGTCTGCAGAGATGCAGTCAGTGTATTCTACAGCCCCAGCCAACTGAGCCAGTCTTGTAATGGTAACAATAACATTACTCAATGTGAACATTGTGTTACCATACCAACAGAATTTCTTATTATTGATCTTTAGTTAAATTTTTGTCTATTTGAAACTGTATATGTTCAAATAATTACAATTTCAGGAATTTTTCTGATTTCATGTTTTGTTTTGTTTTGTTTTTTGTTTTTTTTTTGTTTTGTTTTTTTTAACTTTTGTCATTTTTCAACTTTCATGATAATCCTAAACAAAAGGTGCCAAAAAGCAATGCAAATCCTCGACAACACTGTGATCCAAGATAAAAGTGCTAAACAATGCATCCTGTCATTTTGATAGAAACAATATTAGTATAAAGATAATACCATAATTATTTGTGCATAAGATGCATTATTTTTTCCAGATTTTTCGGCTGAAAAGTTAGGAGTGCATATCATAGACAAGAACAAAATAATTAACTTTTTTTTGGCTTCATGGATTGCCATATTTGAGATAACCAAAAGTAAGTTACATGTATGGTCCAAACTAACTAATGTGTAGCAAACACTTCTCTTTTATACTGCATAGAGAAATAGCCACTGGAATGTATGCTTGTTTATAATTTGTTTTTTTCTATAATGAACTTATTTTCAACAAACATTTGTTATATTTTTGTGAACACATACTTGCCTTTGCTCTAAATACTGTGTAAATCTTGTGCTTCAAAATTATATCATCATCATCATCATTATGATTTCGCGCTGCCAGCACGGATATCCCTGACCCTCTCTCGCCATTTCTCCCTATCATTCATCACCTCCGGCAGGTCTTCAGAGTTACATCCTGTGTCCTCACATAGTTGCTGTATGTAAGTTCGTGCTGGTCGTCCTACTTTTGCACATCCATATGTGGGGGTCCACAGGAGTACATCGCTTATGAGCTCGTCCTTGCTTCTCCAGCAGTGTCCCGCGTGTCTGGTTTGTCTGACTTGTATAGTTTTCATGATGGGGGGGCAAGTGTCCATATAGTTGGAGTCTCGTGGGGTGTTGTCGCCAGGACTTGTTTAATACTGCTCTCAACATTCTTGTATAATTTCCGTCTAGTTTCCTCTCCAGCCGCTTCGTTAGCGTCCATGTAGTGCATCCATATAGCAGTATCGACACAACCGCTGCCTGAAAGAAACTGCGTTTCATTTTATCAGTTAGGTCCGACTTCCATATGATTGAGAGCCTATCGATAGCTGTCCATGCCTTCGTTAGTCGTGTGTCGATGTCTTTTTCGGTTGATGAGACGCTACTTCCTAGGTAGGTGAATTTGTCTACTAGTTTCAGAGAGGCTCCGTCTAGTGTGGCAATGTTGCCCGTTTGGTTGTAACACATATATTCAGTTTTGTTTGCATTGACATGGAGGCCAATGCCAGCTGCGGCTCGTTCCAGACAATGCAGTAGTGTCTCTGCTTGATTAGGCGTATTCGCTAGTAACGCCAAGTCATCAGCGTAGTCGGCGTCCGTGATTGTTTTTGCGGGGTACCTTTTGCTTCTTCTCTTAGTCAGCTCGAAGCCATTTTCTCTGATTTTGTCGATCGAAGTCCTAAGCACGTAGTCTAGACAGATGATAAAGAGGTACGGGGCTAGTGTGTCTCCTTGTAGTACTCCTGCAACAATGTTGAAGTATTCCGTGTCTCCATCTGGTGAACGTACTTTCACTTTGGTGTTTCTGTAGAGAATCATTATCGCTGCTACGGTTTCTTTTGGTAGGCCGTATGCTAGTAGGATTTGCTCCATCTTCCCTCTGTGTATGGAATCGAAGGCCTTGGTAAAGTCGACAAATAGTAATGTCGCCTGTAAGTTTTTTGCCCGAACGCCTTCAAGGATTCTACGGATGGTCAGTATTTGTGAGGTTGTGGATCTATTTCTCCGGAAGCCGTTTTGGTTTTTCCTAAGGATGTTGTCTATTTTGGGTTCTATGCGGTTTCGTAGTAGGGCATTGGCTGCTATGGATGTAAGTGTTATCCCTCGGTAGTTCTTGGCTAGTCCGAGGTCGCCTTTTTTAGGGAATGGAAGGATGCATCCCTTCATCCATCTTTCTATACTATTTTGACTATAGACTGCGTTGCATTGCCAGAGCAGTATATTGTCGAATTGTCTAGTCTTCCACACTTCTGGGGGGATCTCGTCTAGCCCTGCTGCTTTCCTATTTTTAATTCTTCTGAGAACTGAGTCGAGTTCTTCTTTGGTGAAAGGACCTAGTTTAACGTCTAATTGCTTACTAATAATTCTGGTGATCGGTTCATCCGTTATTTCCGGTGGGTTTCCTAGTAGATTTTTGAAATGCTGTTCCCACAGTTTTACTCTTTCTTGTTGGCTTGCAGCTTTCAATTTTGCTTTGGCTATGCTCTTCCTTCTACTTACTTCGTTTATTGTTTGCCAGGCTATCCTGGATTGTCTATCTTCCACCGAGTCTCTAATCTTATCTATCTGATTTTGTATGTATTCTGCCTGTTCTTTTAGATATATTCCTGTTAATTGATGTTGAGCCTTTTCTAGTTTTCGTGCATTTGTGTTTGTTGGGTTCTTTTGATAGCTTTTGGAGGCAGTTTTCACAAGTGCACGTTTTTCTCTAACCGCTGGCGTTTCCCAAGGGGCTCTATATTTAGTTCTAGGTTTTGTTGGAATACACTTTGCTGCCGCCTCAAGGTGTGCTTCAACAAAATTTTCATATTCGTCATTTGGGGTACCTTTTTCTGCCTTCTCTTGTAGTGCTTCGAATCTGTCAAATTTAGTTTGAATTTAGCTACTACAAATTCCAAAATGTCAATATGTATAATACAGAAGAAAGGTTTTTTTTTCCCAGAATTTTCTAACGAAAAGTTAGAGGGGCATATTATATACAACTATAATTTATAACTCTAAATATCATAACTTTAAATATCATATCATAGTTAAGTAGACAGGATTATGTTTCTTGCTGTTATCAACAAAATTTAACTGGAAGCATGAAATCTTCAAATGGTCTTTGTCTCATGATTACTAAAGATTTGCAGACTCAATATTTTGGGTTCAAAAACTAAAAATTAAATCCTTTATATTTCTGGAAATCCTTTCAAGTTACAGTTTTGTTCCTTCAAGAATAAAAGATAGTAAACAAAATAGTTGAATTATTGTAGTTTTGGAGTTAGATTCATGATATTGAATAGATATGACAAAAATATGTATATATGTAGTAGTTATAGTACTCATCTACAACCAGTAAGAGGCCAAGATTTGGATCACAGATGTTTATAATGGCATTAAAATGATTCTTTTCATAGAAGTGAATGACACTCAAGAAAGTTATCAATTTAAACATTTTTGTTTTTCATTTGTATTGTCAGTTCTAACAAAGTAATATTGCCATATAATTATTTTATATCTTCATCTTGAAGAACTACCTATGAACATATTTAGAAATGCTTAATTGAATATGAATAATTATCTTAATAAGATAAATGATTTATTTGAAGTTTGGAAATTTAAATTCTATACTATTAGTTACCTCTTGCAGTAATATGGCTTCCCAATTATTTCTGTCCATAATTAAAGATCCATTATCAATGAAAACTGCCTTTCCTCATTAGGGAACAATTTTTTAAGCCCAAACTCTCCCCACCAGATTCTAGGAAGTATACACACCAGTTTTGATAGCTCTATATTGTTTGGTTATCTATCGAGTTGGTTGTGCTTTATAGCATATTAATCCATGTAAGTTATTTAATGCTAAATCCTGTTATATGATTTGTAAACAAATAGTTTGTAAGTCATATTTTTAAACAAGCTCATTTGTTTGCACAGAGTAAAATGATTTCAAGGATTGCTATCTATTGTTTGTACAGTTAAATGCTTTCAAGTATTGATAACACTAATAGTTCTATTTGTACACAGTTAAATGGGTTTAAACATTATTATTTAATACTAGTAATTCAACTTAATATTAATCATTTGTTTGCATGCTGTTTTCAGTATAGCGGATGATTAAACAGTTCTACTTGACTCATAGATGGGATCCAAACAGATACTACCATTCCAGGTTAAAGTGAAGCTGGGAATAATTGCAATGAAGGAGTACTCAACATTCTCCAAAGCCCCAGAACTGAAGCCTCACCATTAGATGGTTTAGTTTCATAGCCAGGAATATTATATATATATGTGTGTGTGTGTGTGTGTGTGTGTGTGTGATGCAACCTAGCCTCTATACAGAGTATTCAGAATTCTGTTGTTATGGTAACATGAGGTATTATCTGACTGATTGTAATCAAACATTTAGAAACTGTTCAAATTCAGCCTGAAATAAACCATAAGGAGTTGAAATGTCATCAAACAAATCAAATCTATGTACTTGTACTCCAGAAAAGTCAAGTAAAAGGAAAAAATCCTGTCAGACTTTAGACATACAGAACTGGTGCTCTGTAAGTTATCTATAATAGTCTGACTTAGAAGGGGTTGATCAGAAACTAACCTGGTCGTAAGTCAATGACTATCTGTATATCTTGATAACTAGGTTTTACAAAGATTTTCAGATCTCATCATGAATACATTGTGTTTGCTGCAGAATTCAGGTCTCTATTTCATCTAGCAAAGGTTTTTATACATTATAATAAAGCTTAAGAGGCTTTTTGAACATTGGGATAATACAATCTTCCTATCTGCTATTTTTTCCCCAAAACAAGTCTTTTATTAAGTTTTTACTATAACTTTATTCCTTTTCTAGTCAGCAAATTTAGATCATTATCCTTCGAATAATTATGCAAATCTTTGGGGATAATATGGCTGTGTCCTCATGTACTTATTTATACAAACCCTCTGCAATAAGCAGGATTCAACATAAGGTCAATTTTTATGTCGAGTACACTTGGTTTGAAATCATAATTTTTTCATCTTTTAGACTGATTGCCATACCAAGGTTAAAGAGCCCAGTTTGCCCTACTATTTACCCATAGCTGAAGTAGAGAATAGTTTGATTCATATCTTTCTCAAGGGTATTAGTGCTATGTGAAATACAAACAGCCTCATTGAGGATTTAAAATCAAAGTCGCTGGATTCATTTTTTGAAATGATAACTCTTATGCCACAACGATCAGTGTGTTTATGTATGTAGTTAAATATCTATATTAAAATGTGCATTGAGATTTATGATTTTTTATGAATCCATCTTTTCTTCTGCTGGCTATGTTTAAATATAGAAAGATAGACGGCACACTTAAGTCTTGGTAAGGCAATAGGTCAAGGAGAAGGATAAGTCTGGATTTAAACTTTGAGCCACCGCTTGGGTAAATACACATAGATGACTTTTGATTTTAAATTTTGTTCCTATTAAATTTTAAAGAAGTAACTTTATAAGACAGACAAGCTCTTGCAATCATCTATATTCATATATTTATCCTCAATAAAGATATTACTATGTATAAATGTTGATAAGAAGGTATAGGGGCAGAAAATTGAAATTATGACATTCAAAATGGTCTTCAAGACTCATTTGATAATCATCACTCTTTATTAGGTATTTTCAATATGTACATATATGTGTGTGTAAGTATATATACACATATATAAACTTTGTTTAATTAAATGAATAATTAACTATGCCATATCTTCATGGCATGGTTAAATTATTCTTTTACGAAATAAGATCATGCAATGTTTATATTTGAATCTGCGATTGGCAGCTATCATATATGCATGTGTGTATATACATAATATATATAATAATTTAGTTGCATTAATAACTGCATTGCTTAATGATGAAAAAAACATTTATTTTATGCAACAAATATTTATTTTTCACAATAATCACCTAATTTAGCTAATAATTATGTCAAACTTATTGATACACTCTCATATGTATATATGTATGTATGTATGTATGTTTACTTGTATATATATATATATATACAAGTATATATATATATATATATATATACAAGTAAACATACATACATACATATATACATATGAGAGTGTATCAATAATATATATATATATATATATGCATATAATCATAGGCACTCATCCACTCATATATATATATATATATATAAGTGGATGAGTGCCTATGATTATATGCATATATATATATATATATATATATATATATTGATATATGAGCAGACATGTCTGTATATATATGTGTATCAGTATGTATATATGTATGAAAATATGAGTATACATATTTGTGTGTGTATATATATATATATATATATATATATATATGTATGTATGTGTGTGTGTGTGTGTAGTTAGGCAGTAGTCTTTCATTTAAGCATGTTTGATTAAATAATAAAGACACATTTTGTCTATATAATCTAATTAAGATCCTTTCAAGTTTCCTGATAAGTGTCTTGGTTTCAGGTTGGAATTGGTGGATGGATTTAACAAAATTGTCCTGAGCGCTGATGATGGCCTATGAAAGGTCCAAAAGTGCTTGGGACAATTTTGGTAAATTCATCCACCAATTCCAAACTGAAGCTAAGACACTTATCAGGAAACTTGAAAGGATCTTGATTAAATTATATATATATATATATATATATAGACACACACACACAGATATAAGTGTGTGCTTATATTTATATATAGAGAGAGACATGTGTATATATCCAAGTGGGCAAATATGTACTTATGTACAGGCTTGAGAATTTTTATATTTTTGGGTATATATGAATCTGTGTATATGTGTGAGTGGATATCTCAGTATGCATATGCAGGTATGGATCTGTAAATATATATGTATGTATGGATAGATGTGAATGTGTGTGTGTGTATATATATATATATATATATACCTGTATGTATGTATGTGTGTTTATGCATATATATATAGTGATTTATGTGGGGATGTCACTATGTGCATGCATGTATGTGTCTATAAATACATATGAGTGTGCATGAATGTATGTGTACCTTTAAATGGATGTAGATGTATGTGTGTATATATGGAGGTGTATGTTTGTATATACATATATGTTTGTATGTATGTGTGTATTAATATAGGTATAGATGTGTGCGAAGGTATGTTTGTATATTTTTGTAGTCATAGGACACTGCTGGAGAAGCAGGGACAAACTCATAAGAGATGTACTCTTATGGACCCCCACACATGGCCGTGCAAAAGCAGGACGACCAGCACGAACATACATTCAGCAGCTATGTGAGGATACGGGATGTTGTCCTGAAGACCTACCTAGGGCGATGAACGATAGGGAGGAGTGGCGAGAGAGGGTCAGGGATATCCGTGCTACCAGCGCGATATGATGATGATGGAGTTATATATATCTATACACACATGTATATGTTTGTGTGTGTGTGTGTAGGTATGTTGGTATATATGAGTGTAAAGGTATGGCCAAGCAAAAGCATGTTTCTTTAAGCACGTATGAATGGACATCTGATCTCTTTGATAAAAAAACAGAATCAAGCTGTAGTTATGTTAGTACTACTGTACTATTACAAGATGAACCACTTTGACTCTAACAAAACACTTGGACAAAAAGCTTTGTGGTAACTACACAAGAGTGGTGCATGCTGTTTTGGGCAAGTCCTAGAAGCAGCACCCCATAAAACAGCAGTTATATGGCTACTTATCTCCCATCTCACAAATCATCCATTATAAGGTGAACTTGGCACTGTTGGAGAAGTAAGGATAAATTTATCAGCCACATTCTTCAATAGATTCTTACAAATGGACACAGAAGTAATGGCCGGCAAACAAAGACTTACATACATCAGTTCTGTGCAAACACTGGATACTGTCTAGAGGACTTGCCTGAAGCAATGGACAATAAGAACAGATCATGATTGACAATCAAGGAAATCTAAGCAATCAGCACAAATTGATGATTATGATGATATATATATATATATATATACACGCACACATACATATATGTGCTTGGGTGCATGTGTGTGTATGTATGTATGTATGTGTGTTTGTCGATGTATATGTATATAGAGATGTCTTTGTGTTTATCCACACATATATCAAATTGTTTTTGGGGAAGACAATAAGTAATCACACGACATCATTAATGATGACATCATTTATTGGTCATCTTAACATTTTCTTGTCTACTTCTCTTATCATTATCTCCCTAAGTATCTTCTTGGTAATTTTCAACACCTGACAACAACAACATACTGATAAGGAGTGGTTTGTGATCAAGTGTTTTGTATTGGTGTGTACATAAATCTTTTTTGAGAATAAAGAAACCAAATAAGATTTTTTTACTTTTACTTTTGAAATAGGAGAAATCATATTCTATGTGTGCCCATGTACACACACACACACACACACACACATATATATATATATGCACATAAACACATGTAAACATAAATATATATCTAACAGCACATGTGTATACATACAAATAGATACACTTGTTCATACAAAATCATTTATAAACTAGAAAACAATCAAGTTTGGTTTAAGAACGTTCTTACTATATAGAATTTTGGGAAGGGGTGAACTTATTTTTGGACTTCTATATGTATTTTTAATTATAGTGTTTCAATGGAGTAGAGTTTGGTCATAAATAATACCTAATAATGTCTGTTCTGAATGCATAATGAAATAATAAAATCCTTGTATCTTTGTTTTTTTTAGGGGTGTACTTATTTATGAGTGATTTAGCTTCTGTTTTGCAGATGAGGATAATGTCTCAATGACCAATGTAATATAATGGCCGAGGGGTTTCGTTTTATATATCTTGCCTTTCGGTTTAGTTAGGCCGAGAACCTTTCGCTTAGCACATGGGCTAGTTAGATGCAACATAAGCGCAGGTGTTCACGTGCGCGGGGGTAGGATACGTCGTTCACAGATGTCAAAATAAAACCCCAGATAGGAAATGATACCAGGAGGGTGAATGACGTTGTGCACCGGAAGCCTGGGCTGAGATTTGAGAAAAGTCAGTTAGTTGAGTTTAGCCTCCGAAGAAGAAGGTTGACTTTCGCTGGCTCGCTGAGGCCTTGTGGCGGGTGTCGCACATGGTTTGGGGCAGATGGAAAAGTCAGCATAGAAAGATTGTGTCTCTCCCTCCTCATGTCGAAAAACCTTTTAACTCAAAGGTAATAAAGAGTTTCATACCTGAACTAAGAAGTCGTAAGTGTCTTTTGTGTTTCGAGATTCCTATGTTATATATATGTGCGTTAACTAAACGGCTGCAGAGGAAGTTAGACGACAATTACACAAAAATGTTGAGAGCAATATTGAACAAGTCCTGGCAGCAACACCCTACAAGGCACCAACTATACGGCCACCTGCCTCCCATCACGAAAACTATCCAAGCTAGACAAAACAGACATGCAGGACACTGCTGGAGAAGCAAGGACGAGCCCATAAGTGTTGTAGTCCTATGGACCCCCGCATATGGCCAAGCAAAAGCAGGACGACCAGCTTGAACATACATACAGTAGCTATGGGAGGATACGGGATGTAGCCCTGAAGACCTGCTAGAGGCAATGAATGATAGGAAGAAGTGGAGAGAGAGGGTCAGGGATATCCATGCTAGCGGCATGACATGATGATGATGATGATGAATATGTCTATTTCATGTATTCATATCTGGCAATGTAACACCCAACAGTTGAATTAAAGATGTGAACAACTAGTCTGCCTATACAGGTAATTATGTTTAAAATGGTGAACCAAACATACTTTTTAGATAAGTACATAACAGAAGAATGAGGCACTAGAGATTTCCTGAATAACACTTTTCAAGTTTTAAATTCAATTTTTCCTTTTCATAGACTGGTTGATACTGTGTGTATATATACATATACAAGCTGTGGCAGAAATACCTCTCATTTTTTAAACTGTCACCTCTCTAGTACAAGTGAACTTAGGCAAGTGGCAATGGTAGCTCTATCTTGCTTATGTCTTATCATTCTTTTCAGATACAATCAGTTATGATCATGGCTTGGACTGCTGCTCACTGTGTGTTTGCTGTTGAAACATTTATGACTGGTGAAGCTGTAATTACTACACAGAGAGCTTTTCATGTTACATAGGAATGATGCTGTTCTAGATAGAATTCTTAACCTATAGTAGCATAAATGCATGAAAAAACAGTTGCTACATTTTAATCTTTGACATTCTCAGATGAAGAACAAATGTCACAGAGGAATTGTTCCGTAAGGTACTCAGAAGATATCGTTTTTGGCTCTCTGCCTGACACTTGGTACTGCCAAAAACCTTAACAATAAACTTCATAGGTTTCTCCATGAAACTGTGGATCATGTGTCAGTATCTTAAATAGTTTTTAATACATCTTTAAACAGTCTATTTTTTTTCTTGACACATGTATATAGATATATAAATGTGTGTGTGTGTGTGTGTAGCGTCTTCATATTTGTTTGTTTGTTTTAATGGCTAATCAACCTTCAAGGCTTTATATTTGCTTAAAATCTCTCATGAAAACAAATTCATCTTTTTGCTTGTGTTTCTGTGTGTGTGTGTGTGTGTGTGTGTGTGGTAAAGTAAAGTTAGCGACCATAGTCAAGGGCGACTATAACGCTCCCTTTCCAATAGCTACTACACCGAGGTGTAGGGGAGGGCGCAACTCCTTTCCCTGGATTGCTCAACTTTACCCTTCATACGTACCTTATATTGCTGAGTGTTAAGCAAGGAGGTATCAAGTACCATTTTTAAAGTCTTTGGTATGATGCGACCTGGGATTGAAACTAGGTCTCCCAGACCATTGGAGAACAATCTACCCATAGTTTCTTTGTTAAATGCCATATCAGCCTTTGTGGGTTATTTAATGCCAAAGTCAAACTTGTAGAGGAACAGTAGTGATACTATTCAAACCATACCTGGGGGATGAGAGGGTTCATACCTTTACCAAAAGTATTAGTCCAAAATTAAATGTAATAGTATAATTGGAGTTCAAATTTGCTTACTATGATGTCACAGTCAAACACCTTAACAACTATGATATATATATATATATATATATATGACTATGTACATACATATGCATGCAAGATGTGATTCTGCAAGTGTGCTTGAATTTAAACTATGAAGAATATAATTCAACTTCTAAGATATGACTTGTTTTCTTAACTGTGTTTATAACAGTTAGGAGACCATTGTATTAACAGAAAGGGTTTACAATTATTCAACAACTGATACAAAGCAATCTGTTCACCTTTGCGGCAATATAAAAGAATAAAGATGCAAATTATCCTTTGCCGCTTTTATGATGTAGAACAATTTTTCAAAAACCAACTTCCATAAAAGATTTCAGAGTAAGCTGATCTCTCTTCATCCCACCAAAAACACAAGAATAGAAGCTTACAGTAACAAATGTAGTCCCCTCAGCACTGACAAAAAATATTTCATCCAGATGGTTTTCACCATTGATATATATGTATTATCTTCATCTTTTATTTTTTGAGATGAAGACATTCCTTTTACCTGTCCCACTCATTTTTTGTGGTGATTATGAATTGCAATATTTCAATCTTTTACCTTTAAATTTTCATTGGGCAGCAGCATAAAGATTGGACAGATGAATAACCAACAAATGAGGGTGAAGTTTATGATTGCAGCTTGGTCTGGGAATTTGACCACTAGGAGTAAAGGACCCCAAGAATTTAATAAATCATCCATCTAGAACAGGAATTCTCAAACTTTTTACTTGATATAGCCCTTGTAACCAAATTTAATTTCAATTCACCCCCAAATAAATTAATTGAATATCAAATTAAACTTACCAGTGTTTAATACAATATATATGAGAAAATAATCAGTTAACTAATAATGCAAACAAACCTTTAATTCTTGAATTATTTTAATACAAACAATAGGTTTGGTGGGCACTGAGGAGATCATGAACATTAGGTTGCAGGTTTGTGAGTTTGTGTCGCAAATCGCCATGATCCATGTTCAAAGTGCTTCACTATTTACTCAGCAAATAATGTACATGGCTAAACTCCATATACAAACTTGAAAAACTAGCAGTGCACAAAGAATGCCATATTTTGCTACAATTTTCAATACCGGGCAAATACTCTACATAATCCAAAAATTTTCATTCCCCTGTTATAAAGAGATTTATAGATACAAACTAGTAAATTCACCTCTTGAGGACCCTAATGCTTTTATTCACCTTGTCCATTCCCAGAGGCCTACATGAACCACTTTGAGTAGCCCTGATCTTGGAGAATGATACTTTGATATAAAACTGGGAGTGATGGACCCCAGATTTTGTTAAAGCTCCAGCTAGTAGGATGATACTGATGTAAAACCTGAGGCAACAATGACATCCTATTATGTAGATTGGCTCTTCCTTTTGGATAGATTTTATTGCAGTTTAGTGAGATCAACTCAGTGTTTGGGCACAAGTATTAGTTGATATCATAGGATCACTGGCATGTTTAAATGTTCTTTTACAAAATGATAAAGTGGCAGCCATGATGTATAACACTCTTCACAGTGCACAAATACTACTCTGAACTGAGACAGAGGTCCAAAGATTGATATTAAAAGCAGAGAGCATAGGTATAGAAGTGCTGATCCATACAAAATAATCTCATTAAGTTTTGGTATATTATGCTAATACCAATAAAAAGATGAATGCTATAAGTACAAACCAAAACTCTTAAAAATCAAGAAATGATAAATACTCTAGGATTTCAGAAAAATCATTTAAATAAGAAGGCCAAATCTGACTTTTGGTTGTAAACAAAGAAAAGTAACTTTCCATATCTAAAATATGATCATTCAACCCGACCACAGGATTAAGGTAAAAGAAAGTGAAAAAATAGAAAAATGATGGCTAGATTAGAGGAAGGAGACTATAACCCTGCAGTTCAAGAATAGTAAGAAAGGTGCTGGAAACCTGAAAAAATTACTGCAACTTAATCTTCAGTGACAACCACCACCATTAAGAAGAAGAAGAATCATCCTCATCATCATCATCACCTAATCTCGGCCAGAAGACCAGACCTTATAATAATCAACAAAAAAAGAGAATTTGCAAATTGTGGACTTTGCTGAACTGGCTGACCACAGAATAAAACTGAAAGAAAATGAAAAGAAGGATAAATACCTTGACCTTGCTAGAGAATTGAAAAAACTATGGAACAGGAAAGTGACAATTATACCAATTGTGATAGGTACTTTTAGTACAGTAACTAAAGGATTATTAAAGGAACTGGAGGACTTGGAAGTTTGCAGACGAGAGGAGACCATCCAAACTACAGCATTATTGAGAACAGCCAGAATACTGAGAAGAGTCCTGGAGGCTTGAGGAGACTTGCTGTCACTCAAACTCCAGTGAAACACCATCAGCGTTAGCTGATGTGAAAAACTCTAATGAGTAAATAATAATAATGATAATTATAGTGATTATAATAATAACCACAACAACAAAAAGAAGAATTAGATGAAGATTCGAGACCATCCTGACCACAGCATTGTTAAGATCAGCTAGAATACTCAGAAGAGTCCTGGAGACCTAAGGAGACTTGCAGTCACTAAGACTCTAAAGAAAGATGACCATCCAACACTTGTGTAAAAAACTTACAAGAGGCCTTATATCTGAGAGCTGACATAGACTATATATGTCAAGAAAAGAACAAGGAAGAAGTCTTGCTAGTTTTGAATGGATACTTCAAGCAAGAAACTAAGGAAATTGTTCTTGAGATGAGCAGGATGTGGCTACAAAGGGGAAAACTCAACTGAGGACTAACTCTAGTATCAATTAACAATAAAAGAACTTGTCATCTAGTGGATTTTGTTGTTCTAGCAGACCACCGAGGGGAAAAAATATACAAATACCTGGATCTTCCTAGACAGCTGAAAAAAATCCAGGATCTTCCTAGACAACTGTAAAAAATGAAGGTAATAGTCTGGAAAAGAAATAGAAGAATTGGAAATCAGAGGAAAAACCAAGGTCATCCAGACCATTGTCAATAGCAGCTAGAATACTGAAAAAAGTCCTGGAGTCTTGAGAAGACTTGCTGTCACTTAGACTTCAGTAAAAAAAAAAAAAAACACCAGTTAAAAGTGATGTGAAAAACTCACAAAGACTGAAAATTCTCTCTTAATAGCAGCACAAGACTGCGCCATAAGAACCAATCATATCCAAGCGAGAATAGATAAGACTCAACAAAAGAGCAAATGCAGGCTCTGTAGAGACAGAGATGAAACCATCAATCATATAATAAGCGAATGCAGCAAATTAGCACAGAGGGAGTATAAGGCGAGACATGACTGGGTCGGCAAGGTGATTCACTGGGAAATGTGTAAGAAATTTAAATTCGACCATACTAACAAATGGTATACGCACAACCCAGCACCTGTCCTAGAAAATGACACGCATAAACTCCTATAGGACTTTAACGTATGAACGGATCACGTAATCCCCGCCAGAAGACCAGACTTAATAATAATCAACAAAAAAAAAGAGAACTTGCAAAATAGTTGACTTTGTTGTCCCGGCTGACCACAGAATAAAACTGAAAATATGTGAAAAGAAAGATAAGTACCTCGACCTTGCTAGGGAATTGAAAAAACTGTGGAACATGCAGGTGACAATTATACCAATTGTAATTGGTGCGTTTGGAACAGTAACTAAATGATTGCTAAAGTGCTAGAGGACGTGGAAGTTGGCGGACGAGTGGAGACCATCCAAATGACAGCATTGTTGAGAACGGCCAGAATACTAAGAAGAGTCCTGGAGACTTGAGGAGACTTGCTGTCACTCAGACTCCAGTGAAAAACCATCGGCTAACACCGATGTGAAAAGCTTTAATAAGTGAATAAGATAAATGGCAATAACTAGGAAACAAAAATGGGAAGGAAAACAACTCTATGGGCATTTTAAACAACTAATAAACATCTCACACGACAAAACCTGGACATGGCTAATAAAAGGAAACTTTAAGAGAGAAACAGAATCTCTCCTAATAGCAGCACAAAACAATGCTGTAAGAACCAATCTTATCAAAGCGAGAATAGATAAAAATGGTATATGAACAACCTAGCACCTTTTCTAGAAAGTAATACACATAAACTCCAATGGGACTTTGACATAGACACGGATCACCTAATCTCAACCAGAAGACCAGACCTAATAATAATCAACAAAAAAAAGAGAACTTGCAAAATTGTTGGCTTTTTTGTCCCAGCTGACCATAGAATAAAACTGAAAAAATGTGAAAAGAAGAATAAGTACCTTGACCTAGCTAGGGAATTGAAAAAACTATGGAACATGCAGGTGACAATTATACCAATTGTAATTGGTGCGTTTGGTACAGTCACTGAAAGAATTGTTAAAGAGACTAGAGGACTTGGATATAAGAGGATGAGTGGAGACCATCCAAACTACTACATTATTGAGAATGACCAGAATACTGAGAAGAGTCCTGGAGACTTGAGGAGACTTACTGTCACTCAAACTCCAGTGAAAAACCATCAGCTAATGCTGATTTGAAAAACTCTCAAGGAGTAAATAATAATAATAATAATAATAATAATAATAATAATAATAATGATAAAGATGGTGAAAGTATTTGTAACAATTATCATAATAATAATAATAATATTTTGTAGGGAAAACTTCCACAGGAAAAAAAGCAGAAGACACCACCATTCATTGAGAGTCAAAGATTTCTGCCTGAAAAAAAATTGCAAAAAAAAAATCCAAAAGATTCAGTTTGTTCAGTTCAAAATAAAACTGATGCAACAGCTGCGAAATCTACCAGCTGCAGTTGAAATGAACCTATATGCTTGAACATCCATGAAATGAATAATCTATAATATTTATAGAATAAGGCATGAATGAAGATATTTGAATATTAGACCCTGTCATCACCTCAATGAGACATTCTGCTTTGATTGAAAGGACACAATATACATCAGAGAGAAAAAGAAAGTAAATATAATGGAAGTGAAAGAAGAAGCAATGATACTATATATTAGATGCTTATTGTCTGCTTCAATGAAATAGAAGGAAGAAAGGAAGGAAGATATAAAGAGATCAGATTTCCATATGGTTATTAACCAGTCTATAAGAGTGGTGTCTGTTGATGAGAAAAATAGCCATCGAAAGATAAAAATAACTCCAATTCAAATGAGTTGGTTAGTTGGGTGGGTGGTGTTTTATGGCATATCAACTCTTATAAGCTATTTAATGCTAAATTCTGTTTATATATATATGTTTGAAAGTGAATAGTATATAGGTAACTATTTTTAAATGGGTCATTAGAGCTCATCTGTTGGCACACTGTTAAAAGGTTTCAAGTATTCCTATCTGACACTAATAATTCTATTTGATATTAATCAGTTGTTTGCACTAAATTAAATGGTTACAAGTATTGTTATCTAACACTAATAACTCTGTTTATCAAGTATTCCTATGTAATATAAATAATTTACACAGACAGCTGTATGGTTTCAAATAACTAATAATAATAATAATCCTTAATAAATGATTGAACAGTTCCATTTAACTCATATATAGCACCCTAACAGGTTCTTCTAATTCAGGTCAAAGTAGACTTGGGAGTAATGTCAATGAAAGGGTACCCTGCATTCGTCAAAGCTCCAGGATTAAAGTTAAGCGTCACTCTCAGGACACTCAATGGAGCGAGGGGGTCTTACCCTGCAGAAGTGCAGGAGTCCACTTCCAGTGACAATATCTGTTGAGCCACAAGGGCTTCTATGCCTACTGTTAAAAATTTCTAGCAATGCATGATGTCTAAATGAAATCTCTTGCAATATTCTGTCTAATTTTCAAGCAAGAATTAATCCTAGACTTAAAAACTAAGACCTATTAACCCAATATCAAAATGATAATAATTATTAGTAGTATTATTATTATGACTGAATGTGTTAACCTTCAATTCTCACAATATCTTTGATTTAATAAACCACATGAAATATTTTATATTAAATGTTTTTAATTAACAGAATGAAAAGAGTCATGGGAGTTATGGGATGCTTGTCCTGCATATGCAACTCACTGTAAAAATTAATTTGGGAGAATTAAGTTTGAATTTTTTTAAAAATAACTTCTCATTAAGAGACATAATTTTGTTGGTTGGTTAATTGTTTGCATTTTGTGGCACATCAACCATTGTGGGTTATTTAATGTTAAATCCTATTTATACAGATAATTTTTAAGTGAATAGTTTGTAACATTCTTTAAATGAGCCAGAGCTCATTTGTTTGTGCACAGTTAAATAGTTTCAAGTACTGCTATTGTTTGTGCACAGTTAGATGGTTTCAAGTATTGAAAATGATTAAATTGTCCTATTTGATCCTTTGATGGGATCCAAACAGGTGCTACCATTCCTACTCAGGTGTATTCCACATTCCCCAAAGCTTTAGGATTAAAACCCCATCATCAGATGGTTTTGTGTCATATCCAGGATGTTTGTGGCATGGGATGAGTGTCTTACCCCTTTGCAGAGATGCTGTCAGCCTATTCTAAATCCCCACCCAACTAGACAGATCTAATTTCTTAATTTAAATATAAAAATATCAAATATGGAAATGTGATGAGAATGTAAAAAAATCTTAGACGCAAAAATGTTTTTTTCATTGAATTATATTTTTGGTATGGATTGGTTGATTGATTTTAATGGCATGTCAACCCATCTTGAGTTATTTTATGCCTATCCTGGATAGGGAATTAGGTTTCTATTTTCCTTTTTTGTATTGCAGTTTCTTAAAAAAAAATTTTAATCACTCTTATTGAGTACAAATAATTTTTGACAGATCTATTTGATTCATAAATGGGATCCTAACAGGTAATACCACTTGGGGTCAGAGTAAACCTGTGAGTAATGGCAATGAAGGGGTACTCCACTCTCCCCAGATCTACAGAAATAGTCTCACTATCAGATGTGGATTAGTTTCATACTTAAGTCACACTTTTTTTCAGCAGTGGGAGGTTGTCTTACCCTTCTGTTGGGGATACAGTCTGTGTATTCTAAGCCCTGCCAACAGGGCATAAACTATTGATTTCTTAGTCTAGGTTGTTTTTGCAACCGCTCTTCATATCATGGTTTGGTTTGGTTTGGTTTCTTTGTTAAATGATATATCAACTAACATGGGTTATTTAATGCCAAAGTCATCCTTGTAGAAGGACAATAGCAGTACTATTAAACCCATACCTGGGGTATTAAAAGAGTTCATATTTTTACCCAAGGGTATTAGTCCGAAAGTGAATGTAATAGCATGACTGGAGTTTGAACTCACTCATTACAAGGTCATGATTCAGCACATTAGCTACTACACAATAGGGTCTCCTCTGGTCCCTCATGAAAGAAGAGGATGATTAAAGATTGCATATTTAATATCCCATGCAAATGTTTTAAAAAAAGCATATAAGGGTCAAACCAATTAACCTCTGAAAATCAGACTTGATGATACATAGGATATATTTAAAGGTGAAGGAAAAAGCCTGGTTTAGCAGATCCTATCAGGGAGGTGAAGGAAACACATTACCTCCTAAGAGATAAACTTCAAGTAAAAGATTGGGAGAATTTCTTGGGAGTGAGATAAACTCATAGAAGCTATTTACATAAGTCTAATGAAAAAATCTTGTAAATCAGTCCTGTGTGAATTTCAATGAGGCGTGGATTTATTTACTCGTCAAAAAAAGGAATGCAGTGCAATACCATGTATGAAATATGTAATCACCTGTGTCAAATGATATTCTCCACATTTTCAGACATAATTATGAGGGTCATTCAATAAATAAAGTAAATTTTGGGTAAGGAGTAAGCAATAGGAAGTACTATTTACAGTTACTTCTTTTTTCAAGGAAATTAGTGATGATGGGTTCTTTCATGTCTCAGAAGACTTTCAGCATGACCTTATTTATTGGCAGCTGCACTCAGAACCTTTTCTTTACTAGAAAGTCAGTGTTTCCACTCCATGTACTGTCTTTTCAACTCAAGTTTGTGGTGGTAAACTCATGTTTAACCCATTTGCAAAGATTGGGGGAGGAGCTAAAACATACCTCACCATATCCTCCTGTTAATTTCACATGGCTTGCACTTCTTAGTTACCAAAAATTCAATGACAGACTTCTGTTCAAGCTTGGAGCACACTGTTTAGTTTGTCACTATTTTGAATAGCCTCAAAACAAATATTTCTGCAAGATCAAAATAATTTTTGCTATAAACCAATCCCAAATAATGTAGAATATACATTTATAGAAAACAATTCTGAAAAAAATATGGGCATAACATGTGAGTTCAATCAGTATATTTACGGATATTTTATTCATGTGTTTTACCATTTTCTACCAAAGAAAGAGATGGTTGTTTGAAATCTAAAAAAAAAAAAGAGATAGTGATCAAGAGAGAGAGAGAGAGAGAGAGAGCACCTTCTTTTTCTAGTATGGACTGAAAACATCAAAAATGTGGGAGAATATAGGAGCTGGAATATTGTGGCAATAACAAAAAGACAAAGAATGAAATCAACAGTCTTGGTATCAGCAATTCTTTTAACAGGATGTTCTAGGCACTCATGGTGTAACAGCTATCACTGTAGTAAATGGGAATGGGGTTCTTGTGGCGTAATGGTTAAAGCGATGGACTGCGGAATCGTAGTAAGCGAGTTCGTACTCCAGTCACGCTATTATGTTCACTTTCGGGCAAATACCCTTGGGAAAAGTATGAACCCCCTTATCCTCCCAGCTATGGGTTAAATAGTACCACAACTGTTCTTCTAGGAGAATAGCTTTGGCATTAAATAACCTACAAAGGTTGATATGCCATTAAACAAAGTTACTAAACCAAACCATGTAGTAAATGGACTCATCTATTTAAGTTCAAATCCTGAATAAAGCTGTTTGCATTTCATATAGCACTAATATTCTTCAGAAATGTATGAATCCAACTATTCTCCCTCTAGCTATGGATAACTGATAGGGCAGACTGGGCTCTTTAACCTTGGCATAGCAACCAGACTAGAAGAAGAAGAAAAACTCTGAATTCAAACCAGTTGTACACCTTGAGGGGAATGGCCTTGGCCCGGCTATTTCTGCTCAAGACATGCTATACAGGATATTTATAAAGCCATGCAGGAGATTAAAATGTTTTAACGGCAGTCATTTTAAAGAGCAATAATCAAAAAGTATGTCAAGAAGAAAACTTCAAAAGTTGAACTTACATTTGGTTTTTACTAAATGAGTCAATCATTTGAACTGTGAGAGCTATTGAATTTTAGATTTTTAAACTGCTACAGGAATTTATGAACACTTTGTTTGAGTAACATCCTAATAACTAAACCAGGCTATGGGACCAGTGAAGAAGATGAAGTTTTAGGAGTAAGGAAAGATATAATAATTTTTAGATTTAATATTTGTAAATAAAGTATATTTTATCATTATTAATTTATTAATTAGTTTTGCTCAATCTTGTGGTTATTGCTTTATTTCGGACAACACTAGATCAATACACTCTTCAGCCATAAGTGCAAAAAGTGGGAAATTGAAAATTTCTTACCAGACTTGAACTTAAATTACATATATCTGACATGAATGTATCTCTTCTCCTCCAAGTTCACGGTAAATAGTAGAGCAGACTGAGTTTTTTTTTTGCCTTGGCTAGGCAATCATTTTAGGAAAAAGGGAGACTTAATTTAATCCAGCTTTACTCTACTGTGGTAGAGGGGTTAGGTAAATACATATTCCATACCTCAACAGTTAAAGGTAAAATCTTAATTTTATTAATAATTGTACAAAAACCACTAACCACACACATATATACACAATAAGTTAAAAATAAGTATATAATTCTATTAGAATCTAACAGACTAGTTAATTGGTTTGGTTTGGTTTGGTCTTTGTTTAATGGCATATCAACCATTGTAGGTTATTTAATGCCAAAGCCATCCATCTAGAAGAACAGTAGTGGTACTATTTAACACATACCTGAGGAGATAAGGGAGTTTATACCTTTCCTAAGGGTATTTGTCCAAAGGTGAATGTAATAGCGCAAACAGAGTTCAAACTCGCTTACTACAATTCCACGGTTCAATGCTTTAACCATTACACCACAAGGATACCCCCAGACTAGTTAATGTGTTACAAACTGGACACACACATGCACACACACACATATACACACACACAAACACAAATATATATATATATATATATATATATATATACACACACAAACTTGATCCCCATATACACGCATATATATATATGTATGTATACAAACTGAACACACACACACACACACACATATATATATTCTTTTATATTCATTAATGTTTCCTTCCCTTTCTTCCTGTAAGTGATTTAATGGCTTCATTTGCATTAGCTATCAAAGCTGACTTAGCTTTCATTTCTACCATAATTATTTTTACTGACAATTTCCCAACCTTCATTCTTCTCTCTCTGTATTTGTTTACTTTCCTTCAATGATTCTGAATGCCTCATGAACTGCCTAATTGACAGACTGCAGTTAATAACAATATAGATAATACTAATAGCAATAGAAGTGTAAATATGAGTATCTACTCTCAGGCAATAATTTAACAAGCTAATTGCTTAGATCTTTATAAGTGTAGTGAGTTCATTCCACACTCGGTGCTCTATGTGTACAGCCTTGTGACAGACAAAGCTTAGTAAATACCTTTAGTACATATATATGCATGATAGCACTTCACTTGATTTTGGTGTGTTATCTATATATCATGCATTCATTGGTTGTATGTAACCTAACAAAAACAGCAAATCATAGTGATTGAATGATTTTAATGGCAAGTCAGCTCATTCAGGGTTATTTAATGCTTAGAGGTTAGAGAATCATGTTCATTGTACATTTATATTTACATTTTCATGCAGTTGTTTTCTTTTTCAGACAATGCTATCTAATACAAATAATATTGAAACAGATCTAGTTAACCCATAGATGGACCCTAATAGGTATTACCACTTTGTTCAGAGGGGACATAGGAGTAATGACAAATGAAGGGGTACTCTACACTACCCAGATCTCTAGAGCTGAAGCCTCACAATTAGATGCAGTTTACATTAGTATGATGGTTAGAGTGTTTGCCGATGGTCCGGGATACCGGGCTTCAATCCCAGGTTGAGTTATACCAAAGACTCAAAAAATGGTACTTGATGCCTCCTTGCTTAACACTCAGCATTAAAAGGTATGGATCCATGGTAAAGTGGAGCAATCCAGGGAAAGGAGTAGCACCCTCTCTTACACCTTGGTGTTGCAACTATCAAAAAGGGAGCCTTCAGGTCACCCTCGACTATGATCACCAACTTTACTTTACTAGTGTCATATCCAGGACATGTCTTTACTGAATGAAGGTAGGTTTTACCCTTCTGCAGGAGATACAGTCAGCATATTCTAAGTCCCAGCAACAGGGAAAGATCTTTATTAGAATAATGCACTTGAAATTCTCTAACACAGAAAATAACGGAATTTTCAAACAAATTACGAGTTAAATGATAATTTTGTGGGGTCTGCATTCATGTTGAACAGTAGTTTTTAATCCTCTAAATTCTTAATATAATGGAAATAACTATGAAATGCTTACTTTCATTTCTTGCAAGCTTTTAAATTTTAATTTAAACTTCAATTTTATGGGAAAGCAAAGTTATACAGGCCTTGTGATGCTGTATGATAACCAAAACTAAAATGGCATATATATGAGAGGTTCATATTTTTTGGACTGCTTCTTATTTATATTTTTGGTTATGGAGTTTCAATGTTTTAGAGGGTACAATATAGGTAATTGCAAGACATGATTGATCTGTAACATGTGGGTACATTTTGGGTAATGTACATCAGTCAACATCTAGTTCATTTTTTTACAAAAATGTTGCTGGTTCAATATTTATGCCAGTCTGGAACAAGGCTCTATGTGGAGAAAACAGTTCTTAATGACCTTCTGTGTTTTATGAGAATAGTCTGGACAGAGCCTAAGGAATTCTTCATAGCATGCAGTGTGTGTACCGAGGGCATGGTGATGTATAAGGGCTTCTTATTGGGTGTTCAACTATTTTATTGGCATCATTAATGGCAGAGATTGAGACTTGGGATGCATGACTGGAACATCACCAGCAAAACCTGTGAGCTTGTGAAGTCTATAGTGAAGTAGAAGAGTGCAGAGGATAGACTGATACTTTGGATATTGGCATTGCAGTATTGCAGATAGTTTTGGCTCCCTTGTCATTGTCTAATGAGCTCTGAGGATTTGTGTTACCATTTACTATCCTATTTTGCCATTAGATTAGGAATATGCTACTGAGAACAGTCTGTGCTTCACACACCATATTTTTAGGAATTGCTGAAATAGGATAGATGTGAAAGGTGGGCTACCATCGCTAAGTTCTTCTAGAGCACCATATACATGGAATAGTACCTGACAATTTGATATAAATTTGGAAGTGGTAGCATGACCTGGTTTTAGATGGTATAAAATAAGCTAGCCTGTGAGTCTCTGTACACAAATGAGGTATGCAAAGTTTCCAACTTAGAAGAGGTCCATTACTATCTGTTGGAAGGACCAATATGGAGATGGGATTATGGCTATTGGCTCTCAGGGTTGACTTAAGGCCATGTTCAAGCACACTAAACTATTAGCTCTGAAATAGCATTTTGATGCATTAATACCTGACCAATATACTGAATCATTAGCATGGGACTTCATGCCAACCATCCCTTAATTGGATGAATGCAAACACTATTATACTTTTCCTCTAAAGGATTTGGGCACTACAACTCTTCCACTAAGCCCCTATCATGGTGACATATTTTCCAGGAATTGCAGATCTTGAGTTTTGTCGGGAAATGTCTGTTGGGGAATTCGTATTCAATTGAATTTATTAGGTTTGTATAAATTTGATCATTTTGGCCAGATGTTCAAATGAGTTCAGGTAACATGACAGTTTCATTATTACAATAATCTATTATTGCTTGAAAGGTTGCTGATCCAACTATAGCATCTATATTATCTGAGAGATGAACATCTTAGAAAGAGAGTATGAGGGAAATAGGCAAAAAAAACAGCTTCCACTATAGCAATTGGATTGTGAGAAATAGCATCAGAATCCCTGGGTGATGCAGGATATTAAAGACATATCTGAGCAATTTTTCGTTGAGCTCAAAGTGTCAAGGTTTGTTTATCTTACAAAAGTATCTCTTCAAAAATACTCCTGTCAGTGGTTGATGATCTGTTACCACTATTATATTGGGTAACCTATAAACATGCAACATTTTTCTAATGCCCAGATGATTGCAGCTGCTTCGGCCTCAATAGATGCATATCAGCACTCAGCATACAGTATGCAAATATGTAACAGTTCTAAGGACAAGAGATTGGAGCCTTCTCAGTCAGGCATGTACATTGCTTCTGTGATAGCAGAAAACCCACTTGTTCTTTGTTGGGGTAAAGCAGGTTACTCAGTATCAAAGTCATCACGCCTTTTTTTACCAAGCATACAATTGCTTGGAGTGCTGAAATGCATTATCAGGATTCTGCTTTTAAGTAAAATGTAAATTCTGTTTGACAAGGTCCTAAAAGAGTGATATTATAGGATTTAAAGAATATACCCAGGCTACTTGGTTTACTATCCCAAATTAAGACCTGACATCAGTGATATTTTGGGGGGTTGAGAAGTTAATAATTTCATTTAGCATACTTTCAGAAAGGGTCTTTGCAGCTGATGTTATTTGAAGACCTCCAAACTGAGCTATATCTTGGATCTTGGCAAAATTGGAATTCATCTCTGTTGAGGATGATTTCATTTTTTGCACAGTGTGATAAGTACTTTATTACGTGATAGAATACATCCTCAATAATGTGGTCAAAGCATAGAGCATCATCAACAATCTTCACTTTATGAGGAATATCTTTGATTACAACATCATATGCCCATGTGTAGATATTACCAGAAGCTAAGTATCCTTGGGGCATCCTGATACACATAAAATATCCCCATTCCATGATGAAGGTTGTAAGTGGTTGAGATTCTCCATCCAGAAGGATCAAGTGGTAAACATCTACAGCATCCAATATGGTCTTCTTAGTGTTGGGTGGTATTTATAGTGCTAATTGGAATGTGGTGTGTCTACCATTTGCATTAGGAGTTTAGATGTTGGTAATTCACTGTTCTTCTAGGTTCCATGTTTTTTCTTGGTAGTGATAATCATGGTGCCACACCAATTTTTAGGGTTGTAGAATAAGCCAACTGCACCTCTGCAGAAGAGTAAGACCCTACCCCGACAAGGCCACCGGTTGACCATGGTTAGTGACCCAAAATGCTTCAGGATGGAATCCTGGTCACTGAGCAGTCTATGACCTGGCAACAAAAGTAACCATGTGACCTGGAATACTCTACTTTGACCTTTACTGGGCTACACGGGCAGTCAGAGACTCCTAATTTGATCAATCAGATGCTCATGTCATGTCCTAGTATCTACATGATTGTCCTGATCATATTCGTTAAATTGTTCAAGTAGCAAACAAGTATCCAACTCTATTTTATCTTAAAGGTGCTAGAAGGCAAAGGCATGGTGTCAAATGTACTGAGATAGCAATACTTGAAACTATTCAAACTGTGTGCAAAGAAATGATTAATATCAAATAGAATTATTAGTGTTAGATAACAATACTTGAAACCATTCAACTGTGTGTAAACAAATGAGCTCTAACTCATTTAAAAATTAAGTTACTTACAAAGTATTGATTTACAGTTCATATATATATATATATATATATATATATATATATATATATACAAACAGTATCTTGCTTTAAATACCCCACAAAGGTTGATTTACTATAAAACACTAAACCAACCAAGCCATCATAACATTACTGAGGAGTACATTTAAAAACTGGCAAATGGTTGGAGCAGGGTCTGGTACAACTAAGAAACTATAGTTTTTAGTATCCTGACTGACAATGAAACACCTGGTGCTGCAGTGCTGAAAGCCTAAATAATAAATTTCAATTGTTTCTCAACAAATCTACAAATTTTGAATATCAGTATCTTAAATAGTTTTTTTTTATGAATTTTTGGAACGATCTGTATCTTTTGTAGATATCCTATATATCTACATGGTGCATTCAATTAGTTTCCAGACTTTTTTGTACAGGCATTTAAAATTGTCATAGACTCTTGAAAATTCAGTATCTTATTGCTATATATCTTATAAGATGACTGACCAATTTTTATGATTTCAGCTTCAAATGAACAGCTACAGCAGCAATTGGAATACACCCTACTAAAGCTTGATTATCACAGCTGGTGAATTTCAAAAATCCAATCTGGATGTGAGGACACTTAAGAAGAATGATATGCAATAAAATTCTGTTTTAAACATGGAAAAAATGCCACAAAAATGTATGGAATGCTTCAGACTGCTTTTCGAACATCTTGTATGAATCCAGCCTCAGTTTTTGAGTGGCTTAAGAGATTCAAGGAAGGCACGGAGTCTGTGAGGGATGATGAGAGGTGTGGGAGGAGTCAGGAAGTCAATACACTGGAGTTGATTGGCCAAAGGGTTAGAGTTAGGGTTATTATGTTGAGATTTTAAGGGAGTTCAGGAAGAGATTCCATCGGAAGAGGCCAGCACTCTTCAAATCAGGTCAGTGGCATTTCTACCAGGACAATGCACCAGTCCCAAACTCCATCCTTGTCACAGACTATTTGACCAAGATGGGCATCAAGACAGCTCCACAACCTCCCTATAGTCCAGACCTTTCTCCCTGTGACTTTTGGGTATTCCCTAAGCTCAGAGCTGTTGTCATTAGACAATTGAGGAGATGAAAGAGGCTGTGATGAAGGTCATTGACACGCTCACACAAGAGGACTTCCATGGGGCCTTCCAGAGGTTGTTAGAACGGTACAACAAGTGCATTGCAGCCGGAGAAGATTACTTCGAAGGGGACTAGAGTTTCATGTGTGTACTATCAATAAAAGTGCCCATACGAAAAGTCTGGAAACTTATTTAATGATCCTCATATCTTATAAGTTTTTATAAAGCAATTTTAATCATCAACAAATCTGCATATTGAAAGCATCAATATCTTAGATTTTTTAAAATGATTTTTTAAAACAGTATCTTTTGTAGACACCCAATATATCTATCATAAAATATTTTCCCATGCACATACAGATTGATAGATAGGTAGAATTTGCTACTCACAGGTTTAAGGCATTTGAAAAAAAATACTCAACCCTAAGACTTAGTTTTGATCATTTCCTTTCAACCATGTATACACTGGTTTGCAATTAGTTAATATTCTTATCCTATTTACCCAACCCCTCCGCTCGGACAGGATATGACACAAGCTCAATTTTTAAGCGGAGTTTAACAGGTTTGAATTCAGAGTTTTTCCTTCTCCTAGACTAGTTGCCTCACCAAGGCTGAAGAACCCAGTCTGTCCTACTATTTACCCATAGCTGGAGGGAGAATAATTGGATTCATACCTTTCCCAAGGGTATTAGTGCTATGTGAAATGCAATCAGTCTAGTCCAGGATTTGAACTCGTATCGCCGTGTTCATTTCCTACGATGATAACCATTACACCACGGGTACCTAGTTAATATTCTTATAACGTGTAATGCATGTGTAATGAATGTACAAGATTTAGTAAAAAGTCAGTAAGATTTAGTTTCTTTGTTTTAATCACATATAGACCTTCATGGGTCATTTCATGCCAAAGCCATCCTCGTAAAAGATCAGTAGTGGTATTGTTTAAGCCATATCATACCTTTCTCAAGTATCTTAAATATTCTGAAAGTGGACATTATATATATATATATATATATATATATATGTCACAAATACAAATGAAGCTAGATCTAGTGAACATGTGTGTGTTTGTGTGTGTGTGTGCACAGTGATCAACATCTGAAAAATAAAAATATCCCAATAAATATAAAAATCCATCCTAGCAAATAATACCTGGAAATTATATAACAGTATCGACAGACAACGACTACAGATACTTAATACTTTAATCATAAAAATAAAAAAAACTTAGCATAAATAAGATACCTTTTAGCTTGGGAAGTGGTGTTTTTTGAATATTTTTAATAATAGATACTCTTTCAAAATCAATTCAAAATTACAACATATCAAAAATATTGCCATGTAAACAATTAAAACCATAGACTTCATTCGTTGAATCACATAATTCAAATCTTAGCATATTAGAAGAACTGAAGACAATTCAGCATTTAGAGACATCACCAATATTTCATTCTTGTTCTGGGCATTAGTCATTCTCTTAATTTGTATATACATTCCCTTGTAAGGAAACAAGAAAACTTGATAAAAAAAATGTATAAGTTATTCCTTGTTCATCACATTTTCAGTGTCTGCGTGTATGTATGTATATAATATTATTTGCTGACAATGACTATAAATACTTGATAACTTAATGATAAAAATAGGAAAACTCACAATAAACAAGATACATTTTTGCATGGAAGTAAAATGTTTTTAAGTACTTTCAATAATTAATAAATACACTAAACATGAGCAGATCTCTTTCAAAACCAATTCAAAATTACAACATCCCAAAAATGTTGGAATGTAATCAATTAACTAAACGAAAAGATTTCCTTGGTTTAACAATACAATTGAAATCTCAGCCTCCTAGAAAAGCTGAAGATAATTCAACCTCTTAATTTGTCCAAAGAAAACAGTACCCATGTCTCATTGTTTTCTTTTTCTTCAAAATAGTCAGAGAGAGATGGTCAGACATGTTTGGATCAACAAGAAAAGACAATAGCATTTTCTTACACTCCTACAATTGTTATATACATTCCCTTGTAAGGAAAAAAGTTGAATAAAAATTGATAAGATATTTCCTTGCTCATCACATTAAATGAGACTTAATAAATTTGATAAATTTTTCATGTGTCATCTAGCTCCTGATTAATTCCATATCAGTTCTCCTCTATTTGAACAGATATATATATATATATCATCATCATCATGTCATGCTGCTAGCACGGATATCCCTGACCCTCTCTCACCACTTCTCCCTATCATTCATCGCCTCTGGCAGGTCTTCAGAGCTACATCCCGTATCCTCACATAGCTGCTATATGTATGTTTGAGCTGGTCATCCTGCTTTTGCTTGGCCATATGCGGGGTCCATAGGAATACATCACTTATGAGCTCGTCCTTGCTTCTCCAGCAGTGTCCTGCATGTCTGGTTCGTCTAGCTTGGATAGTTTTCGTGATGGGAGGCAGGTGATGTGTGTGTGTGTGTGTGTGTGTGTGTAACATATACTTCTATTTTAAGACAACATTACACCAAACTATAATTATGATTGAGTGCACGCTTTTTTTACTCTTCCATCTGATGATTGTGCATACCACATGAAACTTTAATTCACAGATTTCTAGTGTTCATAATTTAATATTTTATTGGTTTTATGCCTGTTCTGTTGTAGCATCAAGTGCTTTTTCTTACAAACCTTTTCTCATCAATATTTATCACACACACACACACACACACACACACACACACACACACACATATATATATATATATATATATATGTATATATGTATATCCAGTAAGGTATAAATGTAAACAAACTATAGCTACTACCTAATGCCTTATAATTCCTGAGCTGACATGGTTCACTTGTTGTCTGAGAAGTATGATACTAAGTCTAACGTAAAGTTGGGCGGGTTTCAATCCTAGCTTCAAGCATCCTACGTGTCTAGCCACACTGAAGCGTTGTGATACAACAAAACAGTCTGTCTGTGGATGACAAAATATATATATATATAAGACAGTATTTAATCCAGTAAATCCAGAGTTGGGAACAATTCTAAGCAGGACAATTAAACTATTCAAATATAGAATATCAAATTTAAGTAATCCTGGTCATGTGATTGACTGTTGTTTTTTTTTTTAAAGAAAAAAATAAAAATATACATATATATATGCTGTTTCAAAGTATTTTTACAGAAGTTTGGTTTGGTTTGGTTTGGTTTACTTTTATGGCATATCAACCACTTTAGGTTATTTAATAACAAATCCTCTATATACATATATATTAAATATACATGATTTGTAAACAAATTTTGTTGATAACATTTTTAAACAAGCCTAACCTCATTCTTTTGTACACAGTTAAATGGTTGCAAGTATTGCTATGTATCATTAACATTCATTTAAATATCAGTCATTTGTTTACACACATTTAAATGTGAAAATAGTTTTATTTCAATTCAAATTTTTCTAATTCAATTTAGCATAAGATTTGTTGGTACACAGTTTAAATATCAAACAGTTCTATTTGACTCATAGATAGAACTCTATCAGGTGCTACCACTCTGGGCCAAAGTGGACCTGGGAGAAGGGGTACACTACATTCCCTAAAGCTCCACCATTACTCGAGCCTCAGTATCAGATTGTTTACTGTCATATTAAGATACTCATGGGGGTAGTTCTTACCCTGCTGCAGAGAGGCAGTCAGTATATTCTACAGCCTCAGATGACTGAGCTGTTTTATTGAAGTGTTAACACTTCTATGGAAATACCTGTATATGAGAAAGAGAACCAATATTATGTCTTCACTCTCCACCTTTTCATCATTCTCGCCAACACATTCTTAGAATCTTCTCCAGGTGTTCTTCAGAACCCCCCCCCGGCATATTTGTTTGAGTATTGTTGCAATCACACCTGCAACATTTTTGATGAAGTGTGTGTGTGGAGGGTGTTTGTTATGAATAGAATTGTCATAGAAGAAATGACCCAAGAGAGTTTTTATAAAACCTACCAGAATGAAAGACTGAAGGATAATACAAGTCAATGATTAATAGAGCTTTACCCAAAAAGATTAATTAAAAGATATACTATTTAACATTACTAGTGTATAAAAGAATATGACTATGACCAATTAAGGATGAGAGTATTATGCAGTTTTTTTGATAGAATTTGATACCATCCATGCTCTTCTTTATGATATACATATTTATTCATAGAAGTTACAACCCAAGCAAAAACCAATAAAAGCAACTAGAATTAAGGAGATGAAAAATAATGAGTCAAAATCATTAACAGTAGTATAGAGAGAGACATATACTTAGATCTTGCCAGATGATGATGCCAATGATATTGGCTTTCTAGGTACAGACTCTGAGAAGAAACTGGTGGATTTAGAAATCAGAGGAAGAACTGAGACCAGAATTACTGAGATCGGCTAGAATCCAGTTAAAGATCACCAGCTGACACTGGTGTGAAATAATTTCAATGGGTCAAATAATAATAATAATGATAATAATAATAATATAGGACTTTAACATACAAACGGATCATCTAATTCCGGCCAGAAGACCAGACTTAATAATCATATTTACCCAACCCCTCTGCTCAGGCAGGATATAACACAAGGTCATTTTTTAAAGCAGAGTTTAACAGGTTTGAATTCAGAGTTTTCCTTCTCCAAGACTAGTTGCCTAACCAAGGCTGAAGAACCCAGTCTGTCCTACTATTTACCCATAGCTGGAGGGAGAATAATTGGATTCATACCTTTCCCAAGGCTATTAGTGCTATTTGAAATGCAATCAGTCTTGTCAAGGATTTGAACTCATGTTGCCGTGTCCATTTCCTACAATGATAACCATTACACCACAGGTACCTCCAGACTTAATAATAATCAACAAAAAAAAGAGAACTTGCAAAATAGTTGACTTTGCTGTCCCGGCTGACCACAGAATAAAACTGAAAAAATGTGAAAGGAAGTACCTCGACCTTGCTAGGGAATTGAAAAAACTGTGGAACATGCAGGTGACAATTATACCAATTGTAATTGGTGTGTTTGGAACAGTAACTAAAGAATTACTAAAGGGACTAGAGGACTTGGAAGTTGGCGGACGAGTGGAGACCATCCAAACGACAGCATTATTGAGAACGGCCAGAATACTAAGAAGTGTCCTAGGGACTTGAGGAGACTTGCTGTCACTCAGACTCCAGTGAAAAACCATCAGCATTAGCTGATGGGAAAAGCTCTAATGAGTGAATAATAATAATAATAAGCAAATGCATCCAAAAGAACACAAGACTAAGAACAACTGGGTGAGGGAGGGGATTCACTGGGAATTTTGAAAGAGATTAAAATGTAACCATGCTGACAAATGGTATATGCACAAACCAGAATCTGTCCAAGGAAATGACTTGCGTAAAATTCTCTGGGACATTGAAATCCGAATGGACTGCTCAACCCTGGCCAGAAGACTAGACTAGGTGTCAATTAACAAAAAGCAATGAACTTGTCATCTAGTGGATTTTGCTATTCTAGTGAACCACAAAGTAAAGATAAAAGAAAACAAAATTATAAACAAATACCTGCATCTTGTGAGAGAGCTAAAAAGGTGATAGTGAAAGAAAATGTTGTTGGTGCCCTTGGAATGGACCCCAAAGGTCTGGAAAAGAGACTGGAGGAACTGGAGATTAGAGGAAGGATCAAGACCATCAAGACCACAGCACTGTTAAGATCAGCTAGAATACTTAGAAGACTCCTGGAGACCTGAGGATACTTGAAGTTATTTGGATGTCAGTTAAAACTGGTGTAATAAACTTACTAGGAGTAAAATAATGGTAATAGAAAAAAAAACTCATCTGAAAAGATAAATTTAAAAAATGGAAATATTATTTATCATAATCTTGACACATCTAAGTTTATCTCTCCTGCATAAGTAACTTGGATAATTTTATGTGTTAAATAGAAAATTATGATTGTTTCCATGATTGAATTTCTCTTCTTACAATTTCTGGCTGACTGCACTTTGGCATGGGCACTTACATTCAGTTATAGAAAACAACACATTTATTTATCTCCTTGTAGCCTTATATTCACAAATCAATATTTATTTATATATATATATATATATATATATATATATAAACACAAACACACACACACACCTTTATACATTGTGTGTGTGTAGCTTTTTATATCAACATAAACATGTGTCTCTTCGTGTGTGGATAGATTTTTATTTTGCAAGAATGACAGAAAAGGCTTCCCTACTCTTATAACTTTTCTGCCAAATTGACGTGTCCTTGTCACTAGAACAAAGTGTTCTAATAAATAAATGACACTCCTCTATCACATATAAAACTAGGATTGTCTCTCTCTCTCTCTCTCTCTCTCTCTCTCTCTCTCTCTCTCTCTCTCTCTCTCTCTCTGTGTAGATGTGTTCTTACCTTACCTCACATTCTGAATTCATCTATTTTAAGATATCAGTAATCTTTGCAGAGTTGGAGAGGCACTAAAAATCTGCATTAACAAGTTTTCTTTTAAAAAAAGGAAAAAATCAATTGCATAGCTATCAAATTTCTTTAATAATCTCCTAAAGTAATATAGGCAATCATTATTTCTTTTTATTATCTGTTCTTGAACTGTTATAACCAAGTTTTGTACGTGCAACCACTTCACACAAGCAGGATGCAACACAAGGTCAATTTTTCAAGCAGGGTTTAACAGGTTTTAATTCAGACTTTTCTTTCTCCTAGACTCATTGCCATACCACGGTTAAAGAGCCCATTCAACCCTACTATTTCCTCGTAGCTGGAGGAAGAATAGTTGGATTTATACCTTTCCAAGGGTATTAGTACTATGTGAAATGCAAACAGCCTCATCCAGTGTTTTCTGTGTCCCTTTCCTATGATAATATCTATTATACCACATATGCCTTCTATATAAGATTATATAAGTTATTTATAAGTCTATAATGGATTTTATTCTCATTTAGAACTCTTCATCAATGACCTTACAGAGAAATAAGCAAAGATTTATAAAATAATTGATTTCTACTATAAAGATGGGCTAAAGAGTTTAGATTAGTAAAATCTAAAAATAAATTTCCACGATGAAATTTGGCAGAAAAGTTTCTTATGATAACATCATATCTACAGTTGATGATTTTTTGGACCAAAGGGACCCAAGCACAGCAACACCGATGGAAGAAGTGTGTGAACTGCAAAGGGGACTATGTTGAAAAATAAACCTCATTTGGTCACATTCCATGAGAGTATCTTGGTCAGCCTATGAACTTTTTATATATCCCTATCAAAAATGAAAATTTAAAGTATGATATTCAACTAATGTTTTAATTCATTTTAACCACTTAATAGCCAAAACTAAATATGCTAGTATGATTAATTATTAAGTCAGTTTTTGATATCACTCAGTGGATGATTCAATTTCTGTTATGCAACAGTTGCTTAAAATGTAAAATCACATAGATGAAACATTGGCTTGTTGATGGCATGCATTTTATTTGTGGTATGACTTAATGTCAATAGTTTGTTAATGGTCTAAGTTTTAATGGTTTATTTATGGCATAAATTTGTTAATGATCTAAATTTTAATGGTTTGTTAATGGCATAATTTTTTTTAATGGTCTAGGTTTTAATGGTTTGTTCATGGCATAAATTTTTTAATGGTCTAAGTTTTAATGGTTTGTTCATGGCATAAATTTCATTGATGGTCTAAGTCAATGCTGTAACTTCATATTTATTATGCAAAAATCATGAAATAATTCTTAAACTAGGGGAAAATATTGAATAACAAGCAGACAGTGATAAAATTTTCATTATATTTATGGGAGGCCTAACCTTAAGGAAGCTGTCTGAAATTATCTCCAAGGAGTAATAACATAGTTATTAGGTAACAGAGAGTGAAGCCTTCTTGAAACACAAGTGATAACCTGACGGTTTCTCAATAATTAATTTCAAACCAGTTAAAAGAGCTTTTATTCCCAGAAATCAGTCAGGTTTTTATGAAATCCACAGTGTTTGTTTATTATAAACAAAACTATATAAGATTCTGGTACAGTGTGCATTTTAATTAATTTAGATTGCTTAAAATGAAGATTCATTCAAAATGTTTGCAAGTATTTATCAATTCAACATTGGTAAAATTAACTATATTCATTAGTTACTAAATAACCCTGTTGGGTTAACATTGTAACTGCAATCCATGAGGATACTGATGCTTCTATTTAAGAAGGATTTGGTTTGGTTTTATGATATATCAACCATTGTAAGTTATTTAATGCCAAATCCTTTTTATACATATATATTAAATATGTGATTTCTAAACACATTTTGTAGATAACATTTTTAAACAAGCCTGACCTCATTTTTTTTTTTGCACACAGTTAAATGGTTTCCCTTATTTCTATCACATACGAATAATTCTATTTACTATTAATCATTTGTTTGTGCACAGTTAAATGTTTTCAAGTATTGTTATGTATCACTAACAATTTAATTAAACATTAGTCATTTGTTTACACACAGTTAAATGATCAAACAGTTCTATTTCAAACAAATCAGTTTAGCATGTCAACAAAGTTAAATGGTTCCAAGTATTGCTTTGTATCACTAACTATTCAATTAAACATCATTTTAGGAGAGAAGGGAGATTTTTTATTTGCATTTCATAGTTATTGCCATTCTATTGAGAATTTCAATGATTAAAAAATTACGTTCTGTGTGAATGCTGAGCCCACAAAGATATTATTCTAGGGCAAATTGAACTAAAAATTGCACATTTTCTAAAAGCAATTAGAGAGTATTGCACTAATAAAATTTTTGCGACAATGTGCCAACTTTGGTGGGTTATGGTTATATATATATATATATATACAGAAGGCACACTTAGAATAATGGATATCATTGTAAGAAAGGAAATTAGTGCCTCAAGTTCAAATCCTGGTCTTGTATTTCCCTTTGTGCTTATGACCTTGGAAAAGGTATGAATCTATGTGTTTTCCTACCAGCTATTGGTAAATAGTAGGTCTCTCTAGGTTCTTTAGCCTTGGTTAGGCAACCAATCAAGGAGAAGGAGAATTCTGAATTCAAACCAGTTGTATTCCACTTAAAAATTGATCTTGTGTCAAATTCTCCTCATGGGGGAAGGGTTGGGCAGATCTTGGGAAAGGCATGAATTTACATTGGTATAATGGTTGGAGTGTTTGCCAATGGTCCAGGAGACTTGGCTTCAATCACAGGTTGAGTCATACCAAAGACTCAAAAAATGGTACTTGATGCCTCCTTGCTTAACACTCAGCATTATAAAGTAAGGATCAGGGGTAAAATGGAGCAATCCAGGGAAAGGAGTAGCGCCCTCCCTACACCTTGGAGTAGTAGCTATCAAAAAGGGAGCCTTCGGTTCACCCTCAACTATGGTCGCCAACTTTACTTACTTATGGGTAAATAGTAGGTCATACTGGAATCTTTAGCCATAGTTAGGCAAACAGTCTAGGAGAAGGAAAACTCTGAATTTAAACCAGTTGTATTCTGCTTAGAAATTGACCTTGTGCCACAACCTACCCATGGAGGAGAGGTTGGGTAAATACATATATATATTTACATAAGAAGAATTTTTGTTATAGATGGATAAACTGAAAAATTAAAACCAATTTAATATTTATATTCACATACATTTGTGTGTTTGTGTGTCAGAGTATAACCACTTTTCTTTATTCTTTCTCTGAATGTGTATAAGCATGATGGTAAATTTTTATCAACATGATACATGCAAGATCTATTCATTATATTGCTGCATACTGAACTCATAAGTCTGCTCCAAAAATAATGCTTTCTATTTTATTATGTTGTCCTAGAGGCATATGTTGGTGGTATGGCAGTAGAAGGTTGAACCTTCCTGCCAATAGTTAATAATATTTTTTGCAAGTCAGTGGCAGTCTGGCAAAATGGTACCTGGCATGAAAGCAGTGTTTTTTCATTGAAATTTTCCATGTGGGAAAAATTGTTTACAGAACATTTAGAGAGACTAAACTGTGAATGTGAGCACAGCTAGATGGTCAGTAATATGTTTCAGCAGTGATGACAAGAATAGGAGGGACTAGCAATGCTGAGAATTGAAAAAGCTGTGAAACATAAGGGTGATGGTGATACAAGTTGGTATGCTTGGAATGGTCCCCAAAAACTTGAAAAAAGGACTGGAGGAATTGGAAATCAGAGGAAGAATCAAGACCATCCAGACTATAGCATTGATACGATCAGCTAGAATACTGAGGGGAATCCTGGAGACTTGAAGAGACTTGCTGTCACTCAGACTCAAGTAAAAGACCACAAGCTGATGTGAAAAACTTGTAAGAAGAAGAATGTAGGTTATTTGGTTACAAAGATGAAATGGTTAATCACATAATAAGCAAATGCAGCAAATTGGCTCAAAAAGAGTACCTCACTAGGCATGAGTGGGTGGGAAAGGTGATTCCCTGGAAATAGTGCAAGAAATTAAAACTTGACCCTACTGTCAAATGGTATATACACAAACTAGGTATATTATGTCATATAACTGTAAATTATTTCTATTAAGAATAATTACTTGAAGCTATAATTTACTAAGGATGATTATTATTTATAGCAATTTGAAATCATATAACTGTGTGCAAACAAATGAATATTATTAAATAGAAATAATTACTTGCATCCCCAGATACAGCTGCTTTGAAAACTCAATCACAGCTGGCAAAAATGCATGGTCATTAGGTGGTAACTATGTTGAAAAAAATAGAGTTTTGTAGTTATAAGGTTACTCCATCCGATGGTGTTATTGTGCTTCCACCATCTGATGTTGTTTCTATGGGAATATAAATAGGAGGCATTACTTTCAGAGCATCCATTACACTTATGACAGTTGGATATTCAATTATGGAGGATGTACATTGACAGTGATTCCTCTAAAAATGAATAAATAAATAAAACAGTTGTAGTTTTCTCTGCCTGTCAATGAAAGATTCTTATTCAAGTTGAAATCTGCTCTGTCAGTTGGGCTAAGAATATGCTGAGTGTATCCCCCTACAGAGGGGTAAGACTACCACCACCAAAAAGGGGTGTACTGGGTATGACACTAAACTGTATCTGGAGATCTGGGGAGTGTGGGGTACCCTTTAATTGTGAGATCCACTCTAATCCAGAGTGAGAGTACCTGAGAGGGTCCCATCCATGGGTCAAATAGATCTGTTTAAAAACTATGTATATTCAATTGGAATACTTGATGCCATTTAATAGTAAATTATTTGGTTGTTTGGGTTTTATGGGATATCAACTTTTGTAGGTTACTTAATGCCAAAACCATTTTTATAGAAATAATCAGTTCTATTTCAAACAATTCAGTTTAGCATGAGTACACAGTTTAATTGTCAAAAACATTTCTATTTCAAGCTAGTCAAACAGTTCTAATTCAATCAATTCAGTTAAGTATAATAATATATTTTGTTTACACACAGTTAAATGTCAAAACAGTTCTATTTCAAGCAATTCAGTTTAGCATAAGTATGCTGTTTACATGTCAAAACAGTTCTATTTCAAGTACTTCAGTTGAGCATAAGTACGTAATTTAGTTCTATTTGACCCATAGATAGGACCCTATCAGGTGCTACCACTCTGGGACAGAGTGGACCTGGGAGAAATGGCAGTGAAGGGGTACTCTGCATTCCCCAAAGCTCTAGCATTATTGGAACCTCACCATCAGATTGCTTAGCGTCATATCCAGGACACTCATTGGAGGTGGGTCTTTTACAGAGAAGCAGTTGGTGTATTCTACAGCCCCAGCCAACTGGGCAAAGTAAATCATTTGAGAATAAATGCTTGAATCTATAGTTGTTCACTAAGGATTATTATTGCTTACTTGAATCCATTTACGTGTGCAAACAAATGATCATTATCAAATAGGAATAATTACTTGAAACCATGAAATTAGTTGTATGAGATAGAAATATTTGAAGCTATGTATCTGTGTGCAAATTAATTGTATTAGATAGGAATACTTGATATCATATAACTGTGTCCAAAAAACTCTTAAGTAACAACTACACAAAAAATGTAAATATAAATATACAATGAATACAATTTCCTAATCTCCAGGCATAAAATAACCCAAGAGGAGTTGATGCGCTGTTAAAATCAATCAATCAAGTTGAAGTATATGTAGTTTTTATTTTGTCAGATCAGATTTTCCTGATGACATTAGAGCCTTTTTGATTTATTTAAATAAATTAAAAAATTTTAGAACTTGATCATACAAGCCTGCTGTATAAGTCCAAATTAGAATGTATTTTAAAGAATTTAAAAATTAAATTCTATGGGATTTCAAGATACAAATGGACGATCCAATCCATTTACATCTTAAAACCAAATAATAATAATAATAATGATAATAATTGTGGGCAAGGTACTATTTACCAACCCCTCCGCTCAGGCAGGATATGACACAAGGTCAATTTTTAAGCGGAGTTTAACAGGTTTTGAATTCAGAGTTTTCCTTCTTGTGGGCAAGGTGATCAACCAGGAATTGTGCAATAAGTTGAAGTTTGACCATACAAACAAATGGTATATGCACAACCCAGAATCTGTCCTAAAAAATGAGATGCACAAACTCCTCTGTGATTTCGAGATACAAACGGATCACCAAATCTTGGCCAGATGACTAGATCTTATAATAATCAACAAAAAAAAGAGAACTTACAGAATTGTGGACTTTGCTGTTCCAGCGGACCACAGAGTGAAATTTAAAAAATGTGAAAAGAGGGATAAGAACTTTGACCTTGCTAGGGAATTGAAAAAGCTGATGAACATGAAAGTGATGAGGATACCAATTGTAATTGGTGCTCTTTGTACAGTCACCAAAGGATTGATATAAGGACTGGAGGACTTGGAAATAACAGGACGAGTGGAGACCATCCAAACTACTGCATTATTGAGATTGGCCAGAATACTGAGAAGAGTCCTGGAGACTTGTTGTCACTGAATCTCCAGTGAGAAACTATCAGCTAACGCTGGTGTGAAGAACCCTCAAAAAGAGAATAAATAATAACAATAATGATTATAATAATAGGTATTGTTGAAAGAGAATGAAAAACTGGAAAATATCTAGACCCTCGGCAAGAATTATAACTAAAATTTGGCATATAAGTGTAACAGTTGTATCTATCGTCATCAGAATGCTTGGAATAGTTTTGATGAGACTTGCAAAAATATTAGAAAAATTGGAAATATGAATAAGAATTGAAACTATTCAGAAAGCATCACTAAAATGTCTGCAAGAATATTGTAGAGAGGGCTGGAGCATTGAGAAGGTTCGTTGTATCTTCTTCTCTAGTGAACTCTAGCAGATATTACTGGTGTGAAAACTCAACAAGGATAAATTACAGTTGAGAATTCTGGAATATTGAGAAGACTTGTTTTCCAGGGAGAGCCCCAGATTTTTAATGGTATTAAAATTCAACTAATGATTCTGACTACTATTACTACTATGAACAATGACAACAGCATGCTCCAACAGACCAAAGAGAAAGTGAAAAGAAAAACAAATACTTGGATCATGCCAGAGAACTGAATAAGCTGTGGAACATGAGGATGACAGTGTTACCAGTTGTAATTGGTGCACTTAGAACAGTTCCTAAAGGCTAGGAAAGGGGACTAGAAGAGTTGTAAATCAAAGGAAAACTTGAGACCATCCAAACAACAGCATGAGGGTGATGATGATACTAGTTGTAGTCAGTGTGCTTGAAATGGTTGCCAAAGGCTTGGAAAGGAGACTGGACTCGGTATTGGTTACTTTGTTTAATGGAATAACCATCTTAATGCCAAAGCTATCCTTGGAGAAGAACAGCAGTGATACTATTTAGACCATGGTTGGTGGCGGATAAGAAGGTTCATACCATTCCCAAGGGTATTAGTCTGAAAGTGAATGTAAGAATGCAACTGGAGTTTGAACTCACTTATCTCTAAGTTGCAGTCCAGCTTGTTAACCATTACACCACAGGAACTTCAACAAAATGAGATTAGGGGAACTGAAGATCAGCAGGAGAATTGAGATCATTCAGACCACAGCACTATTAAAATCAGTTAAAATACTTAAAAGAGTCCTGGAGACTTGCTGTCACTCAGACTTCAGTGAAAAACCACCAGTTAAAACTACAGTGAAAATCGTGCAATAATAGTAATAATGATAATAATATGGTCACAAAGTGGATTTTGCTGTCCCAGCAGACAATAAAATAATACTGAAAGAAAGTGAGATCCTGAACAAATACCAAGAGAACACAAGCACAAGAGTTGTGATAAAACTATGAAGCACAAGATATATATATATATATATATATATATATATATATATATATATATGTCCCAGCTAGGGGTTAAATAGCACTGCTACTGTTCTTCTATAAGGATTGTTTGGCATTAAAAGACTATGCAGGTTGTTATGTTATTAAATAAAGAAACTGAAAGCAAAAACTACATATGTTCCTCATTGGGAAACAATGGTTAGCATATACTTTATACAATAGTTTAATCTTATTTGATTGTCCTAGTGTTTGACTTAGTTGAATACAGTAAATATTTATTGCTCATATATAGTTGTTATACAATCTCAATCGATTTTGATATTTATGTGATACCATATAAACTATAAGGTGCACCAGATATTTGAGAACACATCTTAAATAAGTCATGAGTGAAAGAAACGTAAAATAACATTACAGAGCATGTGGTAAATTTTAACTTATTCAGTTCTCTTTCACATTTATTGAGAAGATTAACATAACAGCATTCAATCTGATATAATAAATGAAAAGGTACAAGCTACCAATCAGCTTACCATAACAGTCATTCCATGTGCTTTCCCATCAGCTATGAGTAAAAAGTAGGTCACACTGGGTTCTTTAGCCTTCGTTAGACAACCAGTCAAGGAAAAGGAAAACCCTGAATTCAAAGCAGTTGTACTCTGCTTAAAAATTTACCTTGTGTCACATCCTACCCATGGAGGAGGGGTTGGGTAAATGTACACACACACACACACATATATATATATATATAAAACAGTGTATGATTTTCACTATCTCACTTGGTGGGTTTGTGGCAGACCAAATGCAGTATAATTAGCAGAGCACTTAATATCTATGATAGAGCTATTATATAATGATTGTCATAATAAGACGGTATGAAACCAATGGCCACAGATAAGCATCTATACAAGTGAATATATATAAAAATTAATATATATTTTTTTATCATTATATATATATATATATATATATATATATATAGTATTCTTTGGTCCAGTTAAACCGGAGTTGGGAGTAATTCCATCAGGACAAGAAATTATTCATGAGTGAATATTTAAATTTTCCTGGTAAAGAGCTCAACGTAACAATAATACAGAGCAATAAATTTTTTAAGAAAAACAACAAAACCGGTCACATAGGATTATAAATTTATTTCCATCCTGTTACGCATTTTTGAAATTTCCAAAAACACGAAAAAAAATTAACAGGACTTCTTCAGAGATCTGAAGAGATCCTGAACAAATTGGAAATTTCAAAAATGCGTAACAGGATGGAAATAAATTTATAATCCTATGTGACCGGTTTTGTTGTTTTTATTAAAAAAAAATAAAAAACATATATATATATATATATATATATATATATATATAGTAAAAGTAAAGTTAGCGACCATAGTCGAGGGTGACCCGAAGGCTCCCTTTTCGATAGCTACTACACCAAGGTGTAGGGGAGGGCGCTACTCCATTCCCTGGATTGCTCCACTTTACCCTTGAACCGTACCTTATAATGCTGAGTGTTAAGCAAGGTGGTATCAAGTTCCATTTTTAAAGTCTTTGGTATGACTCGACCTGGGATTGAACCCAGGTCACCCGGGCCATTGGCGAACAGATCAATAAACTAAAAATGATAAAACCAATTTGATGTGTTTATTCTTGTACATATGTAATATATGTTTATTTGTATGTCAGAGTATAACCAATTTTCTTTAAATACATATAGAGAGGGCAATAACACCTAGATAAACCAAGTTTTCTGAGATGCATCTTCACAAGAAGCCTGCATGCCACATTCATGAAAATATGTAGCAATGGAGGCAACCCACTTTTTCAAATTGCCTGTACAGTCCATTTTTCATTGGCCCAGTTTACCTATATATATGTAACAGTGTTGATTATCACTAAATCACTTTGTGAGTTTGTGGCAAACCAAGTGCAATATAATATGGAGAGTGCTCAATATCTAGGATAGAGCTATTACATAATTATAATAAATAAATTTATTATATATATATTTAACTTCCTGATGATTGTTGTTTTGTAAAAAAATTCCATGAAAGCCAGGGGTCACAGTCTTAATTCCATGGCATTAAATATAATCATATATATATATATATATATATATATATATATATATATATAACTGTCCATATACGATGAGTTTTGAATTATTCTGATATATATATATATATATATATATATATATATATATATATATATATATATATATAACACTCTGAGTGGTTTTCCTTTTGCAATTTTCTTCTGGCAAAGGCAAAGCCTGGTTGTTGTTCTAATTCCGCTTATAACAAAGTCCGTGGGCTATATTATTTTGTACAGGTGCTTTTCTTCCTCCTCCCCTCCCCCCTTTTTTCTTTTTGCTGACTCTTTGAGTTTTACTATGGCAAACAAAATCAACAACAAAAAAACAAATTCAGATAGACAATGATAAATAATTAAATAAATAACTGCAACTAATTTTCAAATCTCAGACAAAAATTGCTATCAGCAATATATATCTATAAGATACTCAGCAGTATGCCTAACTACCTTTGAGTGTAAAAACATAAAATTCGTAACAGTTAAAAGCCTGGAAACACCGTACACTTTAGGCTGGTGTTCCTTTAAACATATCTTATTATTATTCATTTGTTATGATTATAAAACTATTGCAGAGAAGACAGAATCTTTGCCAGTTCAGAAATCTAACAGGTCGTGGTTCACAATATTTCAATGGTCAATGGTATTGTGTGCGTATGCATATGTTGAAAGGTCTTTTAAAAGGAAATTTTTGAACTTTTTAGAGTAGTCACACAGTCTAACTACACTGTGAGTCAGATTGTTTTAAGACATAAAGGGTAGAAGTAAATTCAAAAGTTCATAATATTTTATCAACAAATCAAAAATCAAGTTAATTTTACTAATGTTTCAATATCTCTTTACATCAACATCAGCCACACTTGGTTCGCTAAAAATATATTGCTTACAAGTATTCGAGCCGGTTCTTTCCTTTATCATCTAGTTGTTTTTCTTGGGGCTTATGACTGTATTTTTTAAAATAAGGATTATCCGCTTTGGTTCAAGTTGTTATTTGGTGGTGGTGGTGTGTGTGTGGGGGGGTCCTTACTAATTTTTGTAAGTTTTAATCAGTCATTTTTGATGGAAATTTTAAATTGTCTGTTCTCTCTTCTGCCATTAAAGCCAAACTTAGTTGAGACGTTGCAAGGGTAGGGGATTTGCAGATTGATAAATAAATAAAATTGACTTGTATCAGTAAGTACTAATAAAATAGTCTATAACAATTTTTTTCTGTTTATTTGTTTTACTTTTCCTTAAGTCTGAAGTACGGTTGATTCAATGACATAAATTTGTAACTTACATATTAATTTATGAGAGAAAAAACATAAGTGAAACGATAAAGGGAAGTAGAGAAATAATGTAAAAAAAAAGGTATGAAAATGTGAAAGAAAGAAAGAAAAGAAAGAACATTGATGAAGATAAGAAAGAAAGAAAGAAAGAAAGAAAGAAAGAAAGAAAGAAAGAAAAAGAAAGAACATTAAGAAAGAAAGAAAGAAAGAAAAAATATTTGTGAAGATATTAATTCGTGAATGAAAGAAAGAAAGAAAGAAAGAAAGAAAATATTTGTGAAGATATTAATTCGTGAAAGAAAGAAAGAAAGAAAGAAAGAAAGAAAGAAAGACAATATTTGTGAAGATATTAATTCGTGAAAGAAAGAAAGAAAGAAAGAAAGAAAGAAAGAAAATATTTGTGAAGATATTAATTCGTGAAAGAAAGAAAGAAAGAAAGAAAGAAAGAAAAAGAAAGAACATTAAGAAAGAAAGAAAGAAAGAAAGAAAGAAAGAAAGAAAAAGAAAGAAAGAAAGAAAGAAAGAAAGAAAGAAAGAAAAAATATTTGTGAAGATATTAATTTGTGAAAGAAAGAAAGAAAGAAAGAAAGAAAGAAAGAAAGAAAGAAAGAAAATATTTGTGAAGATATTAATTCGTGAAAGAAAGAAAGAAAGAAAGAAAGAAAGAAAATATCATGACCATATTAATTTGAGAGAAAAATTTACAACTTCAGAGAGACAAGAAAGAAAGGAAAAAAACTTAGCAAGTGATACAAAAAGTTTTGAAAATGTTGGTAGAACAATGTAGATGATAAAGGAGTAGATAGCTGAATTCCTACTGAGCGCATCCCTGAAGTTTATTCCCTTATCCTAGCTGCAAAAACATATATAAAAACTTGCTTTTTTATTTTTATTTTACTTTTTTTACTACACAATAGAACACGTACTTTGTTTCAATAAACCTTATGGACATCGAAATAGCCAATCTTTCTTTTATTGTCTTTCCTTCGTATCATGGCCGAATTCTATGAACAGATCTTAAAGGGGCCCAGAAAGAAACTGTTGTAATGTAACAACTGTACCGCAGTAGTTTACGGACGAGAAAATGAAAGCCACACACCCATTCTCTCTGTCTATGTCTATGTCTGTCTCTCGCTATCTTTCTTTCTGCCTGCCTGTCTCTCTCTCTCTTAGCGCGCGTGTCTGCGTAACACTCACTCAATCTCTCTTTCTTACTATTTTTCCTTTTACTCTTTCTCTCCGTCTGCCTAGACTCCATAAACGGAGTCAGTTGCAATAGAATCAGTAACATCTCTCCTTCTTTTACTTCTTTTTACCTAACGAGAGTGTGTTCCATATTGGAAATTGACAAGTTTTGTGTCTGTGTGAGCGACGATGTCTATTTCTCTACCTAGGAAGCCAGACAGACTTTGCACGTGGTGAGCCTATGTGAAAGTGAAAGTGCCGACGTATTTTATTGACATACCACATGGCTACTTTACAGACTGATTTTACAAGTATCTCGAAGGAGGAAAAACGCTTTTATGTTCAGATTTCAAAAAGATTTCCCTCCATATATATTGCTTTTAATAAATGAATAGAATAAAACTAGCAAAGATATTCGGCGATGCTTGGTAAAAGAAATGAGACAATATGTTTTTATGAAAAAAATCTTATATTCTAACAAGATTCTGTGGATTTAAAAATATGAACATGACAAATACACAAAAAAGTTATCGTCAAAAGAAATAGAATCATCAACTTGAGTTCAAACCCTAGACGAAGCTTTTTTGAGTTTCACTTCGCGCCAATGCCTTGGGAAAGGCATAGATCTAACTATTTTCTTTGCAGCTACGGTTAAACAATCGAGTAGACTGGGTTCACTAGCCTTATTAAGTCAACCAGTTTAAGAGAAGGAAAAACGATTTCAAACCAGCTCTACTCATCTCAAAAATTGATTTTTAAACATAATGAAATATTCTGATTATTTTAGTGTAATCTTGTTCACAGTATTGTTCTTACAAATTTTCTAATATGTAGAATCCTTTTCACTGCTTGCAAAAAAAGTCCAACATAAAGCTGGCCGCATGAAAAAAAGTATATATCATTTCGTTTGTTTTATGCATTTAAAGATATCTTATATTTCATATAAAAGCCTTTATCACACCCCGTTTAGCCAGATAGGGCATATTATATCATTTGAATCAGATGGTTAAATTTGACCTCGGAGGTCAACGTTAAATCTATAAGACTTCTGATTGACCCTGATCTTTGGATATACAAGCGTGCAAGATTTGACATAGCAGCAGAAATAATGATAAAAAAAGAATAAAATCAAATAAAAACACAATAATACATATAAAATGTTACTCCAAGGTCGGGAAACCCCCCCCCTACAAATTGTGCGACTGTTAATTTATCAAGTTACTCGGAAAATAAAGAAATTCATCTATCTATCAATTTCTTTCTGTCTTACGTTGTTGTTCCTCGAACTTTTTGGTATGTATTAACCCAACCCCTCTGCTATGTATAGGATGTGAAACAATGTCAATTTTTACGCGGAGAGTTGTTTATTAAACTTATTTCAATTGTGGTAGAAGACCAGAAGTATAGGGCAACTAGTGAGAAACAAACTCATTGACAATGGTCCGCTAATCTAGCATGCTAACCATTACACCATATGAAGTACCTACTCTAAACGGTAGAGTTATTTACTAAGCTAAGCTTAGTTGTGGCACAAGACCAGAATTATGGAGTGCCCTGTGAGAATCAAACTCACTAACAATACTCTGCTAATCTAGCTTGCTAACAAATACATTGTCCCTCAAACTTTTTTGATAACATCTTTTAAATTCTGAAATGTCATTGTTCCATGAATTATTGTGACTAATAACTTTGTTTTACTGCTTTTTTTTTTTTTTCCTATTTCATAATTTCAGCTCATGCCATTGCTTTGACCTTGCTTTAGGTTTGTCCAGCACTAACTGGTATATTTTTTCCATTTTGTCCTCCCCACAACAAGAACAGACCTGTAGTAAATGTAAATATGGATAAACTAAACATGATTTCCTAATATCAAGGCATAAAATAACCCTAGACGAGTAGACATGCCATTAAAATCAGTCAGTCAACCAACTACTACAACACCACAAAGATATGAACATCATGATATTATGCTGACTAAGGAAAGTTATTGATATCCTTGGTAGGTCTTAGAACACATTAATGATATCCTCTGCAGAGGGGTAAGACCTCCCAAAAAAGGATGTCCTGAGTATGACAATAAACTGGATCTGGATGTAGGGAGTACCCTTCATTGCTATTTCACCTTAGTCCACTCTGATCAGAAGTGGTAGTACCTAGTAGAGTCCCATCTATGGATCAAATGGATCTCTTAGCAAGTTATTTGTATTGGAGAGGAATACTTGAAATCATATAACTATTTTAAAAAAACTCATAAAGAACTACAGAAAAAATATTGATATGAACATACAATGTATGCAATTCCCTAACCTCTAGGCTTAAAATAACCCCAGATGGTTTGGCAGACATTTAAGATCAATCAGTCAATCAATCAATTCAAAAAGTTATGCAAGGGACTCACGAAAAGTTCTCAATCCAACCAAAATGATTGTTGCTTTGGTTTCCTTGTTTATTTGCATATCAACCTTAGTGGGTTACTTAATGCTAAAGCCACCACTGTAGAAGAACAACGATGATATTCTTGAAGCTATAGCTGGAAGGATAAGGAGTTGATACCTTTCCCAAAGGCATCGGTCTGAATGTGAATGTAATAATATGACTGGAGTTCAAACTTGCTTACTTTGAGGTTACAGTCCAGCACTTTGGCCATCATGCCACAAGGACTCCTCCAAAAGGAAATAATCTTGTACCATATAAAATAAATGTTATTCCACATATTCATTCCTCAGTTAACCCTTTCGCTCCTCTGAAGGCCATATGTGGCTCTCAGTGTTTCTATTGTTAATGTTTAGGGGTCATATATGGCTCTCACATTACGTATTAAAAATAAAGGATAAAATCTTGTGAAAACATGTGAGTAGACACCTCTGATTTGCCTTGAGCAGTGAAAGGGTTAAACACACTTTGCACATAATTGAAGTTTTTTTTAAACCTTCCAAAAATATTTCAATAAAATTTCATAACTTTTCAACCCTCACCCTATAATACTTCTCTCTCCGATCTTAGAACACCATTCATAATTAGTTTGTTTTCTTTGTTTAATGGCATATCGACTTTAGTGACTTATTTAATGTCAAAGCCATCCTCATAGAAGAACAGCAGTAATACTATTTAACCCATAGCTAAGGGAATAAGAGCTTCATGCCTTTTCCAAGGATATTAGTCTGAAAGTGAATGTAACATTACAACTGGAGTATGAACTCACTACAATGTCGCAGTCTGGCATGTTAGCCACAACTCCTGATAATTCATAATAGATACTGATCACTAAGTAAGTAAAGCTGGCGACCATTGTTGAGGGTGACCCGAAGTCTTCCTTTTCGATAGCTACTACACCAAGGTGTAAGGGAGGGTGCTACTCCTTTCCATGGATTGCTCCACTTTACCCTTGATCCTTACCTTATAATGCTAAGTGTTAAGCAAGGTAACATTAAATACCAATTTTTTTGAGTTATTGGTATGACAACCTGGGACTGAACCCAGGTCTCCTGGGCCATTGGCGAACTCTTTCAAAAAATGTTCTCCATTTTTATGAATTCTACAGGGTTCAGTATTTCTAGCGTTATACTTTTTTATTGACTAAGCTTTACTTAGTTGTGACACAAAGCCAGATGCATGGGGCACCCAGTGAGACTCAAACTCACTAGTGATAGTTTGTTAGTCTATATTGCTAATCATTAAACCACCAAAGGCATCTGTCTAGCTCTATACTTTAACTGAACATCAATTAACAGCAACTTTAACTTATCCCAACCATAAACCGGGGTGTCCACGTGGTGTAATGGTTAAAGCGATGGACTGCGGGATCGTAGTTAGCGAGTTCGTACTCCAGTCACGCTATTATGTTCACTTTCGGGCAAATACCCTTGGGAAAGGTATTGAACCCCCTTATCCTCCCAGCTATGGGTTAAATAGTACCACTACTGTTCTTCAAGGAAAATGGCTTTGGCATTAAATAACTACAGAGGTTGATATGCCGTTAAACAAAGAAACCAAACCAAACCAAACCAACCATAAACCACCTTGTGCGCAGGGCTTGGAATATGCTAAGAATATACACTGGAGTTATGCCTCCTCCCTCGGAAAAGGAGCATTGTGGGTATAACACTCAGGTGTATCCAGTTGTGAGAATCCAGTTCTGGCTCGGTTTTACCCTTAAGTGTGTGTGTGGAGGAGAAAAGATGAGAAAGGATATTGGCACAAAGTGAAACACAAATAGGTTTGTCCAGAATTTGAACTCAGGTCGGCACTTCCATTTGATCCAAATATAACTATTACACTCAGCATATCTCCCAGGGATTGTGGAGTAACCCTTTATTGTCATTACTCCAAGGTCCACTCCAACCCAGACCACTAGTACCTGTTTAAAAAGTTAAGTTATTCCTATTTGAAAGTTAACTGTATTAGATAGGAATCCTTGAACCTATATAATTGTATGAAAATTATTTATATTTGATAGGAATACTAGATATCATATAACTGTGTGCAAAAAATGATTATGATTGAATACAAAAGTACCCATGGTGTAATGGTTATCGTCGCAGGAATTGGACACGGCGACACGAGTTCAAATCCTGGACTGATTGTATTTCACATAGCACTAATGCCCTTGGGAAAGGTATGAATCCAATTATTCTCCCTCTAGCTATGGGTAAATAGTAGGGCAGACTAGGTTCTTCAGCCTTGGTGAGGCAACTAGTCTAGGAGAAGGAAAACTCTGAATTCAAACCTGTTAAACTCCGCTTAAAAAATTGATTTGTGTCATATCCTGCCCGAGCGGAGGGGTTGGGTAAATATGATGAGTGAATACAAAATAGTAACCTGAAACCATATACTTTGTGCATGGACTGTTAATATAAGACAAGAATACTTGCAATTATATAACTGTGTGTAAATTATTTGTATCAAATTTTGACATTAAGTATTGTACAAGAGATTTATATACCATTAAATATATTAAGCAAACTCAACCAAACTCACCATAAACTAATTTTGGTCATAAATTGAAATACATTTACCATAACAATAACTTGAAATAACCATTAAGGCATATACATATAGATTAAGTTATGCTGTGAAGGAAATCTTGGTTAATTTAAATTCTTAAGATGCAATTTCAACAGCACACATAATTAAATAAAAAACAGTTCCGTTTCAACTATTTCAAACAATTCAGTTTAGCATAAGTACATTGTTTTTGTTTACACACAGTTAAATGTGAAAATAGTTCTGTTTCAAACAATTCAGTTTAGCATAAGTACCCAGTTTAAATATCAAACAATGTCCTATCTATTGGTCAAATAGAACTATCAGGTGTTACTGCTCTGGACCAGAATGGAACCTGGGAGTGATGGCAATGAAGGAGTACCCCGCATTCACCAAAGCTTCACCATCAGATTGTTTAGTGTCATATCTAAGACACTCATTGGAGGAGTCTTACCTTTCTGCAGAGATGCAGTCAGTGTATTCTACAGCCCCAGCCAACTGGGCCAGACATACACTCAGAAAAGTGCAAAAAGTACAATGGTTGAACCATGTCAAAACAAGATAGAAAAACTCGTCCAAGTATCTCAGTGAATAATGATTATTTTAATATTTTTGGTGATATACTTAATTAGATGTCCACAGTTAAAATTAGTACACTCCAAACCATGGCAGAAGTGCTATGTAGTAATACTTTGATCTTAGGCAAAGAGCACTGATACTACTCTTTCATCCAAGTAGATGTTACAGATAAACAAAAAAAGAAAGAAAAAAAGCTAGCTAGATTATCATTTTACACATTGAGAGTTTTTTACACTAGTTTTAACCAGTTGTTTTTTCACTGAACTCTACATAAGAGCAAGAGTCTAGTCTCCAGGATTCTTCTAAGTCTTCTAGCTCATCCTGACAGTGCTGTGGTTTAGATCGTCCTGATTGCCAGATATCCATTTTTGAAGCCCTTAGGAACAGTTTCAAGATCACCAACTACAATTGGTATTACCATCATGTTTCACAGTTTTTTCAGCTTTCTGGCATGATCCAAGTATTTGTCTATCTTTTCATTTTCTTTCCTTTTCATTCTATGGTTGACTGGAACAACAAAATCCACTAGAAGGCCCTTTCTTTACTTCTTGTTAATTAAGAGTAGGTTTGGTCTTTTAACTATGATGGGGTGATCAATTTTTATCTCAAAATTTAAAAGAATTTTATGGATCTCATTTTCTCAGACTTTGGTTTGTGTGTATACCATTTTGCTTGCACAATTCCCTTTATCCGCCCTGTTATGCTTGCTCTTTTATTCTTTTTGTACCATTTTGCTGCATTAACTTATTATATGATTAACTGTTTAATTCTGTCACTACAATTGCTGTTCTTAGATGTATTATCAATTTTTGGCTTTGACATAAATAGATCTTTTGGCATAATCTTGTGTTGCAATTAAAAGAGATACAGTTTTTCTCTGCAGGTTTACCCTTCTTTGCCTTGTCCAGGTCATTTTATGTGCAATTACCTTAGTTTGTCTCTTGAAGTATCCATATAGTTTTTAATCTCTTACACATATTCAGTTGATCATCTTTCCATACAATCATGTACACTCTCACATTTTTTTTTGTACCAACTTGCAGCATTTCCTTATCATGGGATTAACCATTTCATCTCTCTCACAACATTATTACTATTCCTTGGGATTTTTTCACACTAACATTAGCTGATGGTTTTTCAACAGAGTCCAAGTGGCAACAACTCTCTCAGTATCCTGGCCAATCTCACTAATGCTGTAGTTTGGATAGTCTCAACCTCCAATTTCCTACTCTTCCAGTCCCCTTATCAAGCCTTTGGAGATCATTCTGAGTTCAACAATTATACTAAGTATCACTGTCACTTTCATGTTCCATATATCTTCTTAGTTCTCTGGCAAGGTCATGCTTTTTGTTTTCTTTTATTTTCACTCTGTGGTCTGCCAGTACAGCAAAGTCCACTATTCAGCTGGTTCATTTTTTTTGTTGTTAACTATCACTAGGTCTGGTCTTCTGGCTGGGATTAGATGATCTGTTTGTGTCTCAAAATTCCAGAGAATTCTGTGCATCTCAATCTCCTGCACAAATTCTGGTTTGTGTATATACTAATTGATCGAATGGTCAAATTTCAATTTCTTGCACAATTCTCAATGGATCACCTTCCCTACCCAATCATGTCTAGTCTTATATTCTTTTTGTGCTAGTTTGCTGCATTCACTTATTTTGTGATTAATTGTTTTGTCTCTATCACCACATAAACATATTCTGTTACATCCTATCTATTATTACTATTAGAAGAGAAAAGGGAGAGAAGAACTCATTAAGAATCTTTTTACCACATGATCCTATTGAATATGAATAAGTTTTAAACAGATCTATTTGACCCATAGATGGGACCCTAAGAGGTATTACCACTGTGGGTCAGAGTGGAACTGGAAGTAATGGCAATGAAGAGGTACTTCAAACTCCCCAGTTTCTTAGTTTGCATATTCTAAATCCTACCAACAGGACAATATACATAGACAGAGTTGAAACTATCAATTATATAATAAGCAAATGCAGCAAATTGATTAAGATGTATAAAAATAGTAAAAAGGTTTGATTTGGTTTGGCTGGGTTTTATGGCATATCAACCATTATACATATTTACCTACCCCTCCACTCGTGCAGGATATGACACATGGTCAATTTTTTTTAAGCGGAGTTTACAGGTTTGAATTCAGAGTTTTCCTTCTCCTAAACTAGTTGCCTCACTGAGGCTGAAGAACCTAGTCTGCCCTACTATTTACCCATAGCTGGAGGGAGAATTATTGAACTCATACCTTTCCCAATGGTATTAGTATATGTACTGCCGAAAACATTTTTAAATGAGTCTAGGCTCATTTTTTTGCTCACAGTTAAATGGTTTCACTTATTTCTATCAAATATGAATAATTCTATTTACCATTGATTATTTGTTTGCACACAGTTAAATGTTTCCAAGAATTGCTATTTAACATTAACAATTCAATTAAACATCAGTCATTTGTTTACACATAGTTAAATGATCAATCAGTTCTATTTCAAGCAATTCAGTTTAGCATAATGTCAAAATACATAGTTTGAATGTCAAACAGTTCTATTTGACCCATAGATAGAACCCTATTAGGTGCTACCACTCCAGGCCAGAGTGGACCTGGGAGCAATGGCAATGAAGGGGTACTCCACATTCCCCAAAGCTCCAGCTTTACTGAAGACTCACCATCAGATTGTTTTGTCCCGGACACTCATTATGGGAGATGCAGTCAGTGTATTCTACAACCCCAGCCAACTGTGCCAGATAGGAAAAAATTCTACAACTGACTTGGACTTGACCATGGAAAAAAAAAAACAGTTTATGCCGAAAACAGATCACAGAGTCTTTAATATGCAAACAGATCACACAGCCTAGGCCAGGAGACTGGGTTTAATGAATATAAAAAAAAGAGATTGAAAAACAGGAGAAATATCAGTAACTTGTTACAAAGCTGAAAAATTGTTGAATATTGGTGTGAAAATGGTTCCCACCATCAGAAGAGAACTTTGAGCAGTCTCCAATGATTGATTGCTTGATTTTAATGGCATGTCAACCTATGGTTATTTCATGACTAGAAGTTAGAGAATCACATTCATACAGGACACCTCTTTTGGTTGTATTCTAAGCCTTGCCAACAGGGCAGAACAGTCTTTTAAAAGAATCAAAAATCTAAAGTGTTGAAACCGTTCTGATAACAGCATTATTAAAATCAGCAAAAATAATGTGGTGGATATTTGAGCAATGTGAAGACTTGATATTTCTTTATTTCTAATGAAAGCCACAGATACCATGTGAATATTCAACAAATACAAAATAATCATAATGATAAAGAAAATGATGAATATACCTACTCTATATATAAACATTAATCAGCTCATTGGCCTAGTGGGTAGAGTGTTCACCAATGGCCCAGAAGACCAGGATTCAGTCCCAGGTAGCATTATACCAAAGACTTAAAAAATAGTATTTGATACCTCTTTGCTTAACACTTAGCATTATAAGGTACGTATCAAGGGTAAAGTGAAGCAATCCTGGGGAAGGAGTAGTGGCCTCCCCTACACCTCAGTGTAGTAGCTATTGAAAAGGGAGCCTTCTGGTCATCCTCGACTAAAGTCACCAACAACAATTATATATAAACATATCCTAAACTTGTGTGGTGTCTTGCATAAGTCGACATTCAACTTGTTGACACTTGATCTCCAGCAAGAGCCATCAGATACAGCTGGTGTGAAAACTCAATGGGTATGATAATAGTAATAATAAAATATGAATAGTTCTCATGGGACTTCAGACATCTTAAAGATGTGAAAAAGGACAAATATTCACATGAACGATAAAAATCGAATAAAAGATGTCATTATTCGACAAATTACCCAGACAAGCATCTTCACAATCCTTATGTCTCAGCTAGTGAGGTTCTTGTTGTGTCCGGTAATATTTCAGCTTTCTGTTTATTTATTTATTTATTCAATCCCCACCTCATCACTGGTCGAACAAAATAACTACTAAAACAAAATGCTATAAGTATTTGGATATCTATTTTTGTCTGTAATACCCTCAGATCACTTATAGTTTCACAAGAGATATGAAACAGATATTGAGTTGTTAACAAATTAGCTTAGTGAAATATTATTTTTGTTGTGAGTTTGATTCTCACTGAGTGACATACACATGTTATAATAGATGTTCATAAATATATCACATAGGATCACATCTTTAATCAGGAAAATATATATTAAGATTTGCATGTTAAAATATTCTAATAGCAGAAATGAGTTAACAAAAGATCTATTTTCTTCAATATCAATATTTTGATTACATGATTATAGTGCTTTAAAATTCTAAAAAACAAAAGAATTAATTTACATTTCCCAAGACATTCACTTCACAACCCTAAATATTATTGATGTAGTATTTCAACAGATCGAGAAAGACAAGTATTTCTGATTTTATAAGTATTTGTCCATTTCCCTGCTAAGGTTTTTGTTTTGTCCAAATCAAGAAAGACATACTGGATATTTTGTAAGTATTTTTTTGTTTCTTTGCATATGACTCTTTGTCCGAATCAAAGAAAACAAGTACTTAATACTTTTCAGTTTTCAAAATTCTTTGTTCAAATTCAAATGCAAAATTTTCTTTACTTAATATGTTTGTATAGAAGTGTGTTTGACATGATGGTTATTAATATGGAAGTTGGAATTGGCTAAATGAGTTCAAATTCTGGCTGAAGCTGTTTGCATTCACTTTGCTTTTGAAAAAGACATGAATGCACTCTCCACCTTCAGCTATGAATAAAATAACAGGGTTTACTGGGTTCTCTAGCAATCAGTCTAGAAGGACGATTTTTAATTCAAACTATAGAAAGGCAACTGCCAAAAATTCCATTATCTTTCCCCTGAACAGACATGATAATCTGCAGTTTCTATCACTGTCAGACACTTTCCATCAATATGTTTATATAAACCCAGGTTTTTTAATGATAGGGCTCATTTATAAAGAAGGAGAACCAAAAATACTGTAAACCTAAAAAGTATCTTGGAGCTGAATGATCTGTCTGTTGGACCTCGTAATATGCCAACGGCATCCTCTACATAGGGGTAAGACACCCACCACCACCAAAAAAGGGATGTTCTCAGCATGACACTAACTTGCATTTGATGGTAAGGTTGGTTGGTTGGTTGGGTTTTATGGCCTATCAACTTTTGTAGGTTATTTAATGCCAAATCCATTTTTATACAAAGTAGTTCAGGTTGATAAACTCTTCAACCACCAGAATAAACTCAGCCATCTTAAATTCCTATATTTTTACTCATTTACATATCACCATCAGATTGTTTAGTGTCATATCCAGGACACTCATTGGTGAGGGGGGGAGTCTTACCCTTCTGCAGAGGTGCAGTCGGTGTATTCTACAGTCCCAGCCAACTGGGCAATTGAGGGTAAAGTTCCAGTTTTGGAGATCGAGAAAGTGTGGAGAACCCCTTCATTGCCATTACTCCCAGGTTCACTCTGACTTGGAGTGGTAGTATCTGTTAGGGTTCCATCTATGGCTCAAATAGATCTGTCAAAAAACTATCCATATTCGTTTTCAAAAAATACCACTTAAAAAAACAACTACACAAGAAATGTAGATATGAATATACAATGAATGTAATTCCCTAACCACAAGAAATAAAGTAATTCTAAATGGGTTTACACGATATTAAAATCAATCAATCAATCAGTCAGCCAGTGTTGAGTGATTTCTATGAAGACCATTCAATTTTTATCTTATTTAGTTTGGTTTTTCTTCCATGTGAATGTATATTTTATTATTGAAGCTCAAGCCTCTAGCCCACTAGCATTACTATTGAGATGTGAATCAGAAAATAATGGATAAGATAGTGTTTGCTCAAATCTATGTGTGCATGTAGTTATGTAAGTGTTGTGGTATGGAGTGAAAAAGTTGGAAAGGGTTAAAGTATATGAAGAGAGAAAATTGATTTATGTGTGCATGGTTGTGGGTGGGGCTCACTATTATTGGGACTGGGGCCTGCGCAAAGGCTTCGATAAAGGAAGGTGCGAGAGACTTCCGTTTACATTTTCCCCAGTATTGGTTGTATTGGTGAACGTGCTTCTGTGCAGAACTATGAAAACCATGTGTATTGACATGAAGGAGTGGTGAGAGATGGATGAGGGCAAAATAGGCTGTATTTGCTTTTATGACAATATCATTGCAGATGGGTGCGTCTGTGTACATGAATTTAAAATATAGATATTTATTTACTAGCGTATAGTTATATAAAAGATGTCTATGAATGCACTTGTGTGTGTGTGCACACGCACCGGCATTACACAAACGTGTGTATGAAAAACAGAACGGGGAAAGTTTTATTTTATATCAGGTGTTTCACTTGCACATTGCTAAACACGGAAGAATTTTAGTACGTATTATTCTGAATATGTATGAATGATACAGACAAAAAAACATTTTTTTAATCACTGGTGGATTGATTGGTTTAGTTTAGTTTAGTTTCTTTGTTAAATGGCATATTAAATTTGGTATGTTGTTTAATGCGGAAAAAATCCTTCGAGAAGAACAGCCGTGATGCTATTTAATGCATAGTTGGGAGGATGAAAGGGTTCATACCTTTCCCTAGAGTATTTGATAATGAATAATCTTTAAATACTTTTTTCACACACACACACACACACACACACACACACACACACACACACATATATATATATATATATATATATATATATATATATAAATAAAGTGTTTTGCCTTCTATCCATCAGTGGCGGGGTCCTCGTAGTAGTATAATCGTTAAATCGCTAGACTGCGGGATCGTGATAAGCTAGTTCGATCTCCAGTCAAATAGTTCGAAAGTGAACGTAATAGCGCGACTGGAGATCGAACTAGCTTACTGCAGTCCAGCGATTTAACGATTACACTACTACGAGGACCCCGCCACTGATGGATAGAAAGCAAAACACTTTATATATATATATATATATATATATATATATATATATATATATATATATATATATATATATATATATATATATATATATATATATATATATATATATATATATATATTGAATTATATATATGTATGTGAAAAAAAAGTATTTAAAGATTATTCTATTAATAGTTGAATTATTTGCTAACGTTAAATGTTTCGTTTTTTACATTAAACCCTAATCAGGTCACTAAAATGTAGAAATGTGAAAAAAAAGTATTTAGAAGATTATTTTATTAATAGTTGAATTATTTGCTAACGTTAAATGTTCCGTTTTTTACATTGAACCTTAATCAGGTCACTTAAATGTGGGATAATGTATCTTCTGAATTTTCTTTATATTTAAACGTCCTGATGAAGATTTAATGTAAAAACCGAAAAAGTGAATGTTGGCGAATAATTCAACAATGCGTTTGTGTTTTTTCATATTTGTACATTTGTATACGGTCAGATTTACTTCCGTTTTCCTATATATATATATATATATATATATATATATATATATATATAGGAAGCTAATATGTCTAGCCACACTGATGAGTTCTGATAGAACGAAACAGATCTGTCGGTGGATAACTCTATATATATATATATATATATATATATATATATATATATATATATATATATATATATATTATCAAGCCGCGCAGACAGCAAGGATTCCCCGCTATCTTCTCTCTCTTTCTCTTTCTCTCTCCATCCGTCCATATCATCCATCGCTCCCGGTTGGTCTTCCAAACAACACCCTGATGTAAATAAGTTCTTGTTGGTCGGCTAACACTGGCATGTTCATGTGCAGGGGTCCATAGAAAAACGTCAATTGCTTCGTCCTTGCTTTTCCAGAAATCTCCCACATATCTTGTTCGACTTACTTGGATGGAAATACAATGACTTTATATATATATATAATTTCCTATATATATTGAACTGAAACGGCTGTGCTGGCAACAAAGCCTTTATCAAATGATAATTCAAGGATCAGGCATAATTTCGGGGACTAGGCATTAGACCACTCCACAAGTACTCATAATACCACTAGACTTTGTAGGTTTTTCGTCATATTGCAGGTATGCCAGAGAAAAATGCAGCCTCGCCATATAATTTTTGGTTGACAAATTTCCAATCGATATACACTAGCTCAGCAATAAAGTGTTAATTCAATGATTAAGATTTTAATTAACTGACGAGGCGACAACGAAATAGGAAACTGAATATGAACTTCTATTAAAAGTCGAGACGTTCTAAATGGTTCAAGCTGAAGCAACTATTGAAAAAACAGTGGTTCGTGCCAACAAAGGAATCTTTTCTGCCGTGGTAGAATCCTGACATTGGTTTCTTTTAATCAATCAATCTCTCTCTATATATTGATTGACTGATTGAATATATATATATATACGATTAACATGTTAGTATCAACTTCTTGGTAGTATTTAAATAATCATAATATGAATCTGAGTATATATATATATATATATATATATATATATATATATATATATATATATCGTGTTTCCCAACATATAAAATGCACGGTTTACAAAGATATTTGGGGGCTAAGCGTTCACTGCAATCTCTTCCTGGTCTATAGCTATTGATTTCATGCTCCAGGAGATAAACCTCTAGTCATAATACTAGCAAATGAGACAGTGTGTGATATCGGCATAGAATTATTTTAATGCTAAATATGCGTCTTATATGTTGGGAAATACGATATATATATATATATATAGGGGGGGAGAGAGAGAAAGAGACAGAGAGAGGGTTGAAGAAAGAGAGGACAGAGCAACAAAAAGCAGTGTGCAGATTTATTGTGCTCCATCAACCTTCAGCATCAATCAGAAAATGTGCTAACGGTGTTTTCTCGGACTTCTTCCAGTCCAGTAATATAATATAGTTTTCTGTCAAGTATATGCACTCAGGTATGCCTTCATGCATGTATTTTTATAACTTAAATCATGTGTTTTTACACGTAAATATATGTACTTAGAGATATAGTGACGCGTTTTTTTTTTTTATATATTCAATTTATTTTTCAGCATCTTTTATGTATGTGTGTGTGTTTACTGTGTACATGAATATCAAAAATTAATTAATGCATTATTATATTCTTAGATATAAAAAGCTTCTGGATAATTTTTTTGTTGAACAGTAGTTAGTACATATAAGTTGACCAACCGTAGTCCAGGGCGACCTGAAAGCCCCCTTTTCAAGAGCTACTACTCCGTGGTGTAGAAGAGGGCACTACTTATTTCCCTGTATTACTCCACTTACCCTTGATCCGTACTTTAAAATGCTAAGTTTTAAGCAAGGAGGTATCAAGTACCATTTTTGAGTCTTTGGTATGACTCGATCTGGGATTGAACCCCGGTCTCCTGGATCATTAGCAAACACTTAAACCATTATGCCAACGGGCCGGTACTATATATATATATATATATATATATATATATATATATATATATATATATATATATATATATATATATATATATATATATATATATATATATATATATATATATATATATATATATTATATATATATATATATATATATATATATATATAATTTGGAAAGTGCTCAATATCTGTGATATAGCTATTATATAATAATAATAATAATGAATATATCATCATCATCATGTCGCGCTGGGAGCACGGATATCCCTGACCCTCTCTCGCCACTCCTCCTTATCGTTCATCGCCCTAGGTAGGTCTTCAAGAAATGAATATATAATAGATTTTATATATTTAATGCCATAGAAGTTTTAGGTTTCTAAGGTTTCTTTATTTAATGCCATATCAACCTTTGTAGGTTATTTAATGCCAAAGCCATTCTCCTAGAAGAACAGTAGTGGTACTATTTAACCCATAGCTGGGAGGATAAGGGGGGGGGGTCATACCACATACCTTTCCCGAGAGTATTTGCCCGAAAGTGAACGTAATAGCGCGACTGGAGTACAAACTCGCTTTCTACGATTCCGCAGCCCATCGCTTTAACCATTACACCACGAGGGCACCTCCATGGAAGTTTGTCTGCGACTATATATATATATATATATATATATATATATATATATATATATATATATATATATATATATATATATATATATATATATATATATATATATATATATATATATCAAAAGCCATTATTTGTCAGTTTGATTCAAAATGACAATATGGGCCTATGTTAAGTTTGCTTCGTCTAACAAAGATTAAAATAAGTATATTCACAAGAATGTGTGTGCGCCTGTGTGGGTAAGTGGGTGGGTGCATGAATTTGAATTTATATAAGCTGTTATAAGTATATTAATATTGTTTCTTTTTAACTATATTTATTTGAATCTTAATGTAGACTTGTTGGTCTAAATCTCTGAGTATCTGTCTATAGTATATTTCCATAGAAATAAAAAAATACGTACACATAGTATAAAGAGTACTAAGTATATTTACATAAGTGCGCGCGTGTGTATGTGTACGATTCAGTGCATCAGTGGACACACTTGTCCAGGCATCGATGTGTACAAGGTACAATGCATATAAATACATTCTCATATAACACACACATACAAACACGCTCTAAATGTTTATATCTTTGTACATATTTATATATACACACATTTAGAATTAAATACCCCACACACACATATGTATATGTGTAGAGAGAGAGGGGGGGGCAAAAACACAAAAAAAGCAAGGTGGACAAATTATATTTGTGTGTGTTTCCCTGAATGACAGTTTTATTGTGTATGTTTCTTTCTCTCTGGTAGAGTTTTTCCCACGCATCCCCGCTTTCCCTGCCTTGCTCTACATCTGTGTTTAGAAAAGAGAAAGAGACAGTAAAAAGGAAATTATATTTCGCCGCGGTGGACGCTTAGGAAGGAGACGAGTGGATGAAGGAAAATGATATTTGTCGAACAATCCTGACAATGCCCATGTACTGTACGTACGTGAGTGGGTGACTTCGTTTGTGGGCAGTGGGGCGTGGTTGACTTTGGCTGGAAAGAGAGAAAAAATACATTTGCCAAACCTGTCTATGAATATCTACATCCTGGCAATGCCTTCTGGGTATTTTATCCTTTATTTATTCTTGCAGACATATTCATTTTGAACTGAAGAAGAACCTGAAAGATACTGAAATCAAATGAACGTAGAATTTGCCATAGATTTAAGGCCAAATTAACCAGCGATATTTTACCCCATTTAATTATTGTAGCTTTTTTTTATCAAAGTAGTTCACGCTGATAAACTCTTCAACCACCAGAATAAACTCAGCCATCTTAAATTCCTGTATTTTTACTCACTTACATGGCCCATGTACAAAAACCAATGTTCCACTGTTTAATACACGATGAGATTCACACAGTGTAAAGATGAAATAAAGAAGCATAATTCCAACAATTTGAAGACTTTTGAATACTTCAGTCAATTTACATGGGTTAAATACTAAAAGTAGATAAACACAGATTTCTGAGCCAAATGACTGAAATATTGTAATGTAGTTGCAGCCACTTACCACAAGTGATCCAAATGCCAACCTGTGTTACCGACAACAAAAAGTCAATCATGAGAACTCTCATTGTGGGATCGAGAGACTTGAAAATTTTAAGTAAGGGCAATCAGTTAGTGACTAGGAGAGCGACAAGTCTCAACCTAAATTTCAAGGCTAAACAAAACTATCCCAATCTCATTAAAGGTGAGCTGCCATTTAAGATTGAATGGATTTTTGGTTGGTTGGTTGGTTGGGTTTTATGGCCTATCAACTTTTGTAGGTCATTTAATGCCAAATCCATTTTTATACAAATAATCAGTTCTATTTCAAACAATTCAGTTTAATTGTCAAAGACATTTCTATTTCAAGTTAATCAGTTTAGTCAGACAGTTCTAATTCAAACAATTCAGTTTAGTGTAAGTGTATTTTCTGTCCACACACAGTTAGATGTCAAAACAGTTCTATATTAAACAATTCAGTTTAGCATAAGTACAGTTTCAATGTCAAAAACAGTTCCATTTCAAACAAATCAGTTTTGCTTAAGTACGTAGTTTAGTTGTATTTGACCCATAGATACGACCCTGTCAGGTGCTACCACTCCTGGGAGCGATGCCAATGAAGGGGTACTCTGCATTCCCCAAAGCTCCAGCATTACTGGAACCTCACCATCAGATTGTTTAGTGTCATATCCTGGACACTTGTTAAGGGGGTCTTACCCTTCTGCAGAGGTGCAGTCGGTAAATTCTACAGCCACGACCGATTAGGTAAGATTTTTCCTAGATGGACTTGAAAATACCATTTCATATCTTCCTGTTTTCAATTATTTCCGGCGGGAAATTGTCTCAGCGGCAATAAAGTGGGTGGAATTTTTCAGTGACTACATATCTGGCTTTTTTCTTTCCTGATATAACCTCATTTTGTCGTCATCTCTTCATCTTGTCTTCGTCCTTTCATCTCTGCTAACTTTCTTCAAGTCGCCCGCTTACAGTAATATGTTAGCTGACCGTTGAAGCCGAAAGTTTTCACCTCAGCCCACGTATTGGTATATAAGCAACAAAGTATTCAAACTTTCGCCCACTTTGCAATTACAGCGAGTAAAGCCATGTAGTCCGTCTTCATCTATCAGACGAATTGACGCTGCACAACTACAATCTCATACAGCTCTCTAATGAAGCAACACAGCAACCCTGTATGGTAAGTTCCTTTCATTTACAGTATTTATCTAACTTAAATCATACTGAAAGCAACGGTTTCTACCAGATTACCAAAGTTAAGCAACGATGAATCTGGTCAGTGACTAGATTGGTGTCCACTTAATAACAGATGGTACTGTAAATCTTCTAAGGGCTGTGCGCCAGAATAAGCAAAGTCAAGTAAATAACATTTATCTAGCCTTATTCTTCTAGCTTTCTTATCTCTGAAGTCCTTTGTATATTTTCTAATTATTTCTATGTGGGCACTTAAGGGAAATCGATTCAATTCTTTACATATATGTCATCATCATCATCATCGTGTCGTGCCATCAGCACGGATATCCCTGACCCTCTCTCGCCACTTCTCCCTATCATTCATCGCTTCTGGCAGGTCTTCAGGGTTACATCCCGTATCCTCACTGTATGCTGTATGTATGTTCGAGCTGGTCGTCTTGCTTTTGCTTGGCCATATGCGGGGGTCCATAGGAGTACATCACTGATGAGTTCGTCCTTGCTTCTCCAGCAGTGTCCTGCGTGTCTGGTTCGTCTAACTTGTATAGATTTCGTGATGGGAGGCAGGTGGCCGTATAGTTGGTGCCTTGTGGGGTGTTGCTGCCTGGACTTGTTCAATATTGCTCGTAACATTCCTGTGTAATTGCTGTGTAGATTCTTCTTCAGCCGTTTAGTTAGCGTCCAAGTAGTGCATCCATATAGCAGTATCGATACGACCGCTGCCTATCATTTGTTTACTTATTAAATGTTATGGTTAGTTTGTCGGAGGGGCTTAGAATATGCTGGCTTCTGGATATGATATCAAATTGCATCTGCTTGAGACGCTCTACTTTTGGAGATCTAGGAAGTATGAAGCATCCGTTTTCATAGTCAACCGACTACTCATAAACCAAACAAAAACAAAACAAACAAACCCCTTTCCAAGAAGTGATGAGTCACTGATGTCGTCATCCAATAGTATTTAGGAACGAGTCATAAGGAACCAAATCCTTCCGCACAGGACTTTTTTTTTAAATTTTAAATATTATTATTAAATATTAAATATCTTTTAAATATTAAATATGAAATTCAGCCTGTCTTTCTAAGGACATTCCTCAACTAATGGACAAAATAGGTAGTAATAAAAAACACATGGTCGAAGTAGAATGAAGTTTCTCATGATTATATAGAAATTATAAGTAAAGTCATTCTACTTAGACCACATAACGTAGTAGCGCACAGTAGGTATAAAAGCAGCAGTATTAAACAGGGTCAAATCAGTTTGGCTGGATGTCAGCCAAGGGTGCAGGAGAAAACAGATTCTCTCCTGGTTGTTCTATGACCGAAGCCTAATCAGCAGCAGCTGCCTACGAGGACTGCTCAAGGCTTCCCCTGAAGCTGATGTCCATATTCCAGCCGCAGATGACGCAGGAACATTGCCAGCCTCTCAGCACATTTTCAGGGCTACTTGTACAGCTTTGGCATGTAAAGCAACAAAGCCTTAGCTACCGTCAACGATACGTCCGCACAGCTTTGGTGCAACACAGCCTTAGCTATCGTCCGATACGTCCCCACAGCTTTGGCGCGAAACAGCCTTAGCTACTGTCCGCACAGCTTTGGCACGACAAAGCTATAGCTTCCGTTAACGATATGCCCGAACGGCTTTGGCACGCAAAGCCATAGCTACCGTAAACGATACGCCCACACAGCTAGGGGCACGACAAAGCCCTAGCTTCACCGATCCATTCGCTCGACTTCGTATGTGTTAAGGCCTGGCAAAACTTAGCCATGGTTTCTCCGTCCGTTCACTTGGTCCATAGTACTAAGACATGGCTCAGTCTTAGTCACCAACTCGCTCGACTCTACACGACCAAGCTGCCAACACCGATTTCGACCTCGACGCTCCCACAATGTAGCATGCAGTCCACGTAATGACACGCTGTTATGGACTGCCCTAGCATTGCAACATCTGGCCCATGTACAACTTGCTGTATGGGCTAGCAACCAGATCAACACCCCCCCGGTTAACCCAATGTACTGTCAAAACTGGGATTTCGTTTGTAATTCCAACAATAAATCATCACTTTTGTTGTATTTGTTACCTCGCCTTTGTTCCCTTCATTGTCTTTGGCTGTCATTACTCACATGCATTAAACTTAAAACATTTGTGGGGTCGACATGCTTATCGGCTCCGCAACAGGTAAATAGTATGACAGACTGGGCTCTTAACTTTGGTATGGCAACCAGTCTAGGAAAAGGAAAACTCTGAATTCAAACAAGTTAAACTCTACCTAAAAACTGACCTTGTGTCACATGCATTTTGTGCAGAGGTCTTGTGTGTGTGTGTGTGTGTGTGTGTGTTTACATATATATTAGTTATTAAAGATAAGTTTTGTATTTTTTACCGAAGATTGCTCAATGTAAGGAAGATAAACAGTATTGATACAGAAATGAACACTACACTGCCAGTTGTACAATTTCTGAAAACTTCTGCCTATTTTCTACTTCTGGTAGAATTATCTCTATATATAGGCTGCAGGGGATTAATATTACTTTTTAGGTTAAGTCTAATGGTTTTTTGATGAAAATTTTATTTATTGTTTTTACGATGAGTTTATTTATGAGCTTGTTTTGATGGCGGATTAGAGTGTTTAATATTTCTTAGGTTATCAAGTTATTTACTTATTCATTCATTCATTCATAAGCTGTAAGCTACTAATTTGTTTGTTCCTTGGGGCTTTACACTTTCTTAGGTTCTGATGTTTGTTCTTTTATGTTGAAAAGATCATTAGTTTTAGATTTTGGAAAATTATATAGTCTTTAAAGTCAAGGTCAAGGTGAAGTTTTATGCAGCATAGTAGAAGTTTATTTTCATGTCTATATTTGGTAATGAGCTCTGATTTTTTGTTAAGGAATTTCAGTTGTTCTTGAAAGGTGATTATTGCAATTTCCTCCTGTAGACAAAGGTTACAATGTTTTGAGGTTTTGTTATAAGCCAATGATGTTTTCTTTATTTTCCATGTTATTGTTGAGGTATTTTGGTGTGTACTTTGGAGGTTCCATATGCACTTTGAGCTGTTTGAATACTTTTTTTATTGTTAAAAGATGTTTTGTTTGTGTAATTTCTCTTTTCGAGAGACCTTTTGTTAACTGATTATTTTTTTGTTTATATATATATATATATATGTAGGGGGTGTCCTCGTGGTGTAATGGTTAAAACCATGTACTGCGGGATCGTAGTACGCGAGTTTGTACTCCAGTCGTGCTATTACGTTCACTTTTGGGCAAATATCCTTGGGAAAGGTATGAACCCCCTTATCCTCGACCGGACATTGGCCTAGCGGTTAGAGTGTTCGCCAATGGCCCAGGAGACCTGGGTTCAATCCCAGGTCGAGTCATACCAAAGACTCAAAAAATGGTACTTGATGCTTCCTTGCTTAACACTCAGCATTATAAGATACGGATCAAGGGTAAAGTGGAGCAATCCTAGGAAAGGAGTAGCGCCCTTCCCTACACCTTGGTGTAGTAGCTATCGAAAAGGGAGCCTTCGGGTCACCCTCGACTATGGTCGCCAACTTTACTTTTATATATATGTATGTGTGTGTGTGTGTGTGTATATATATATATATATAAATATATGTGCATGTGTGTGTGTGTTCAATATTGCTTGCAGCATTCTTGTGTAATTGCCATCTAGCTTTTTCTCCAGCCGTTTTGTAGGCGTCCAAGTAGTGCATCCATATAGCAGTATCGATACGACCGCTGCTTGGAAGAAACTGCATTTCAAGTCCTGGAGGCAACACCCCCAAAGCACCAACTATATGGTCACCTACCTTCCATCATGAAAACTATCCAAGTTTGACGAACCAGGCATGCAGGGACGGGCTCATAAATGATGTACTCCTATGGATCCCCACATATCATCGAGCAAAAGCAGGACGACCAGCTTGAACATACATACAGCAGCTCTGTGAGGATACGGGATGTAGCCCTGAAGACTTGCCAGAGACGATGAACGATAGGGAGAAGTGGCAAGAGAAGGTCAGGGATATCCGTGCTGGTGGCATGATGATGATGATGATGATATATATGTGGGTAAGTTGCATGTGTGCATCAGGTGAATACTTGAATACTATGTAATAAAGATTTCAGATCCAAAATTCAGCTAATAAGTACATTAATAGTTGTGTCCTTATTGATGGATTCTTACAATTTAAACTTCAAAACTGGTAATGTTGTGACCAAACTGAAAATAGACAACCACATGAATAAAATCTTATAAAAGTCAGCTTTCATTAAAATCAAGAACCATAAGGAGAATCTTGAATGCTGGCTTGTAAATCTTACAAAAAAACATGTTGAAGAATACATGTCAATGGAAAAAATGTACACAATTCCCTAACTTTTAGGCATAAAATAACCCTAGACAAACTGACATGCCATTAAAACCAATCAGTTTTATACTGATTGCTTTACTAATTACCACAGAAAGGAGTAGCGCCCTCCCCTACACCTCGATGTTGTAGCTATTGAAAAGGGAGCCTTCTGATCACCCTCGACTGCGGTTGCCAACTTGCCTTGCTTTACTCACCAATCTACCCTACTATTTACCCATAGCTGCTTGGAAGAGTATGTTTCACCACTTTTATATAATGAAAAGGGCCTGCTTGCCCTGAAAATCAGCATTTTACATAAATACCAACTGCTAGTAAAAATATCCCATTACCTGAGCAGCACCAATACAAGGTCGTGCTAATGGATTAAATTGAGAGCTTAATCAAACACATGAGATGGAATATTTATTATTCTACATGTAATGATTTAAACAAAACCACTACTATAGTTTTAAAACTAAAAAATGCCCTCCCCAGCAGCCTGATTTGGCACCGGTAGAGAAAGATATGTTAAGCATAGTAAATAAGTCAGAATTTCTTAAATTAATAATTTTTTCTTTTTAATTACAACTCGACACACAAAACAATCAGGAAATCTAATAATATATTCATGAAAGTAGATAAATCTAATGATTTTTATTAAATAGATAAACACAAAGAATTTCAATGAACAATCCCATCATGTAATTCTACAAAAATAGCATCAAATAGTTGAAAAAACGATGTAAACCTTGAAGCTAGTAATATTGTAGCAAGATTAAAAATAGACAATCGTGTTTATAAAATCTTTGAAAAGTCGGTTTTCATTACAAGCAAGAACTATAAGGAGAATTTTAGAACAAACCTCGAATGTTATAGCTATGGGAAGTTTTTGTAGAGCTAAAACTTGTGAAATCATAGACATTTTCTTACTGTGAAAAATGGCTTATGAATTTATCAAATAATGTAATAGCCTTTACCATGATGAAGGGTTAATATGTTTAAAGAATCATTATGGTAGACAAGTCGATTGTGTCAGAAAGAATTCAATAAAAATTTAAATCCAATGATAATTCCAAATTTCATGCATTGACAAGACAATCTTTGAGAATATGTCTAACATACTGAGAAGTACACATCAATTGAAAACCACAAAAGTTGCCATCAACTGGTTCCACAATATATAAAATAAAATTGCCCAGTCAGCTGGGGTTGTAGAATACACCGACTGCATCTCTGCAGAGGGGTAAGACCCCTGCCTAACAAATGTCCTGATTATGACACTAAACAATCTGATGGTGAGGTTCCAGTAATGCTGGAGATTTGGGGAATGTGGAGCATCCCTTCATTGCCATTGCTCCCAGGTCAACTCTGGCCCGGAGTTGTAGCACTTGATAGGGTCCTATCTATGGGTTAAATAGAACTAAACTGCATACTTATGCTAAACTGAATTGTTCGAAATGGAACTGTTTTTGTATCCTAAATTGAATTGTTTGAAATGGAACTGTTTTTGACATTGAAACTGTAAACTGAATTGTTTAATATAAAACTATTTTGACATTTAACTGTGTGTGGACAGAAACTATACTTATACTAAACTGAATTGTTTGAATTAGAACTATTTGACTGGACTGAATCGCCTTAAATAGAAATGTTTTAGACAATTAAAATGTGTACTCATGCTAAATTGATTTGTTTGAAATAGAACTGATTATTTGTATAAAAATGGATTTGGCATTAAATAACCTACAAAAGTTGATATGCCATAAAATCCAAATAACCAACCAACTATACCAAATACATGGTAAATTCAATAGGTTTCCAGACTCTTTCTGTAGAGGCATTTAAAATTGTCGTAGACTCTTGAAAATTCACTATGTTATTGCTATACATCTTATGAGATGACTGACCAATTTTTATGATTTCAGGTTCAAATGAATAGCTACAGCAGCAATTGGAATACACCCTACTAAAGCCTGATTATCACAGCTGGCGAATTTCAAAAATGCAATCTGGATGTGAGGACACTTTAGAAGAACAATATGCAATAAAATTCTGTTTTAAACTTGGAAAAAATACCACAGAAACATATGGAATACTTCAGACTGCTTTTGGACCATCTTGTATGAATTGAGCATGAGTTTTTGAGTGGCATAAGAGATTCAAGGAAGGCAGGGAGTCTGTGAGGGATGATGAGAGGTGTGGGAGGAGTAAGGAAGTCAATACACCAGAGTTGGTTTGCCAAAGGGTTAGGGTTAGGGTTATTATGTTGAGGTTTTAAGGGAGTTCAAAAAGAGATTCCGGCAGAAGAGGCCAGCACTCTTCAAATCAGGTCAGTGGCATTTCCACCAGGACAATGCATCAGTCCACAACTCCATCCTTCTCAAAGACTATTTGACCAAGATGGGCATGAAGACAGTTTGTCACCCTCCCTATAGTCCAGACCTTGCTCCCTGTGACTTTTGGTTATTCCCTAAGCTCAGAGGCTTTTGTTAAGAGACAATTGAGGAGATGAAAGAGGCTGTGATGAAGGTCATTGACACGCTCACACAAGAGGACTTCCATTAGGCCTTTGAGAAGATGTTGGAACAGTACAACAAGTGCATTGCAGCTGGAGGAGATTACTTCGAAGGGGACTAGAATTTCATGTGTGTACTATCAATAAAAGTGCCCATATGAAAAAAGTTTGGAAACTTATTCAATGATCCTTGTAAAAGGGTGTTTTCATTCAGTTAGATATTAAAAATATATTTCTATCAGTATTAGTATTTAATAAAGTCCTAGAATTGGCACAACAATTTGTTTTTATTATGACAAACAAATTAAAAACATAATGCATTGTCGTAAGCCCTATATATTCCAAGACAGTTTAATATAGACTAAAACAAAGTACTTACAATATCTTTATTATTACTATGGGGAGTTTTTGTAGAGCTAAAACTTGTGAAATCATAGGCATTTTCTTACCATGAAAAATGGCTTATGAATTTGTCAAACAATGTAATGGCCTTTACCATAATGAAGCATTAAAGAATTATCATGGTAGACAAGTCAGTCGTGCCAGAAACAATTCAATAAATATCTCTAAGAACTATGACTTAAATTTATAAGTAAAATCTAATATAAAAAACAGTTAACTTTCAAGATATTATATTCAATCGAAATAATGCTACATTGCAACAATATAGAAAAACCCAATAACCCACAGGTATATATAAACATCAAACTGGTCCACTCACCTATGATCACAAAACACCTTCATAAGTCTATTACAGTCTGGATAATACCAGCAATGCAAGTACATTTAATAAAGCCAAAATGGAATATGAAACATTTTTTTCAAAAATAGTGGGATAGATAAATTGACATATCCCAAGCAATAACAAAATGAATCTAAACAAACTAGAAATATGATATGGTTCAAAACACTTAGCAAATTATTTCATAAAACAAATTCAAAAATAAGTTGTTGCATGGACAATATTAAGAAAATTATCAGCAAACACAATTTGAAAATTTTCAATGAAAAAGATAACAACCAGAATGCCATATGCAACTGCAATGATAGAGAGCAATGCCCTTTGAATGGAAATTGCCTGATTGATAGTGTCATACATAAGGCAACCATCAAAAAGAAAGATGCTAATAATAATAATGATAACAATGAAAGGATATAATCTAGTGCTACATAATTGAATTGGAAAATGTAAATCACAACCTTTTCTTTTTCACCAACAAAAAATAGACAAATAGTACTACATTATCAAAATATGTATGGCAATTAAGAGAAGGAATTTGTAGATCTTTCATAATGAAATAGGATATGATGAAAAGAGCTCATATGTATGGAGGTTCTGATAACAACCTCAGGTTATGTCTGGAAGAAAGTTTATCTATTCTGGAATGCCCTGAATAAAAAGTAAATTACTTTCTAATTGCAGACATATGAACAAATATCTTTTATGCCATTTACCCCCTGATTGATTTGGTTTGGTTTCTTTGTTTTGTAATAGTATATCAACTTTCACCAAATGATTGATTACAAGGTGAAATTTCCCCATATTTCTGTGCATTTTGGACTGTTCTAATTGTAAATTCAATAATAAACTTAATAACTGTCTGTTTTGTGTGTGACATATGCACATACTGCATACCAGCAGACAAATTCTCTTAACTTAAATTATGGTTGCCTAGCTCCCTTTTCTCCTCTTTCTGCCCCAAAATTGTGTGCTACACATGAAACTCTTAGTAATGGCTTTGCAAAAGGAGGATTTTAATAGTTTAAGTTTTTAACTCACTGTGCTACAGTAGCATTAAGCGCTCTTTATACAACTTAGCCTAGTTGCATTTTGTTTCCATTTTATATATATATTATTTGACAAATACTTCAAGTTAAAATATAACAAAAATTTTTTTGCAAAGAGAAAATTAAAAGCAAACAGTATAACTGAGCATTCAGTTGAACCAATAATTTTCTGAAATAAATAGCAAAAAGGTTGAGAATCATGGGTAATGATTTAAAAAAAAATTTAAAGAATTAATCAGCATCATTAATTGTAAAGGTAAATGGAATCTAAAAAAAAAACTGTTTTTCTTTTCTTTTTTGAATGTCCAATTAAATTCCAAAGTTTGAAAAATTAGGAAATCTAAATACCAAAACATATATATGTGTAGTTTTTCATGAGATTTTTGTCATTTCCTCTGCAGGGAACATGAATTTAAGTAGAAATGAATTGCAAAGAAAAGAGAAACCTTATATTAAAAACATATTGCTTATAGGTGAAAAAAAAAGTGTAGTTCTTTGACCTGTCACACATTCAATTTAAAATTAGAACTTGAAGCATTTTTTTGTAAAAATTCACAGTCTTAATAAAATGGTGAAACTGTTTAATTTCTGAAATTCGAAAAGATTATTTACACTAGCTGAAAACCTACCCAAAGGATAAGATTTTAAGCTAGTTCCTTGAGTAGGCCCAAACAGGGTCTTGTGCTAATCTAAGCTCGGCATAATAAAGAGTATTGTGATATAATGGTTAGTAAAGTAGCAGTGAAGTTCAGTAATTACTAAGTTGGGAGTTCAATACCTAATTGTTACCTTGTACCAAATCTTAGCTTGCTCAGTCTGTAGAGCTTAGTATACACTGCTTGTATACTCTGCAGAAGAGTAAGACCCACTCCACAAAAAAAGAGGTGTCCTGAGTATGACTTAAACTGCACCCAGAGTTAAATAGTACCACTACTGTTCTTCCATGTTAATGGCTTCAGCATTAAATAACCCACAAAGGTTAATATGCCATTAAACAAAGAAACCAAGTTTTATATCTTTAGGAGAGGCATTGCCATTACTCCCAAATCCATTTTGTTACATCAGTGGACATTCAAAGTTAACCTTTGTTGAAGTGGAGATATCTATGTGTGAAAAGTTATCTTACATTGTGTAAGATTGGAAGTACACTTAGCATAACATTTATCATAATAGGAAATAGAATTGGTGAACAGAGTTCAAATCCTGTATGAAGCTGTTTGCATTTTACTCTGTACTAATGCCTTTGGGAGAGGTACAAATCCATCTATTTTCTCCCCAGCTATGGGAAAAACTGGGTTCTTTAGTCTCAGTCAGGTAACCTATCTAGGAAAACTCTGAATTCAAACCAGCTCTATTCCACCTAAAAATTGACTTTGTGTTACATCCTGCTCAAAGTGAAGGGGTTGGCTAAATATAAACATTGTGTAACCAAACATTTTACTAGATAATATTTTTAGGTAATAAAAAAAACAAATGAATTAATCCTTGGATTTTCATTGAAATTTTTGGTACATACTCGACTTAAATTCAGTCACCATTTGCTGGTACATTTTGCTGGATCATTGTCTCTCTCGAAAATCTGCACCTGGTTTTTGTTGTGTTAGAAGAGATATATCAAAATAGATAACTGAGTCATAATATTTGAAGTTATTTTTCCAGAGACAATACAAGGCATCCCTGCTGTAATTAAGTAAATGAAGAAACAGACTGTACAAACATAAAGGTATTTCATTGCTTTCATTATTATTAAATAAACGCAGACACGGACATATATAAAGATATAGATAAATACCTGTATTACAGAGGTGTGCATTATGAAGGCTTGGTCAGTACAACCAATAATGATCAACCAACCAACCAACCAACCATTTGTTCTGTAATAAAAGAAAAATGAATATGTAAAAGTCTACATTATATAATGACAAAAAATACAAAAGGTACTGATTTCAGATAAGAAAATGAGTACAAAGAGAAATAATTAAAAACGTAATTATTGTTTTGCATGGCCAGTCTGAAAACTTATCATTTATTATGTATTCACCCAACCCCTCCACCATGAGCCGGTTGCAACACAAGATCAATTTTTAAGTAGAGTACAGCTGGTTTGAATTCAAAGTTTTCCTTCTTCTAGAAAGTTTCCTTACCAAGACTAAAGAAACTAATCCGTCCTATTATTTACCCATAGATGGAGAGAGAAGAGATGAATTCATGCCTTTTTAAAGAGCATTATCGCAAAGGGAAATGCAAACAACCTCAACCAGGATTTAAACTCAGGTTGCCAATTCCATTTTCTGTGATGATTATCATTCAGTGTATGCCAACACTTTATATACTCTTTGTATGTGTATATATGTCAAAAAAAAAAAGTTTTTCTTCATTAAATCATTTTTGCAGTTTCAAACCCTTAACATATAGACACAAAGAGAGACACACAGACATGTAGGTAAAATGCAGCATATATTTATAATACTGTTAAATACAAATGAATAAGCATATATATATATATATATATATATATATAAGTAAAAGTAAGTAAAGTTGGCGACCATAGTCGAGGGTAACCCGAAGGCTCCCTTTTCGATAGCTACTACACCAATGTGTAGGGGAGGGCGCTACTCCTTTCCTGGATTGCTCTACTTTACCCTTGATCCGTACCTTATAATGCTGAGTGCTAAGCAAGGAAGCATCAAGTACCATTTTTTGAGTCTTTAGTATGACTCGACCTGGGATTGAACCCAGGTCTCCCGGGCCATTGGCGAACACTCTAACCTCTAGGCCAATGTCCGGTCGTATATATATATATATATATATATATATATATATATAAGGAGGTGCCCGTGGTGTAATTGTTATCGTCGTAGGAAATGAACACGGCAACACAAGTTCAAATCCTGGACGAGACTGATTGCATTTCACATAGCACTAATACCCTTGGGAAAGGTATGAATCCAATTATTCTCCCTCCAACTATGGGTAAATAGTAGGACAGACTAGGTTCTTCAGCCTTGGTCAGGCAACTAGTCTAGGAGAAGGAAAACTCTGAATTAAAAACCTGTTAAACTCCACTTAAAAATTGACCTTGTGTCATATCCTGCCCGAGCGGAGGGGTTGGTAAATAGGATATATATATATATATATATATATATATATATATATATATATATATTGGTAAGTTTAAAGTCAAAAAAGATATTTAATCGAGTCTCCACTCACCAAAGACTGATATTAGCATTAGTATATCCATAGATACTAACACCAAATAAAACAGAAGGAAAGACAAAATAAACTCAATTATGACTGGGCGATTGGCCTAATGAATAGAGGGTTCACCAATGTTCTGGGAGACCAGAATTCAATCCCAGGTCATGTCATGCCAAAGACTCAAAAAATGGTCCATAATGCCACTTTGCTTAACACTCAGCATTATAAGTTACCGATCAAGGGTAAAGTGTAGCAATCCAGAGAATGGAGTAGCACCCTCCCCTACACCTCAGTGTAGTATGCGTACAAGAATATTTAACTTTTAATATATAAAATATATAGTGATACTGAGAGAATACACAAATTTTTCTCAACAAATAAAACTATATACTTTATAGTTTGATAGATTTTAAATTTCTTTATATATATATATATATATATATATATATATATATATATATATATATTATTTTGTTTGGTTTAGTTTCTTTGTTTAATGTCGTATCAATCTTGATAGGTTATTTAATGCTAAAGCCATCTTTTAGAACAATAGAGGTACTATTTAACCTATAGCTGGGTGAATAAGGGAGTTCATACCTTTCCTAAGGGTATTAGTTCAATAGTGCAACTGGCATTTGAACTTATTTACTATGATGTCATAGTCTAGCACATTAACCACTATTCCACAGGGACTCCTAATATATATATATATATATATATATATATATATATATATATATATATATATATAAACAAATTTGCAATATATATATATTTGCAAATGTGAATTGGACAATGATGAGCTTTCTTTTACTGAAATACAGAATAGAGCAGAGATATTAAAGCAGTCAATAAAATCTTAAGTAATCATTTATCATAAAATGCAATAGCATTTTGCAATGTGCAATATTATCAATTGCCCTGTTATTTCTGCCTTTACATAAATAAATAAAGAGATTGAAAGGAGGACAAGCAGACTGATATTGCTGGTCCAGTCACGAAACCAGCAGTTCATAGGCAAATATTGAATGTGATGAATGATTTTATCTGCCAATCTTGTATGCATGTCTCTTATGATATAACAAGTAATAAACTGACCCGGCTGCCCATTAAGTATTAAGTCTTATTGAATCATCTCTTTAGTGTTTGTAAGGTTTCTGGAAGTGTTAAGCAAAACTTATTAGCTTGCCTTCATCCACTCACCAAGCAGTGAAGGCCTCTTATCTATTTAACCTCCACATAAAGGAGTTCTTCTTCCTCTTTGGACCTGCCATTCTAATTCTTACCTTTTGTTTCTCCTCTTCTTCAGGTCATTCATAATTAAAGAGCAAAGATTTGCCCCTAAGCAGCTTCTCAACCTGTCACCTCTAAATAATAAACATGAGATATTTAACCTCTTTTATCTTTTATATTAATATTTGAACCTGCTCCCACCCCCAAATCTATCTATCTATCTATCTATCTATATATATATATATATATATATAGTCAGCACAAGCCTTTAAAGAGTCCAAAGTGAAATTGACTATTGACAATGCTTGATCAATCAAACATCAATTGTGAAAAAAATCTTTTGTTGTATAATTCATTTTTGAAGACATGTTGTACTAGCAAACATAATAACAAACAAAAAATCAAGTACTTTGGAAGGGACCACAGAACCCTAATCAATCATTTGTTTATACCTACTTATATCTATCTATCTATCTATCTATCTCTTTCTCTCTCTCTCTCTCTCTCTCTCTCTATATATATATATATATATATATATATATATATATATATACACAGGCTCACACAATACACAATGTTAAGTTTTAAATATTGCCAGCATTGATTTAAAACAAATTTTATTATGAAACCTTTCACTTGTAAAATAAAATCTGACATAGTATATAGATAGATAGATAGATATTGGTCTGATGATTGCATTGGTGAGAAACTAATTGTTACCAAGCACTGCTGGCTGTGTATCAATACTATTCTAACTTAAATCTATATATGCTCTATCAATGTGATATGGAGTATTCTTTTCTTATAAATTTAGTAAACCACATTATTAATAATAACATAATGTAATGGTTATCATCATAAAAAATGGACATGGCAACCTGACTTCAAATCCTGGACTCAGCTGTTTGTATTTCACTAAAACCCTTAGGAAAGATATGTATCCAACTATTCACCCTTCAACTAGTAAACAGTAGGGTAGACTTGGCTCTTTAACCTTGATAGGCAACTAGTCAAGGAAAAGGAAAAACTCTTAACTCAAACCTGTTAAACTGCTTAAAAACTGATATTGTGTTGCCCCCTGCTCATATGGAGAGGCTGTATAAATAAATAAATAAATATATATATATATATATATATATATATATATATATATATATATATATATATGATTCCCCTATTTTTGTCATATGAAAATTTTCCTGTAACAAAAATTTATTTGAATACTTCTGGGGTTGGTACAGCCCTCAAATGATACATACTCTTAAAGTATAATCCAGTTAAGATGTAAAATCCATTCCTTCAGATCTAAGATTAGTTTTCTGCATTCCTGCATTGAGAACCATGTTGCTCCGGGTTATATCTCTCATTGCATTTCAAAATTAAGTGCCACAGTTTGTTAAATGTTGAATAAGCTTTAGTAAAAGATATAGTTTACTATTCGGATATATATATATATATATATATATATATATATATATATATATATATATATATATATATGGGGAGGATCAAATACAGTATATAAACTAAAATGTTAAAATAAGTACACATAACTTACTGGTTAAAAAAATCAATAAGAAGGCATCAGAAGCATAAAGAAACTATCATAAATTATATATACAATAGGAATTTATACATGTATGCACACACACATATATATATATATACATATATATAATTAGAAATACTTTGTACTGTTGACTTATATGTAAGTTCTGATATATATAGACTTTTTTCATATGGGCATTTTTATTGATAGTACACACATGAAACTCTAGTCCCTTTCAAAGTAATCTCCTCCAGCTGCAATGCACTTGTTTTACCATTCCAACAACTTCTGGAACGCCCCATGGAAGTCCTCTTCTGTGAGTGTGTATCAATGACCCTCGTCATAGCCTCTTTCATCTCCTCAATTGTTACATAATGACAGCCTCTGAGCTTAGGGAATAATCAAAAGTCATAGGGAGCAAGGTCTGGACTATAGGGACATTGAGGAACTGTCTTGATGCCCATCTTGATCAAATAGTCTGTGACAAGGATGGAGTTGTGGACTGGTGTATTGTCCTGGTGGAAATGCCACTGACCCGATTTGAAGAGTGCTGGCCTCTTCCGACAGAACCTCTTCCTGAACTCCCTTAAAACCTCAATAGAGTAACCCTAAGCCTAACCCTTTAGCCAATCAACTCTGGTGTATTGACTTCCTTACTCCTCCCACACCTCTCATCATCCCTCACAGACTCCCTGCCTTCCTTGAAGCTCTTATGCCACTCAAAAACTGATGCTCGATTCATGCAAGATGCTTCAAAAGCAGTCTGAAGCATTCCATATGTTTCTGTGGTATTTTTCCAAGTTTAAAACAGAATTTTATTGCATATCGTTCTTCTAAAGTCCAAATTGCATTTTTGAAATTCACCAACTGTGACAATCAGGCTTTAGTAGGGTGTATTCCAATTGCTGCTGTAGCTGTTTATTTTAACCTGAAATCATAGAAATTGGTCAGTCATCTCATAAGATGTATAGCAATAAAATACCGAATTTTCATGAGTCTATGACAATTTTAAATGCCCATACGAAAATAGTCTGGAAACTTATCGTATGCACCTCGTATATATGTTCGTGTGTTTGTGTGTGTGTTTGTGTGTGTGCTTGTGTGTGTGTGAGTTTGTGTAACAGGTTCTCAATATTAAACTCTTGTTATAACCAAATAATTAGTAAGCTATTTATGCTCAAAATCATTGGAGAGTTTATCCTATTTACCAACCCCTCCACTCGGGCAGGATATGACACAAGGTCAATTTTTAAGTGGAGTTTAACAGGTTTTGAATTCAGAGTTTTCCTCTTCCTAGACTAGTTGCCTGACCAAGGCTAAAGAACCCAGTCAGTCCTACTATTTACCCATAGCTGGAGGGAGAATTATTGGATTCATACCTTTCCCAAGGGTATTAATACTATGTGAAATGCAATCATTCTCGTCCAGGATTTGAACTCGAGTCGCCGTGTTCATTTCCTACGACGATAACCATTTCACCACGGGTACCTCATCAGAGAGTTTATTCCTCACTGTTAATGTTTTATGAATATAGGCTTGTCATGTAAATTGACTTTATCCCACACACACCTATCTATATCAGTATTTCTCCTTTTTTTCCCTTTCTCTCTCAATATATATATATATATATATATATATATATATTTATGTACATTCAGTGATGTCCAGTGAAATATGATGAGAATAATACCAACTCTCTTGTAATAACTACTTCTGAAAGAATCAGGAGCATATAAGAAGGTAATCTGACCTCGAATAATTAATTTTAAAGTGTTGATTGTCACAGTTATAGGCAAGAAGAAAGATTTGAGTGACTTTGATAAAGGCTAAATTATGACCCTAAGAGTAGATCAGTGAATTTGGAGTTCTCACATTTTGTTATAATGATGTCATATAGGAATAAAGTGAAACACTCCTGTTTGAACACTGATCACCAGTAAACAAAATGGCAAACCTCCAGAGGTACCATGCTTTTAGGGTGGACAAACAGTTGGAGAACATTAATCTATGGACATCAGTCAGATGGACTTTAGCAAAAGAAAGACTTCAGTAATAGCTTGGCCGGTACTCTCTTGTTTCTAAGCAATCATGTTATTGTTCTAAGCAAGACTGTAGTGTTACAGATAGTAATAATCTTTCATTTGTCTTATTTTCTGTTAAGGTATTAATTTTGGCTGGAATGAAATTCTTATGCTTTTGTTAAGTTGCCTGTCAATTATTTCTTCTTTTTATCCACATGTGAGTGTTACAAAAAATGAGTACAGGGGTATGGGAAGGAGAAAATCCCTAACTGAACACAAGGTACAGGGTGGCTAAAACTTATTAATGTGAGAAGAGAAAAAAAATTGTTATGAAATACTATTATCATCGTAGGAAGTGAACTGTTAGCATTTCACATTGCACTTGTACCATTGTGAAACATATGAATCCAACTATTTTCTTTCCGACTATGGGTAAATAGTAAGAGGCTGGCCTCGTTAACCTTGATATGGCAACTAATCTAGGAGAAGGAAAACTCAGAGATGAAGAGAGATGAGCTCTGCTAAGCTCTTTCTACCCAAGGCATGCTACATGAGTGGTGTCCTAACAATCAAATCAGATTACAGAGTAAGTCTCTCTCTCTCTCTCTCTTTCACAAGTCAATTGAAGAGCTACTCTAGCAAAATACATAGATAGCTTTAACAAAATTGTAAAAAGAAATAAAGTTCTTGCTGAATAAAATAAATGCTGATTTTCATCATTAGGTTGCTGACTTATTAATTTACATACATAGATATTTATGTGTGTGTATACCAGTCCATTAGCCTAGTGGGTAGAGTGTTCGCCAGTGAGCCAGAAGACCAGGTGGACCAATCCTAGGAAAGGAGTCATGCCCTCCCCTACACTTTGGTGAAGTAGCTAATGAAAAAGGAACCTTCAGGTCGCCCTCAACTATGGTTGCCAACTTTACTAATATATATATATATATACATAAATATAAATATGTATTCATGTGTACATATTTACATATATGTGTTTACCAACCCATCCACCAATTTTTATCTATTGCTAGTCAGAGAACCGATGTATTCATAACTTTCCCAATTTGAAATGCAAACAGCCTTATTCAGGATTTGAACTCAAGTTCCCAATTCTATTTTCAGTGACAATAACCATTATGTTGTATACTGTGATGAGGGAAGAACCACAATACTTCTTTATAAAAATATAACTCTTACATCTTATTCTTGAAAGGGGCTGAAGCTTCTGTGGTGTGTTAGTGACAGACGGACAGAGGGAGAGAAAGACAGATTGCTATATTAACCCATAACTTTTTCTTCTCTTGATCATACGATGCTGTGTTATCTTAGATCTTCTCTTCTGACAAGATATACTCAACTGGTCCTCACCAGGAGGCCATTTAGCTCTCTGCAGCCACGATTCTCTATCAGCCAACTCGACTCCGCTGCAAGCTGGCACTGACTCAAGACTCACACTGACTCAGACCCTCACATGGGCATCTGTATATATCATTTCATAATACCCATGATTTCCAATCAACCATGTGACTGCTTCCACTTATTTACACAAGTGCATCCTGTTCAGATAAATCTCTTATTGATGGCTTGGTTAAGGGTCAATATGCAACAGTTACGCCTAACCCACCTTCTTATTTCTATTTGCATATAAGTATTTATATATGCACTTACAAAGGTGGTGCATCAATAAGTTTGCAGTCTAACCCATAGATATTAACTGAATTTTAATTAGAAATTTTAATCTATGTATTTATTCAACATCTTCTTTATGGGTAGGATGTGACACAAGGTCTTGTTTTAAGCAGAGTAATGCTAATTTGAATTCAGGGTTTGTCTTTTTCTTGGATCAATTACCATAGCCAGGTGGAGGGCTCAGTTCACCCTACAATTTACTCTAAGACATTGAGGGAAGAGATGGATTCATACCTTTCAACAATGGTATTAGTATGAAGTGAAGCCCAAATAACCACACATCCAGGGTTTGAATTTGAATCCATTTCCTATGACAGTAACCATAAAGCCTTTCATGTCTCCAATATCCATCTATGTGATTAATATCTACAACTAATTAAGTGCATTGACAAGAAAGAAGAATATATGAGAAAATAAATATTTCTGGTGTGAAATAAATTATTTTCTTCATCATTTGGCTATGGATTTATTCCTATACCTACATATAATAGCAAGGTGGCATTGGATTAGTTAACTGACTCTAAGGCCTGGCTGAGACACTATTTTTCCTTCATATTTGACCCTGGAAAAAATATAAAGTACTACTTCTTGTTGTGGTTGATTCTGATTCTAGATATATAAACAGAGTATCTTGTCATTAGCTTGCCATAATGAATATCAAAGTCTGTATGAGTGAGCATTTAGATAAACACGCCTAGAACTGCCATATATGTACCAGGGAATGTAAACAAAAAGCTCTTCTGTTCATATTCAACATGATTGAACCCAAACAAATAAAAATGCATCCATCTAACAATGTAACAATGTAGAGCTATCAACAAATAAGTAAGTAAAGTTGGCAACCTGAGTCGAGGGTGACCCAAAGGCTCCCTTTTCAATTGCTACTACACCAAGGTGTAGGGGAGGACACTACTCCATTCCCTGGATTGCTCCACTTTACCCTTGATCCTTACCTTATAATGCTGAGTGTTAAGTAAGGTGGCATCAAGTACAATTTTTGTAAGTCTTTGGTATGACCCAGCCTGGGATTGAACCCTGGTCTCCTGGACTATTTGCGAACACTCTACTTGTTAGGCCAATGACCTCTTATTTTCATGGAAACTATAACAAATATAGGAACGCTAATTAGATAGAGTAAGTTTTCAGCTATAAAACATTATTTTTCATTAAGTCACCACCATCCACTATGTCTTTTCACAAGTAATAAACAAAAGGCTAATGTAAAATCAGCTCCAGTGGAAGCAACCCACCTTTTTTTATAGCAATGATAATGTTGTCATAAAGAAAATGTCGGCATAGTTTGTCTTATACTGGCTCTTATTTGCATGGTGAGTTGATTGAGTTGTTTTTTATTTCATATGTTGACATCTATGTTAAATGTGACTTGCCACTTATATCAGTTTTACCACGGCTAAAATGCATTACCCATCTCCTAACAGCTTGCACATTCATTGTTTGGCTCTCATGAATATTCATAAGCTTTGATAAATGTCAATAGATATAATTTTTCCCACACTGAGGAACTCAATGTCACACCTCTGATTTCATGTTAGATGCTATTTTACCAGACTGCCATTGGTAACAAGGCAAAATAAATGATAGGTTATTGGTAGGAAATTTCAGCTACTGCTGCCATACCACCAGCACCTGCCTAACATAATACAATAAGAGACATAGTCAGAATTACTGTCTCACTGGCATAGAATGCTAGCTAAATGTATAGCCAGTGGTTGTGGCTATGTTGTGTTTTGTAGCTGAAAACTTGCTCTATCTAGTGATGTTATTGTGTTCCCAGTATATGTTGTAGTTTTTATGGAAGTAAATAGGTTTTCTTTTTCAAACATCTCTTATACATATAAGTATATATCTTAGTATATGTTTACACACACAAATACACATGCACAAGGTGTTTCATAAAATGATTGATTGATTTTTATGGCATCTTAATTTGTCTAGGGTTATTTTATGTCTAGAAATAAGGGAATCATGTTCATTGTATGTTCATATTTACATTTTTTTAAAAGTTATTTCTTCAGAGTTCTTTTTTTTAATAACAGTTCTATCAAATACAAATAATTTTTCGAAAACTCTATTTAACCATTAGATAGGATCCTAACAGATACTACCACTCTAGGTTAGTATGGACCTGGAAGTAATGGCAATGAATGAGTACTCTACACTCCCTTGATCTCCAGAATTTGAGCTTCACCATCAGACAGAGTTTAGCATTATTCTCAGGACACACTTTTTTGAAGGGGGTCTTATTCCTTAATATCAAAATATAGTTAATGTATTATAAACTCCGTTGACATTGTATTTCATAAAAGATGCAACCTTAAATATAAAAGAGTGGGAATTATGTATACACAGATTTGGTTGGATTTTGTGGCATATCAATTATTATTGGTTATTCAATGCTAAATCCTTTTTATACATACATTATTTGTAAATGCATAATTTGTAGATAACATTTTAAAATGAACCAGGGCTCATTTCATTGCATACATTAAATGGGACTTGTAAGTCACTAGTTTGTAGGTAATCTTATTTTCAAATGAGCCAGAGCAAATTTGTTTGCACACAAGTATTACTATTGTTTGCACACAGTTAAATGGTTCCAAATATTACTATGCAACACTAACAATTCAATTTAGGCACACAGTTAATTTCAAGTATTATTATTTAACACTGATTATTCTATTCAACATTACTTATGTGTTTTGCATGCAGTTAAATTATTTCAAATATTGCTATGCATCACTAACAATTCAATTAAACATCTGTCACTTGTTTGTACACATTTAAATAATCAAACAGTTCTATTTCTAACGATTCAATTTTGCATAAGTCATTTGTTTGAACACAGTTTATATGTCAGACAGTCTTATTTGACCCATAGATAGAACCCTATCAGGTGCTACCACTCTAGGTAATAATGGACCTGGGAGCAATGGCAATGAAGGGGTACTCCACATTCCCCAAAGCTCCAAGACTGGAGCCCCACACTCAGATTGTTTAGTATTATAATCAGGACACTCATAGAAGGAATCTTCTACAGCCCTAGCTGACTGTATGTATAAACAAATTTTATTCATATTATTCATGTGTTAAAACTGTGCCACAGAACTTAAAATGTTTGAATAATCATCATCATCATGCTAATAGCACTGATTCCCAAGACTCTCTCTCACCATTCATCCCTGTTGGTCATCTATCTACACTGCATCTAATGTCTGCCCAGAGCTGATGTATGTAAGTTTGCTGGTCAGCCATAACTGGTGTGTCTTTGTGTAGGAGTCAACAGGCAAATGTTGCTTATAAATTCTTCCTGTTTCACCAGCAGTGCCCAGTATGTCTTGTTCATCTTATTTGGACGGTTTGTGAGATGGGAGGTAAGTGGCTGTGCCGGTGCTGTTTTGTGGCTTATGCTAGCCCAATTTAAATATCCTCAATCTTCCTCTGTGTCAGCTTCATTGTTTGTTTTTCATGTACAAACGTATGAGAGATGAACTTAATGTTAAATTTTGGTTTCAGTTTCTTTGTTTAAAGGCTTATCAACCTTCATGGGTTATTTAAAGCCAAAGCCATTCTTGCAGAAGAATAGTAATGTTAATATTTAACACCTAGCTGGTGGGAATAAAGGGGTTCATGCCTTACTCTAGGGTATTAGTCTGAAAGTGAAAGTAATAGCACAAGCAGAGTTCAAATTTGCTTACTGCAATACTGCTGTTCAGCCCTGAGACCACCACCTAGTTAAATTTCCCCAGCCTAATTTGAATTTGCTTACTACAATTCTGCAGTTCAGCACTGAGACCATCTCCTAGTTAAATTTCCCCAGTCTAATTTGAATTTGCTTACTGCAATACTGCTGTTCAGCCCTGAGACCACCGCCTAGTTAAATTTCCCCAGTCTAATTTGAATTTGCTTACTACAATACTGCAGTTCAGCACTGAGACCATCTCCTAGTTAAATTTCCCAAGCCTAATTTGAATTTGCTTACTACAATACTGCAGTTCAGCACTGAGACCATCTCCTAGTTAAATTTCCCCAGTCTAATTTGAATTTGCTTACTTCAATACTGCAGTTCAGCACTGAGACCATCTCCTAGTTAAATTTCCCCAGTCTAATTTGAATTTGCTTACTGCAATACTGCTGTTCAGCCCTGAGACCACTGCCTAATTAAATTTCCCCAGCCTAATTTGAATTTGCTTATTACAATACTGCAGTTCAGCACTGAGACCACCGCCTAGTTAAATTTCCCCAGCCTAATTTGAATTTGCTTACTACAATACTGCAGTTCAGCACTGAGACCACCACCTAGTTAAATTTCCCCAGCCTAGTTTGAATTTGCTAACTACAGGGTGGAACGACAAAATTGTCACCCTTGAAAAGACGACATGATTCCATTTCCGTTTAATGAAAACCGATTTTCTTTTTTTGTTGCAAACCATCTACTAGTTGGCCAGTGATAGGAGCCGTCTATCATATCTGAAAGTGACACAATGTTCAACAAGCAAGATTGGAGATACGCCGCTGTATAACTCATGCTTTCTATCAATCCAAGTTATAACAACAGGACCATTGCCAGCACCCTCAAAATGCAAATCCAGATGGTTCAATTCTTGAGGGTACAGTTCAACACACCGGACAACCCTTCAGACAGCTACAGTTATGGTCTTTGGTGTGGTTTCAAGTGATGGCCATATCATGCCACCTCACATCTTCGAAGTCGGCTTGAAAGTCAACACCAAAGTGTACCTGGATGTGCTGAAGAGTGTGGTGATCACCTGGTGCAATCAGGTGGCTGGTGGCAGACCCTGGGTATGGCAGCAGTACTCAACGCCGGCCCATAAGTCCAAAGAGACCCAGGCTTGGCTTCAGAAGGAGTGCTATGACTTTGTACCCTTCTCTCACTGGCCCCCCTCCTCCCCTGACCTGAACCTGCTGAACTACTTTGTTTGGTCATACGTTGAGAACATCACCAACATGACCTCCCACAACACCAAAGCCAGCCTGATCACTGCCATCCGCCGAGTATTCGCCGAGCTCCCACCAGCGCTTGTGGAAAAGGCATGCTCCCAGTTCCGGATCCGTATCGAGGCGGTGATTGAGGCTGAAGGTGGCTACACTAAATAGATGTCAGCTCTACTACATAATCAAGTTACCTGAATTTATTTTTTCAATAAAAGTTTTAAAATAGAGCTGTAGTGTTGTTTTCTTTAGGACGACAATTTTATCGTTCCACCCTGTACAATTCTGCAGTTCAGCACTGAGACCTCCAACTAGTTAAATTTCCCCAGCCTACACTTCCCAACAAATCAACAATATTCTTTTTGGTTGATAAATTTCATGAGAATGTGATTGAAAAAGTTCTAAGAGGCCATCTTTGTTAACTGCCAAAGTTCTTGATGTGCCAAAGCATTTAATTTTCTAACCTAGAAAATCTCTTAAAAAGCTATCTTCACAGATTGGGTCATCTACAAAAAAATTTTCAAATATCTTAAATACAAGTTATCACAAAGATGATTACATCCTTTTTGGAACACTATGTAGATATAGATATATACTACCCCAGGCAAAAATTATGGAATTAGAACACTTAGAGGATGTTCATCTTTGTTTTATCTAATTTATTCAAAAATAAACTAATATCAAATAAGATGCAAAGTATTTTTTGATTTAATAGCTGAACACTTACCTTGAGGAGGAGCAACTATGTATTAATTCTAATTTTTTGTCAATGAATTCTATAATTTTTTCTTCTACATTGGCTTATTCCATAATACTTTTCTCTGCATGACTTGGAAAAGATTATACAATTAATTTAGATAATTTAATCTAGTTCAATTAAAGAACATTTTATGAAGCCAGAATTTTCAGCAATTAAATAAAAAAAATGTCTTGTGTCTTACCTGTTGTTAGTTTATTTACTGCTAAATAAAAAAGAAAAAAGGGAACATTCCAAAAGTGTGCTGATGCCATAATTTTTGCCAAGGTAGGGGCCATAAATATATTTACCAAACTGCTTTACCATGGTCTCAAAGTAAAATGAGGTCAATTTCATCTATAAGCTGTGTACAGGTTGAAATAAGAGCTTACATTCTCCTTGACTGGTTTTTGTTCCAAAGCTAAAGAGCTTAGTCGGTCCTACTATTTACCCACAACTCTGCAGAGAAAATATGCAAATACACGCATACACATTCAAAGAAAAGGAAATATCCAATAAATGATCCCATACACACATGCCGCCATCACTCCTTCAAAAGATGAAATATTTATACATGCAGGAAGTCTTGAGACATACAAAAAACAAATGCTATGTCAAGTTGAACATGTACTCATTAGATAATATTCATAGGCACATTGACGTGTGTATCTCTATTTAGTAGTCTGGTAAATGGCCATATATCTATATTAAGAAGTAAAAAAAAAGAATAATTTATACCCATATAATATCATAAATGCAGGAATGTATAAATCTCTACTTATATACAGTTCAAGTTTTGCTATCATGACAATGATGACAATTATAGATATAGAAATACACACACACACACATTACAAAACTTCTCATCATGTTTGTATATATGTATATAACCTTAATCCAGTAAAAATAGCAAACCGTTTCTAGGTTTTTACTTGTGCAATATATTTAAAACCTCTAAGGAAATATAGCAATTTCCAGTCAAATTTTCAACTGAATGATAAGAGTCAATGTTTATGCAGAATGTCATTTTTTAATCGTGTAAATTTTTGATATAACAGAGATAACTGTGAAATGCTAATTTGAATCCCTTCCTAAATAGAAGTATCAAGATCATCATGAATTGTTGCTAGCATGAGAATCCACTAGGTTTATGAATTGTCTAGTAATAAGTAGTAAAGTTGGCGACCTTAGTCGAGGGTGATCCGAAGGCTCCCTTTTGTTAGCATCCATGTCAGGCATCCATACACCAGTATTAACACAGCCACAGTTTGGAAGAAATCCTGATTTATTCTATTTTGGTTGTGATTTTTCAGACTGAGAAATAATTTGTTCATGAACGTTGGCAAGTGGCAAAGGTAGCTCCATCTTGTTAATGCCTCACCATTTTTAAAAATGTAAGATGAGTTATGATCATAGCTTGGACTAGTGCACACAGTAAACTTGCTGAAATGTTTTTTTTCAAAACTGATGAATCTGATTGCTACACAGAGAGCTTTTCACACTCATGTTCCATCGGAATGGTGCTGTTCTGCTCATAGCAGTATAAATTTTCTATCCAGAACAGCATTATTGAATCTGAAAAAAAACGTTAAGACATTAGCTAGAGAGAGTGATCATTACCTCTTGCCTAATTTCCCTTATACTACACAGGTGACAGTTTAAAATGTGAGAGATATTTCTGATGCAACCTGTATATATATACAGGTGTGTGTATATATAAATAGTGAGAGTGAGAGATGGAAGAAATAGAGATTATTTCCATATGTATAAATTTGTACTTGCATACAATAATTTAAGAATATATATATATATAAGTATATATATATATATGCACAAAGCCATGACCGAGTATAAGACAAATTCTGCATAACTGAGTTCTTGTTGAAAGATGGCCTTTATGATTGATTGCCAGTAATATTAGCCTTGGCATGCATGAACCCTTATACTTGTATATATGTGCAAATTCATGTATGTTTGTAAGAACATGCTTTTATAAATATTTGTGTGTATGCAAGCACAATTGTAATGCTACTTGGGGTTTGTGTACCCCTGTGTGAATTGCTTGCTTTCAAGTGAAACTGATGGCCCTACATTGTGTATGTTTGGTTAACATTTCAATGAGTACATATGCATAGGAAAGAGGTTAATACCTGCTATGAGAAGTGACTTTTCCCAAGGACAAATTCTTAAGAATCCTTACTTATGTTAAATACATTTCAATCAAGTTATCTTTAATAAATTAACTCTTATTCTCTTTCTCATTTATTTAATATGCATCATCTGGATGCATTCCTCTACATTCAAGTCTTTTTTTTCTTTTGTTATCAGTAATATATATATGTATATATATATGAGGTGCATATAATACGTTTCCAGACTTTTTTCATACAGGCATTTAAAATTATCGTAGACTCTTGAAAATTCAGTATGTTATTGCTATACATCTTATGAGATGACTGACCAATATTTATGATTTCAGATTCAAATGAACAGCTAAAGCAGCAAATGGAAGACACCCAACTAAAGCCTGATTGTCACAGCTGGTAAATTTCAAAAATGCAATCTGACACTTTAGAAGAACGATATGCAATAAAATTCTGTTTTAAACTTGGGAAAAATACCACAGAAACATATGGAATACTTCAAACTGCTTTTGGAGCATGAATCGAGCATCAGTTTTTGAGTAGCATAAGAGCTTCAAGGAAGGCAGGGAGTCTGTGAGGGATAATGAGTGGTGTAGGAGGAGTAAGGAAGTCAATACACTAGAGTTGATTGGTCAAAGGGTTAGGTTAGGGTTACTATGTTGAGGTTTTAAGGGAGTTCAGGAAGAGATTCCAGTGGAAAAGGCCAGCACTCTTCAAATCAGGTCAGTGGCATTTCCACCAGGACAATGCTCCGGTCCACAACTCCATCCTTCTCAAAGACTATTTGACCAAGATAAGCATCAAGACAGTTCCTCACCATCCCTATAGCCCAGACCTTGCTCCCTATGACTTTTGGTTATTCCCTAAGCTCAGAGGCTGTCATGAGATAATTGAGGAGATGAAAGAGGCTGTGATGAAAGTCATTGATACACTCACACACGAGGTCTTCCATGGGGCGTTCCAGAAGTTGTTGGAAAGGTACAAGTGCATTGCAGCCAGAGGAGATTACTTTGAAGGGGACTAGAGTTTCATGTGTGTACTATCAATAAAAGTGCACATATGAAAAAAGTCTGGAAACTTATCGTCTTTATATGAAAATCATTTTCTGCCTGATGATTGTTGTATAAAGATGGCATGAAACATCTTGTGTTCGTTTGTGTCAAATTTTGGGTTTTTAAATATTTTGTTCCCATTTTTTTTAAAGTCAATTAGATTTTTATTCTAATAATAGCATGTATTCAATCCCCTAATCCTCTGCCACAGGTAGGATTTGATGCAAAGTTAATTTTTAAGTGTAGTACAGCTAGTTTGAATTCAAATTTTTCCTTCTCCTAGACTGGTTGCCAAACCAATGCCACAGATATCAGCCTGCCCTACTATATACCCATAGCTGGTGGAGAATAGATGTATTCATACTTCTCCCAAAGGCATTAATATGAAGTAAAAGGTAAACAGCCTTATCTAGTATTTAAACTAGCCAATTATATTTCCTATGATGACAATTACTGTGCTAATCACATCTCCTATATATATTCTTTATTATAGTAGCAGGGTTACCTGGTGTTACCCACAAAAAAAGTTTTTATGAATATAGAAAAATGAACATAAATACACAATGAAGAGTTTTGATAATTTCCTGAAGGCCTTTTTGTACACAATATTTTCCCTATATTTTGCAAATATGTCAAGTCTTTTTTTCACTGCTATAACTGCAAGAATATCTTACAAATCTAGAACCATGGGGATGTTTCCATATTGTAATGGCTAAAGTGCTGGACTGCAACCTTGAAATAAATGAGTTCAAACTCCAGCTGTGCTGTTGCATTCACTTTTGGACTAATACCCTTGAGAAAGTTATGAACCCCTTTTTCTCTTCAGCTACAGGTTAAATAGTATCACTGCTGCTCTTCTACAAGGATAGCCTTAGAATTAAATAGGCCACAAAGGTTGATATGCCATGAAAGAAAGAAAGAAAGAAAGAAAGAAAGAAAGAAAGAAAAACATGGATTTGACTTTGTTCGTCCCACCATTTATCAGGCCAAGAATATTTTTCTATTTCATATGAAAGTCTCTATCTTCTATAACCTGTCAGCATGGCTTAGAATATGATGACTGTATCCACTAAAAAGGTTCCCCTGGTTATCACACTAAACTGCATCTGATGGTGAAGTTCCAGTCTTGGAGATCTGCTGGCCTAGTTAGCTGAGGCTTCAGAATAGACCGACTGTATCTCTACAGAGGGGTAAGACTCCCCAACAAGTGTTCTGGATATAACACGAAACAATCTGATGGTGAGGCTCCAGTAATGCTGGAGCTTTGGGAAATATGGAGTAACCCTTCATTGCCATCACTTCCCGGTCAACTCTGGCCCTGAGTAGTAGCACCTGATAGGGTTCTATCTATGGGTCAAATAGAACTAAACTGTGTACTTCTGTTGAACTGAATTGTTTGAAATAAAACTGTTTTGATACTTAAATTGCATACCTATCATAAACTGAATTGTTTGAAATTGAACTGTTTATACGTATAAAAATGGATTTGGCATTAAATAACCTACAATGATTGATATGCCATAAAAACCAACCAACCAACATACCAACCAGCCAATAACTTGGAGATCTGGATTGCCATTACTCCCAAGGCCACTCCAACCAAGAGTGGTAATACCTGTCAGGGGTTCTATCTATGGGTCTAATAGAACTGTTCAAAAATTATTTGCTAAAGATAATTATTATTGATTACTTGAAAACATACAACTGTGTGCAAATTATTTGTATCCAATAGGAATACTTCATATCACATAACCATGTGAAAAAAAAACCTCTTAAGAAGTAACTAATACAAAAAATATAAATAAGAACATACAATCAATGCAATTCTCTAATTTTTAGGCATAAAATAACTCTAGACGGATTGATAGGCTATTAAAATCAATCAATTAATCAATCAATCATCCATCTCATTCTGTTTGGACAGAAATAGTATATTTTACTATTTGATAACCTTCAGTAACCTCAAATAATCATTATTTACATTGAAGACTGCGTTCAAGTCAATATCCATGCAAAAAATGATGACTTTCCATCTGGCTCTGATTCCCAGACATACATATACACACACAGACATATGAAAATAAACAAACACATTTTGGCATAATGAGTAGAGTGTTTGCTAATGGTACAGGAGACCAAGGTTCAATCCCATGTCAAGTCATACCAAAAACTAAAAAATGGTACTTGATGCCACCTTGGTTAACACTCAGCATTATAAGGTATGGATCAAGGGTAAAGTTGAGTAATCCAGGGATTGGAATAGCACCCTCTCCTACACCTTGGTGTTGTAGCTATTGAAAAGGGAGCCTTCGGGTCACTCTCAACTAAGGTCACCAACTTTACTTAGTGTTATAGATAAATGTGTGAATGTATTAGTTTAGGCTCATCAGAAAAATCTCACGGGGACTCTAATATTAATTATGGAAATCATGGAATGCTCTATATATCTCTCTAAATGCAGTTGGGAGGTATGAGCGGATGGGACCTGGTGCTATTTTCTATCTCTTACCTAAGAAAGCCCTGTCACTGGGATTTGAAATACACTAACTGTAGCAACTACAAAGGGGTAAAAACCCTCCCTCCCTCCAAAAAATGGTGTGTCCAGAGTATGACACTAAACTGCATCTGATAGTGAGATTCCAGTTCTGGAGATCTTCAAAGTGTGGAGTACACCACTGCTATTACTCCCTGTTCCACTTTGATCTGGATTGGTAGTACCTGTTAGGGTCCCATGTATGTGCCAAATAGGTTTGTTTAAAGATTTTTTATATTTGATAGAACATGTGGAAAAAAAATCTCCTAGAAAACAACTGCATAAAAAAAATGTAAAAGTAAATGTACAATGAACATGATTTCCTAACCAGTAGGCATAAAATAAAATGATACACTATTTCGATCAATCAATCTTTAATGTAAGTAATTACTAATTTCTGGTTAGAAATGATTCACAAATGCATATTGTGGGAATTATCCTCTTTGTCACCTAATAAATATGCTGATAATGCAGCTCTGTAGGGAAAGAACAAAGATGGCAACAGACTTTTATTCATTGCCAAAGAGATACTAAGTCTAGTATCATCTCTATGTAGCTATATTTCTACACATAAGAGGTATGTTAAAAAGGCATCAAGACTGAAACTGTATTTGATAAAATGGAAATGAACAATATATATTTTTTTTCAAAATACTCTCCTTGGTATTCAAAACACTTATTCCATTGAGTTTTCTATTGGTTAAAGCACTTCTGAAACATTCTTTCTCTACAGTGCGAAGCAATATTTGTCTCTGCTTCCCACCAGACAGAACTTGACACAAGTTCAATGACTCTAAGGTTAGCTTAAAGTGGGGGTTAGGGAAGAGAAAGTCGGGCATGAGACAAGGCTTGAACCTTGCTGGGCTTTGCTGGTCATCGGCTCACTTAGTACATTGTGAGCCTGATGAGCCTAGCTGGACATAGACTCAAATATGAGTCCGTGAATGATTATAGTTTAAACTGGACCAAGCAGTCCAGTGCTTTGGGTTGGCAGTCATTGACCAGCAAGTAAAGGTGGCCCAGTCAAAAGGGTGAGAAGCCGTGAAGCTGTGCCATTATATTTCTTTAATATTTGTCACACCAGAAGAAGTTACTGCCCTAATGCACGGGAAAAAATAAACAATATTTACTGGCTCGGTGGCTGGCTGACATTGGCTAACAAACAAATGCCAATGAGTGAGCCAGCATATATGCACGCTAGCATAACCACTCCTGGGCTCACAGCCAATCAACACACTGGGAATAGACGAGACCACCTGTGCATGGTGGAACACCCCGATGTGCATATAATCTTCCCTTCCTGATGCTCAAGTGACTATTCACTTTCACACGTAATTCAACACGTGAATTAGTACCGAACTTTAACAACACCCTTAAGTCTTACTCTTACAAGAAAACAAAGTTGCACAGAACTAGGAGAATGGTGGCAGCCCTTACATAATTCTGTTTTGCCAAAAGCATTTCATTCAAAAAGTATCAAACCTAGGTTCATGATTTTTTTCATATCAGTACTAACTCATCTTGACCAAGTCTAGACATTTAGACATCACCATTTGATTATATAAATTGCTCAGCTGTGTATGTTTGCGTTTAAATTTTAAATCTTAAATCTTCTTTTTTTCGATACTTTTGATCATACCTTGTAGAATCATGTCGGAATGGAAAAACAAATATCATTTATTTTATTTTCAATCTTAATTGTACAGGTTTTGTGCAACAATGATGATGTCCCTATTTCTTCAGATGAAATGGGGAAACCTGCATGAAAGAATGTTATATGCTTATCTACATGTTCATGCAGCATCATACATATATATACTGACGCAATAATAAAGACGCAGGAAGACTTCTTTAACAATATTTACCTCTCACTTTATTGCAAGGGTTCGAAAAGGTTGTGTGGGGTTTTACTGTGAGGGGGAGCTGGAGACCGAACATAACTGCAATATTTTGACCCCCAAACTTATGGACGTCAGCGTTGTGTCTTTCTTGTTCTCCAGGGCTGCTCAATCGGAGGCCCAGAGGCCATTCTGCTGGGTGATGGCTTTCTTTACGGCATCTTATCAGCATCTTCTCTGGACCTCAACTCATCAGGGCCCAAAGGCCCCTTCAGCCTGATGTGGCTTTCCCTACCACATCTCGTCTATAACTCCGTCCGATCTTCAACTCTACTGACTCGTCAAACTCAGCTGAGTTATGTAATCGTTCGACGCCAACTCGATCTTTGAAATTGAATGCTTAATCGTCATCAAGCGGAAATAACTGTCATGCAGTTCAGAGGTCACTTTCTTCCGGTGCATCACTCTGTAGTGGCACGGTGAGACCTTCACCTTGTCCCATATTATCAGCCTTAATCTGCCCATGCGATCTCTTTCGATTACTGGCCATTGGAATGTGTCACTTCCTTCCGGTGCATCACCTTGGAATAGCATTTTTGGGCCGGTCGAAGGTCAAAATATTACAAGAAGTGCTGGAGCAGTTACATAGACCACTACCAGCACTCTATTGATCTGCACATGGAAAGTCTTAGATAACCAGCAGCTGCACAATTTATCATATCTGGCCAGCTTCCAGTCACTAGTCAGAGTCAACCTTTGCAGAGAAGCAATATGATTTTATCTTTTAGAATGTCTCTTATAGACACCTAACTCACAAGGCTGCAGAGCAAGTATTTGAGAGTCCAGTGCTTGAGTCTGAACTCAAAATTATCCTTCTGTTAGACTAGTTTCCCACCAAAGCTTACTGTGCTTAGTCTGCCTTACAAAGCTAGTGAGAGAATTGATGGATTCATGCCTACCCAAAAGGCATTAATGCAAAGTGAATGTAAACTGTTAAAACTTAAACTTACCTTGCAGATTGAAAAACTGTTACACTATGCATACATCTATATATATATATATATATATATTATTTTAATGACACCAAAGAATTGAACTTTTTATTTTTATTTTTGTATGAAAAATATTTTTGCTCTACATATGAGTTTTGATGTATTTTTAATCCCAAATTAATTATACAGTCAATAGCCGTTTACATTGAGCACTCTAACTGGATACTCCCACCCCTTGGATTTTTTCCTATGATTATATATATATATATATATATATATATATTCAACTAACAAACCTATATAAGTGAGTTTGAGTCTTATTGTGTGCCCCATTCATATGGCCTTGTGCCACATCCAAGCAAAAAAACTAGTAAATCACTAAATGTTCTATGACAAAAGCAACAAGCTGGAAACATGCATATATGTAAGAACGAAATAAATAATTCTTATAAAAAATACAAATCTCTTAGTGGACCTATTCATTTTGAAATATATATATATATATATATATATATATATATATATATATATATATATAAAGCATGTTAAAGAAAAAATATGCAAGAAAGCTTATTTTAGTTGAACAATACATATTTATTTACTAACCCTTCTACACAAGAAAGATGTGACACAAGCTCAATTTTTTAAGCAGAGCTTAACAGGTTTGAATTCAGAGTTTTTTTTCTCCTAGACTGGCTACCATACTAAGGTTAAAGAGCACAGTTTCCTCTATCATTTACCTATAGTTTGAGAAAGAATAGTTGGATGCTTATCTTTCCCAAGGGTATTAGTGCTAAATGAAAACCAAACAGCCTAGTCCAAGATTTGAACTCAGGTCACTATGTCCATTTTCAACAAGAGTAGACATTACACTATGAGTGCCTAAAATGAATATGTGCGTGCGTATATGAGAGAGAGAGAGAGAGAGAGAGAGAGAGTCAAACAATTTATTCTCACTAATGAGTAAGAAGAAATCACTTTGTTATGGTAATACAAGCCATGTTTCTTTCCTTTTTAAATCATAAGATAATAATTCAAATATCGCAATGATTTCTTCCATGGATAATAACTAGGTAGAGTACACTACTTAATCTTTATTTCTCATCCTTAAATAACATTAAAAACATTTTTTTAAATCTGAAAATGGGTTCTGAAATATTTATAGAAACCAAATGTCTAATTCAGAATAAACACTTAGATTTTTTTGAATATATATCTTGGCCTATGTTGAATGAAGTTTTAAGGGAGCTTGGCACTCTTTTAACAAATGCAGAAATGCAACCCAAATCTCTTGTTCAATAAGAGGACACTTCAACATAACAATGCTCATGGGTCCAAATAATATGTTGATGTGGGTAGAGGCCAAAGAGTGAATGTAAGAAAATTTTTGGCCCAAGATTGAGGAAGAAATGGAGAATTAGTAAGTTTGATGAACACTGAACTTCTTTATTCACAACTAATTTAGAAAACTTATTAGAGTGATAAAAGTAACGACAGTTGGTGATAAATTGGTTTTGAAAGTGTCCTGGCTCAGCTGCCAAAGTTTTGAATGGTGGCTGTAACAAGAAAAGGTGGTGGTCATGGAAAGAAAAGCTCTTGTCAGAAGTTTGTATGCAGGCCAGGGTGGAAGATGCCAAACCTTAGACTGACCCCTCACTTCAAGTCAAAAGTGGTAAAAGCCCATCCTGGCCTGACCAACTTCATCCTCAACAGCAGTAGCAGTTGTATCTCACTTAAACTTTTGAATTTATGAAAATTAAACAATCCTTGTCTTTTATCTCACTCTTTCAACCCTTTTCTCTCATTCTCTATCTCCTCATTCTACTTCTCCGGCATTAAATGACCCCTTGTGGTTGATATGCCGTAAAACAAAACAAAAACAAAACCTAATCATTCTACTCCTATCTTTCTTTCAGTGGAACCTCGGTTGTTGAACATTTGTTTCAAAATTATATTTGACTACCAATTTGTTCACAAACGGAAACAATATTTCACATAAGAAATAGTGTAAAGTGGATTTATGTGTTCTTGACTATCCTCTTTTCTTTTCTAGTTGTATTATGGCTGATTTTCTTTGGACTCATGACTAAGGGTTAAAGTAGCTGTAACATAGAGAATCAACACAAACAAAGCAAAGAATTTGCACAAACTCAATACCAGACACTTGTTCAATGGAGGATCAACTCAGATTAATGCTAACTAATGCTGCTTGAGTAGACTTTGCCAACCGTTTGGCTCTGTTTAGTCTGCCTCAGCAATCATTCGCACGTGTTCTGTTTTCATCAGTTCGACTCATGTGTTCAAACAATGAACATTTGAGACAATTTTTTTAATCAAATGTTTTCATCAAACTCTGAATTTTTTGACATTTTTTACTCAAATGTTTTGATCAAACTCTGAATTGTTCGACCTGAGAGTCATTCGATAACCAAGGTTCAACTCAATATATATATATATATATAATCTAGGCATATTTGATTGAAAATAACAGACAAGGATTTAGTATTTCAGTTTTTATTTAGCTTTTCTTGTTGGTAAACAAAATGTCATAACTGTGGTTGAAGACAGTTTAAAAACTGTCCAAAGTTTAAGTTAGCAGAGTCCAAGTATGGGTACTTTTGACCATTTTTGGTCATTATTGAAGACATAGGTACTCTTGTATTCTGCTGTCCATGATTACTTTTATGCCCAAGGAATTTTTTGAATGAACATGTTCATCACACACAGGTGTTTTATATATAGTGGGTAGAGTGTTTGTCAATGGCCCGGGAGACCAGGGTTCAATCCCATGTCAAGTCATACCAAAGACTCAAAAAATGGTACTTGATGCCTCCTTGTTTAACACTCAGCATTATAATGTAGCTATCAAAGGTAAAGTAAAGCAATCCAGAAGCAGGAGTAGTGTCCTCTCCTACACCTCAGTGTAGTAGCTATTGTAAAGGGAGCCTTTGGATCACCTTCGACTATGGTCGCCAACTTTACTTTTTACTTTATCTTATATGTATTTACCTACCTTTTTGCATGAACAGGTAAATTTTTAAGCTGAGTTTAACAGGTCTGAATTCAGTTTTTTCTCTCTCAGACCACTTGCCATACCAAGGTAAAAGATCCCAGTCTACCCTAATAATTACCCATAGCTGGAGAGAGAATAATTGGAAGCATAGCTTTCCCAAGGGTATTGGTGTCATATGAAAAGCAAAGAGCCACATCCAGGATTTGAACTCAGGTAGCCATACCCATTTCCTACAATGGTACCCATTAAACCATGAGCATCTTCTATATATGTATGTAGAGTGAAATAAACAAATTGTTATGAAAAACTTCTTTTTTTTTTTTAATCAGAAAAGTTATCAAATTCTGGCCAGTAGAATAGATTAAAACCTAAAATAAATAAATGCTGACTCATGACAGTCTCATGACTATGTTTCATGTATTTTTTCATAAAAATACAATCATCTTTTTTTCTCTCTCTCTCTCTCTCCTTCTTTCATTCTAGCCTCTCTTTTCTTTTCTTTCTTCCTTGCAAATTCTCTTTTTCAACTCCTGCTTCTTATATTATTCTTATACACTATCACTATCATCCCCCTCTCTTCTATTTGGTTTCACTCTTTCTCTCTATCTCGCTTTTACTCTGACTACACCTATTTTTCTTTTCAATCTATGGGTAAATATTGTGTATCTTTGTGTGTCTGTGAGGAGCTCATGGCATAACAATTATCTTTATAGCAAATGGACTCAACTTATGCAGATATACATATGTATATACACATATAAAGATATACATGTGTATACATACATATAAGGATATACATGTGTATATTTACATATGCACATACATGCACACACTACCCAATATCACATAACACAATATATAAAGTGGTGGCATATAGTGAATAATTATTGTCATAGGAAATGGAATTGGCAACCCGTGTTCAAAACCTGGACGAGTCTGTTTGTGTTTCACTTTGCACTAAATGCCCTTGAGAAAGTCATGAATCAATTCCTTCTCCTCCCCCAATTATGGGTAAATAGCAGGGTAGACTAAGTTCTTTTTCCTTGGTAAGGCAACCAGTCAAAGAAAAAAAGAAAACTCTGAATTCAAACTAGCTGTGTTCACTTAAAAATTGACCTTGTGTCATATCTTGCTCATGGCAAAGGGGTTAGGTAAATACATTCAATCTATACTCTTACTCTCTTATTCACCAACTCTTTCTTTTAGTCCTCCCTCTCTGCTCTTCAGTCTTTTTATCCTTATGTCTCATAAGAATAAACCAACAAAAATAAAAGTCGAAATGAAGAAGCAATGAAAAATTTGATTTCATGTTTTTTAGAACAAAATCACCTGTCTCTAACATTCAACCAAAAGAACTGTATAAAGTTTCATTGATTCCTTTTTGTAAAATATTTTATCCAATTCATCTACTATCCAATTTTTTCTTTATATTACAAACATTGAGCCATAAACATCCATAAATTTATATTTTTCTAGTGAAGATTTTATTTTATTCTATTCTAAGTAATAACAAGATTTTAACCATTCAAGATCTGAGAAAAACATGGTGGACCTTATAATGAGGCCAGGTAAAATTTCCAAAATTTATGCAAGGAAATTTCCTGGAGATTTCAACAAGATATTATGGATTTTATTAGTATCTGAATTGGCTAACCTCAGTCAGTATTAGATTTCAAAGATAAATCTTAGATCAATCATATTTAGTTATGATATTGTATGAATTTTATTAGTATATGAACATAATTCCCTTGATAAATGGCAAGATTGCATATACATCAATCAGCACTGCCACTTGTCTATGGGTTGGAGATGATAGCATCAGTCATGTTGGTAAGTGGGGAATGCAGGAGCACTGGCCAGAAGAAAACCTTACAAATCACTCAAGTAAGCAAAAGAAAGAAATAAGAAATACTGGAAGTGAAGAAAATTTGAAAATGAAAGGAAGAACATAAAGTGACACAGAAAAAGGAGAAAACTGAAGTGTAGAATGTTATAGAGAGAGAAAAAAGAAAGAAAGTGAAAGAGCTAAAAAGAGAAAGAAATTAAATAGTGTAGTCTACTCAGCTATTACTTGAGGAATTATGTTCAGAAAATCTGTGGTGCAGTAGTGTAACATTCTTCTGTTACCATCTCATCCAAAATGTGTATCTGGTCCTACATAAGCCCTCACCACAATAAACAAATCACCTGTGTAGTTCATTTGCTAAGTTATAACATAATTAATGATCATTATCAAATTGATGGTTGAACATTACTGTGTGTGTAGACTGACACAATAAGTTTTGGGCACAAAAGACTTACTTAGCTTGGTCTGGATACCTACTCATAAGCTTATAATTTAACCAGTCATCTTTAGCTACTAACTATAATATAAATGTATATGAGTTCTCATATTTAAACATCTTTTCTTTTTCATTTCTTTCATTCTTTTTCTTAAAATATTTTAAAATCATCTCTCTTCACTTCTCTGGTCTTTCTCTCTTCTATTACATTCACTTTTAGACTAATATTCTGAGGAAAGGTATGAAACTTCTTATCTTCAATTTATGGATTAAAGAGTACCATTACTGTTCCTCTATGAGAATTTGGCATCAAATAATCCACAAAGGTTGATATACCATTAAACAAAGAAACCAAACCTTTCTTTCTTTCTTTCCTATATACCTTTGATTGGTTATGATCTCTATACAGCAAATACAGTACTTCTATAAAGTTCTTTTGATAGATTTTAATAACTTCTCTCCTGTTTATCATAGAAAATGCAAATTAAAGCAAATTTATTCAAGATACAGCATCGGGAATGTTAATTTTCAGCATATCACCATCTTTTTCAAATACAAAGATGAATACATTTTTGAGTTCACTGAAACATCCAGCAGTTGTTCTCGGATTATAAGATATCAAATTTGTAAACCTATTATCATTATTAATTCACTTATAATTTTCAACAAATTCGTTTTCACTTACCTGATATTTATATCCTCTATAAAAAAGTTGATAGTTATTAAGCTTTCCTGATTGGTCACCCATTAAGTACTGAGGGGCGTGTTCTTCCCGAAGAACACCCCAGAGCCTGTTCTGGACTTCAGTCCGGAGCGTGGCTCTGCAAAAGGAACAATGGCAGACTTGGGGATTTTTAGGCACCTAGTTTTGACTAGGTTACCCTCGGGTGGGTGAGCTACACTTTTGTCTCCTTTGTAACCCATGTATGGCACTAGACCTTGCGTCTAGTTTAAGCTGTAAACTGGCATACGTGGCCGGACCCACATTTGGGTTCGTGAAACTGCTTGCCTCATCAGGCTCACATTGCACTAAGTGAGCCGATCAGCAGCATAGACCAGCAGGGTTCGAGTCTCAGCTCGTTCCCGACCTCCCCTCCCCTTTATCCCCACTTTAATCAGTCTTCGGGCTTTTGACCTTGTGTCAAGTCGTGTCTAGTGGGAGGCAACGACAAATATCACCCATTAAGTACTGAGCATTGCCCAGTCAGCTGGGGCTGTAGAATACACTGACTGCACCTCTGCAGAGGGATAAGACCCCCCCCCTAACGAGTGTCCTGGATATGACACTAAACAATCTGATGGTGAGGTTCCAGCAATGCTGGAGCTTTGAGGAATGTGGAGTACCCCTTCATTGCCATTGCTCCCAGGTCCACTCTGGCCCGGAGTGGTAGCACTTGATAAGGGTCCTATCTATGGGTTAAATAGAATTAACAGCATACTTATGCTAAAATGAATTGTTTGAGTAAAACTGAATAGTTTGAAATAGAAATGACTTTTACAATTAAACCGTACTTACATTTAAACTGCGTGCTTATGCTTAACTGAATTATTTCAAATAGAACTGTTTTTCGACATTAAAACTGTATTTACACTTAACCGAATTGTTACATATAACTGCTTGAATAGTTAGAAATGGAAATGTTTTTGACCATTAAACTGTGTACTTATGCTAAACTGAATTGTTTTAAATAGAACAGATTATTTACATAAAAATGGATTTGGTGTTAAATAACCTACAAAGGTTGATATGCCATAAAATCCAACAAACCAAACCAAACCTAAGCATGCTCATCACTGCTTAACTTCAGTGTGCCAATTGGAACCAGTACTTTCATCATCCGTTATTATTCATTAAGTTTTGCTTAGTCTGACACATAGGTATTAAGTTATTTACAGTACTCACTATTCCTAATTGGTGACCCATCAAATTACTGAACAGGTACATCACTACTTAACATCGACAAGTAGTAACTCAGTGCAAAACCAGCAAAATGAACTCAAATTTTAACCATGACTTCTCATGAGAAATATCATGAATCCAACTCTCCAGTCTCTCTGTCCCATCACCAGTCATCCTGACTTTAGATTTATCACTTGCACATCACAATGGTAGAAAATAGAGAAGAGTGAGTGCACTGTCCAGGTCAGGACACACAAACTAATAATCTTGGTCCTCATCAATTTCTGTAGAGGTACATAATTCTTATTATTAATAGCCAAACCAGGCCTGCACCCTGTCCAACTCTTGTGACCACCCATGGCAATTTACTTCCTGGATCTCTTTGGAAATATTCAGATCTGGATTCACCTGTTTCCACAAGGGATTATCACAACAATTGCCAATTGGTGGGTGGGAAGGATTAAGTTATTGGCCAGCCACCTTTCTTAGGCTTTAACATTTACCATATGGCCTTTCTATTATATGGCCAAGGAATGGAAAGGATTTCCTGGTAGGTGAACACTAAAGCAAATAGACAGCAACCAGGGAATCTATCATGATTATCATTATTTCATTTATTTTATTCTTTTTTATTTCCTTATCCCCTCCAACCAATTCCAGTCACACATAACAATATTCTGTTTCCCCTTTTTATTTACTCAACCTCTTTCTCTGTCTTACTTTCATTTGTTCTTTCATATTTTTTGTCTCCTCATCTCTGTATTCCTATCCATTACTTTCTCTTTTACTCTCTGTCCCTCAGTCTCTCTCTCATCATCATTTTAAGTTGCTAATGTTTGTCTTTCCTCAGCCTCCTTATATCTATATAAGTATTAAAATCTTCCCTTATCGTCCTCTCTTTCTATCTCATATGTCTTATCTCCTCTTTCCTTTTCTTCTTTCTCCCCAGTCCCCCTTCTACATTTTTCTTACTCTCACCATCTTTCATTGTCTACTTTTCCCTTTCTCTTAATTTTTCTTTTCCTCGTTTTCTCTTAAAATCTTTATTTTACCATCTCTCTGTATTCTCCCTCTTTCTCTGTCATCATTTATCTTTTACTCTATCTCTCCTTTTTTTCTGTCATTATCTCTCTCTCTCTCTCTCTCTCTCTCTCTCTCTCTCTCTCTCTCTCTCTCTCTCTCTCTCTGTGATATTATTTTCATCATAGTTTCCTCTATTTCTTCCTGTCTATTATTCACTCTCTTTCTTTTATCTTTTGTCTTTGTTCATTTCAAATTAGAAATATTTCATGGTCTGTATTTGACAACTTATAAATTTAATCAATAGTATTAAAAGCTTTTAAACATTGTTGTGAAATAATAAAAAAATGATCCTTTGGTTAAGAAAAGTTTAAGACTACAAATCAATAAAAAAAAAACTGCAGTTTACACATTGATTATTATACACTGGCATATTTAGACAATTTTATCCTCATTTTGGTTGTTATATTGGGTGAGCCATAAATAATTTCCGTTTTTTAAAAACAATTAGTAACTATGCATTTAAAACTTCCAGTGTTTTAAATGCAACCAGAAATTACCGAATTAAGTCATACTTCATTACTTCATCAGTCATTCTTATTTCAGTCGTGAAAAAGTGTGCATCATATTGAATCTATGATCTTACATCCTTAAAACAGAGGAACTGAAAGTGCATATTTGACATTTAATTTTTTGAAGTTTAAGATTAACAAAAACACAACAGAAACAGCTTGGAAAACTTATTGTGTTGGTAGCCGAGGTATCATTACTGACCACCAAGTCCAAAATTGGTTTTCAAAGTCGGGTTCTGTTGATATGTCATAGAGAGATGAACACAGGCTAGGATGCTCATCAGACCTCAATCAAGATACTTTAAGAGCATCAGTGGAATGCAGTCCCTGCAAAAATACTTGAGAATTTGTGCTTGACCTTAACACATCTTAATCCACAATCTGCTGTTACTTAAAAGTGATAAGAAAAGGGAGCAAGCTGGACATTTAGGTTTCTCATACTCTTAGAGAGAATAAAGAAGATTACATAACCATAGTGACATGTCTTCTTTTATGACAGAGAAATGACTTATTTCTGAAAAATATCATCATAGGTTACAAAAAAATAGGTCTTTATGACAATGTTCAACACAAAAGGCAGTTGATTCATAAGAATGATTTTCTGCAGTCTACCCCAAAAGGTAAAACTTTATGGAAAAAAAAGTTATGTTGTGTGCATGGTGGGATCACTGCAGTATTGTTCATTTTGAGTTTATAAACTATGAGCAGACACTCAATGCAGACTAATACTCTTAACAGCTGTGACATGGGCATGAAAATCCTCTAAGAAAATACCCCACACTTATCAATAAGAGAAACAATGTGCTCCTTTGGGATAATGCAAGGCCACATTCAGCAAGAAACATGCAGGAAAAAATATTGGATTTTCATCTTTTTTGTTCTCAGCAAAATGCTCTGAATGATAAAAAAATTTCTCAAGAAGATCAGGTGAAAATATTTGTGGAAAACTTGAGTTTGAAACTAGTTGAATTTTATTTGAGTTGAAACAACAAGTTACTAGATAAATGGCAAGAGGTTGAACAAAATAATGAAATTAATTGAAATTAATTCATTGTTAAATCATTTTTGGATAAATTATATTTTACTAAAATGGAAATTATTTTAAACTTAACGTAATAATTACACTTCAGCTTTTGTTCTCTTTTTCAGGTGTCTGTTATATTTGGCAACATTCAGAGAATTTCATACTCTTGCTGGCGGGGTCTAGATTACACTGAACCTATCCCCTGAAAAAAAAAGGGAGGCATCCTAGGTATGACACTAAATTGCATCTAATGGTGAGCCTCCAGTTCTAGAGCTCCAGGGGTTCTGGAGTACTCTTTCATTGCCATTACTTTCAGGTCCACTCTAACCCAGAGTGGCCTGTTAAGGTCCCATCAATGGGTCAAATAGATCTGTTTAAATATGATTTGTATTTGATAGGATGCAAAAAAATCTTAAGATATTACTACATAAAAAATGTAAATATGAATGTAATTTCCTTACACATAGGCATAAAAAGACTCAAGATGGATTGATATACCATTAAAATGAATTAAAATTAAGAAAATTCTGAGAATTTCAACCTAAAGTTTTTATTTAATCCACAGAAGTAGATTGTTCTCATTTTCTCCACCATACTTACAAGTATTCTTGTATCAATTAATTCTTCCTAGTTAATTCTGATATCACTCATCAATGGAACCAGAATATACTTTTTGCACAACACAAACCAGGGATTGAAATCATATTTTAACCAATACTTTTATCCATTAAACCATTGTCTGGAGAATCTGGTAGAATTAGAAGAATCGAACCTTGTAGATTGCTGTGGATTAAATAAAAGGTTTGGTTGGCTGTGTTTCATAACCAATCACTATGGCTTATTTCATACCAAATCCTTTTTATAATTTTTCAGTGAATAGTTTGCAGGTAACATTTTTTTAAATGAGCTAGAGCTCATTTGTTTGCACAGATTTAAAGGATTTCGAGTTTTGCTATTGTTTGTACATAGTTAAATCGTCTCAAATATTGTAAATGATTAAATAGTTCTATTTAACCGATAGATGAGACTCTAACAGGTACTACCACTCCAGGTCAGAGTAGACCTTGGAGAAATGGTAATGAAGGGGTACTCTATATATCCCAAAGCTTCAGGTCTTGAGCTTCACCATCAGATTGCTTTTTGGAGGTGCCCATGGTGAAATGGTTATCGTCGTAGGAAATGAGCACGGCGACTCGAGTTCAAATCCTGGACGAGACTGATTGCATTTCACATAGCACTAATACTCTTGGGAAAGGTGTGAATCCAATTATTCTCCCTCCAGCTATGGGTAAATAGTAGGACAGACTAGGTTCTTCAGCCTTGGTGAGGCAACTAGTCTAGGAGAAGGAAAACTCTGAATTCAAACCTGTTAAACTCCGCTTAAAAATAGACCTTTTGTCATATCCTGCCCGAGCGGAGGGGTTGGTAAATAGGACCATCAGATTGTTTAGTGTCATATCCAGGAGACTCATTGAGAGAGAGGCCTTACCCCTCTGCAGAAATCTAGTTGGCATATTCTACAGCCGTAACAAGCTGGGCTAAGTTTATTTTGAAATTTCTAAAAAGTTACTGATTATTTCCAACTCTTGAAGAAGTACAGATATAATGTAATTAAGGATGACTATCAATTATACTAACAAACCAGACATGCCGGACATTGCCGGAGAAGCAGGGATGAGCTCATAAGTGATGTATTCCTATTGACCCCCACATATGGCCGAGCAAGGGCAGGATGACCAGCTCGAACATACATACAGCAGCTATGTGAGGATACGGGATGTAACTCTGAAGACCTACCAGAGGCGATGAACAATAGGGGGAAGTAGCGAGAGAGGGCCAGGGATATCCGTGCCTGTGGCACGACATGATGATGATGATGATGATGATGATGATTAATTATACTAGTTAATTAATTTATTTGCATATATAAAGATATATATATAGATATATATTTCTTTTAAATACCCTTCCAGTGGCAAAAGCTACTTAGTAGCACCAGGAATGGTAATACCGCCTTGAGCTACCAAAACTGTGTTATCACCCTGGTTGGCAGTTGATGAGGACAGAGTATCGCACATGATTTCACACGTTGTATGATGAAAAAAAAATTTGCATGCATGTGTCATACAGAGCAGCAAGATATCAAGTTGACAGGTTGTTTTGGAAATCACCTAGGACAATATATTAGAGATTTGTTTGGAAATCAGGGTTGAAGGCCAGATATCAAAAAATAAATATTCTGTTGGTGGATTTAGGAAGAAGGCATAACACTAAAATTTAATGACATGTTCTTATCATCATTAGTGGAGGATAAGATAATTAGTATATGATATAAGCAGAGTTAGTTCAGTTGTTGGAGACAGTTAGTTGAGTATAGAGATTTGAGCCCTCTTGTGGGTAAAGGGACAAATGGGTAGTTGGGTATGTTTTTATCTACCACCCATGAATCTCATAGCATTTCTAAGTAGCAACAGTATATTTTTCGTTCTAACTTTCTCTCATGTTTTGATGGCTGACTGCTATGAAATGTCGTGGTCAGAAAATAAATGAGAAATGTGACACCTTTTGATATTGATGTTCGAGATGGTGATGTGTTGGTGAAGCAACATTACACAGAATGTTCAATAATCAATTGTTTGCTGTTTTATTTCCTGGCGTCTGAGGTGGCCCCATTGAGGGAATGCCGATGGGATTGAAGGTATTTTTGGATTTTGCCGGATGCATGTGGGCTGTGGCCCTTAGTCTGGACCCATTTTAAAAAAGGCCTTGTGCTGTACTTGTCTAGTGGTGGGATGGAGAACAAATAAAGTTCAATAATCAAAATGTTATGACTATAATAACTAAGATGAGTTTCCTGGGTATGTCACTAAACTACATCTGATGGTGAGGCTTGAGTTATGGAAATCTGGGGAGTGTGGAGTCACCCCTTTATTGCCATTACAGGTCTAATCTGACCCAGAGTAGTAGTACCTGTTATGATCCCATCAATGGGTCAAATAGAAATGTTTAATAAATAATTCATATTCAACAGATATATAATTGTGAACAAAAAAACTTTTAAGAAACAACAGTAAACTATAAATGTAAAAATTAAATGTACAATGAATGCAAGTTTCTAAACTAAGACATAAAATAATCTTAGACAAGTTGATATGCCATAAAAATCAATCAAAAAATGAAAAACAACCAAGACAACTAGTTTATGTACAAAAGTGAATAATAATGATAATTTCTGATCTTAAAAATTCAGATGGAGTTTACTCCTTAAGATTTTAAAAAGAAACTATTATTCAGTCCTACCAGGTCAACTATTTTTATCAGAAACATTTTTAAAAAATGGCCTTTTGTTTTGTTTTTTATTTTGGTTGTTTTTTTGTTTAATGGCATTTCAAAATTTTATAGGTCATCCAATGTAAATGTGGGATTATAATTATGACTATCTTTTTACACAAGTTACATAGTTTCAAGTATTTCTATCAAATAATAATAATCTTCAAACATATCTATTTTCTAGATAGGATTTTGACAGGTATTACCACATTGTGTCAAAGTGGACTTGGGAGTAATAGCAATAAAGGAATACTACATACTTCCCAGAGCCCAACAACTGGAATCTCACCATTGGATGCAAGTTAGTGTCATACCCAGGACACCATTTTTTTTATCTTAGTTTCACTTTCTTTAATCTGTGTTCATTTTTCTCTTACTTTATCATAGCCAGACCCTCACTATTATTTTACTCTTTGATTTCCCTCTCCCTGTCAGATTTATCTTTTATAAGCTTCTCTCTTTCTCTTTCTCTCTCTCTCTCTCTCTCTCGCTCGCTTGCTCACTCTTCTTAAAATTTGATTTTTGACAACCCTTTTTACTTCCCATATACTGGATTCCTCTTTCTTTTTATTCTTAATTTTTGACTTTTGACTCTCTTTATTAGTTCCCATATACCGGATTACTCTTTCTCTCTATCTCTTTCTCTCTCATTCTCACAATTTTTCTTTATGTTTTACTTCCTTTTGACTCTCTTGTCTATCTTTTTATTAGTTCCCATATACTAAATCTCTCTCTCTCTCTCTCGCTCTCGCTCTCTCTCTCTCTCTCAATCTTACTATTCTTCATTATTTTT
>OY757908.1:63602273-63657273 GCA_963585895.1 Sepioteuthis lessoniana
ATCAGTTGCAATGCATTTTCATAGTTGCAATGTATTTTCATAGTAACTCATTTTCAATTCATTTTTATAGTAACTCATTTTCAATGTATTTTCATAGTAACTCATTTTCAATACATTTTCATAGTAAATCATTTGCAATGCATTTTTATAGTAAATCATTTACAATGCATTTTCATAGTAACTCATTTTCAATGTATTTTTATAGTTGCAATGCATTTTCATAATAATGCATTTTCAATGTATTTTCCTGGTCATCATTTGCAATTTTCATATTAAATCTTCTATAATATATTTTCAGAGTAAATCATTTGCCATGCATTTTCACAGTCAGTTGCAATACATTTTCATTGTAAATCATCTACAATACATTTTCACAGCAAATCATCTTCAATGCATTTTTACAGAAGATAATCTACAAAATATTTTCATAGTAAATCATCAACAATGCATTTTCCTAAGAAATAATAAATAAAGTTGTGAGAGATGTTAATATTTTGATAATTATTCTCATCATTTTCAGATCACTATAAAAGGCAGTAAGTAAAATTTGATAATTTTTTAAGATGGTTTGGATAAGTACTTACTTGTGAACAATATCATAAAAGCCATTAATGGCTAATTGCCAACAAGTATTTCATATATTTTTGCTGACAAAGAAAAGAAGCAGAAGGTATCCCGCAAAAACAATTACCGACACGACTATGCCGATGACATAGTGATTCTGGCAAATACACCCAACCAAGCCGAAACACTACTGCATAGTTTGGAATGAGCCGCCACAGGCATTGGCCTCCATGTCAATGCACACAAAACGGAATATATGTGCTATAATCACACAGGTAACATCTCCACACTAGACGGAACCTTTCTGAAACTAGTAGACAAATTCATCTACCTAGGAAGTAGCGTCTCATCAACTGAAAAGGAAATCGATACGCGGCTAACGAAGGCATGGACAGCTATCGATAGGCTCTTGATCATATGGAAATCAGACCTGACTGATAAAATGAAACGCAGTTTCTTTCAGGCAGCGGTCATATCGATACTGCTGTATGGATACACTACTTGGACGCTAACTAAATGGCTGGAGAAGAAGCTAAACGGCAATTACACAAGAATGCTGCAAGCAATATTGAACAAGTCCTGGTGGCAACAACCCACAAGGCACCAACTATACGGCCACCTGCCTCCCATCACGAAAACTATCCAAGTTAGACAAACCAGACATGCAGGACACTACTGGAGAAGCAGGGACGAGCACATAAGTGATGTACTCCTATGGACCCCCACATATGGCCGGGCAAAAGCAGGACGACCAGCTCAAACATACATTCAGCAGCTATGAAAGGATACGGCATGTAGCCCTGAAGACCTGCCAGAGGCGATGAATGATAGGGAGAAGTGGCGAGAGAGGGTCAAGGATATCCGTGCTAGTGGCACTTCATGATGATGATGATGATGATTTCATATATGTGTGTGTGTGTATTTTGAAATAATAAGTAAAAGAAGAATCTTGCCATCATTCAAGATAGCATTGAAGCATTGATACAATGACTGAAAGACTACATAAAAAAGCACAGAGGAAGACTGAATAGAGCAACCAGAAACAATACAGACAACACAAGCATCAACAGAACAAAAATAACAAAAAAACAAAAATTGAAAAAAAACCAACTGTAGAGACATTTCAAGTGACAAACAAGCGAAATCTCACATAAGAAAACTTGGATATGGCTAAGAAAGGGAAACCTCAAGAGAGAAACTGAATCTCTTCTTATAGCAGCATAAAACAATGCCATACATATTTACCAATTCCTCCACTCAGGCAGGATATGACACAAGGTCAATTTTCAAGCAGAGTTTAGCAGGTTTTGAATTCAGAGTTTTCCTTTTCCTAGACTAGTTGCCTCACCAAGGCTGCAGAACCGAGTCTGTCCTACTATTTACCCATAGCTGGAGGGAGAATAATTGGATTCATACCTTTCCCAAAGGTATTAGTGCTATTTGAAATGCAATCAGCCTCGTCCAGGATTTGAACTTGTGTCGCCATGTCCATTTCCTATGACGATAACCATTACACCACGGGCACCTCCATGGGCATAAAATAATGCCATAAGGACTATGTCAAAGCAAGAATAGACAAGATGCAACAAAATTGAGCAAGAAGTTTAAATTTGATCATATGAAGAAATGGTCTATGCACAACCCAGGATTCTTCCTAGAATATGAGATGCACAAACTTCTCTTGGATTTTGAGATACAAATGGATCATCTAATCTCAGCAGATAAGAGATCCTCAACAAAAAAAAGAGAACCTTTCAAATTGTGGACTTTGCCGTTTTGGCTGGCCACTGGGTAAAATTGAAAGAAAGCAAAAAGAGACATAAATATCTAGACCTTGCCAGAGAACTGAGAAAACTATGGAACATGAAAGTCACAGTGATACTAATTGTAATTGGTACACTCAGTACAGGAACTGGAGGACTTGGAAATAAGAGGATGTGTAGAAACCATCCAAATAACAGCATTATTAAAATTGACCAGAATCCTGAGAAGAGTCCTGGAGACTCAGGGAAATTTACCGTCACTCAAACTCCAGTGATAAACCATCAGCTAACATTGGAGTGGAAAACTCTCGAAAGATTAAAATTAAAATAGAATGACAAATAAAAACTAATAAGTGCTTACTATTTAATTAGTAGAGCAATATTATAAATGATAAATGTTATAATAAATAACAAATATCAAACATAAAACTCACAAAGTTTTCCTCCACTCAAGTTTTATAAATGCTAATCCTTACATAGGCAGAAAAATGGGATAAATAAATGAAGTGATTATTTTCCTGTTGAAATATCTTACTGGTTGTTATGTGATATAAACAGTCATAGGGTACATATATTTTCAAAAAATTGCTGTTTTTTAAAACTAGAAAACTGGATTATAACTATTTTAGTAATTAAAAGATACCCTTCATTGATAGAAATCCAAAATGAATGTATCAATAGCTACTCTTACATCCACCATTACTGAATATAGAAACCAGTTCTTCACATAATTTGAAACAAATATCAATATATGGATAAATATATGGATAAATAGTCAAGTGGACTGAATTCTTTGGTCTTGTTTTGACAACTGTTCTAGGAGAAGGAAAACTCAGCTTTACTCTGCTTAAGAATTGACTTTGTGCCACATCCTACCCATTGATTAAATTCAAGGTACACAAATTTTCTATATTGTTGCCATTAATAGTAATGCTCTTTTACCATTGGTACATGAGAATATATATATCCTCTTTCAGGAACATGGCATCAAGTCATTTGTTCTTCAGTCAATTGATTTAAGACCCAACTTCTTGAGTATAATTTCATAAAATCCAAACTTTGGAAAATCAAGTTCTACAACCATATCATGTAGGTTACATTGTTAATCATCAAGAACCAAAGTTTCAATATACATAATACTATCATCAATAAAGGACAATATTGTGCAATTTGACACACAAAATTGATATTCTGGGTTGGAAAGAACAAACATTGGGAAGATCTGAGTGCAAAAAGAATCTTTTTAAAATATGCCTTCTTTGAGGAGAGCCATAAAAATCATCAAAAACTGAGGTGATAGCTGAGGGAGGGAATAATGTCAGATACTCAAGTTCAGGAATCTGCTTGGAGGTGTTATACTTGTGATTGTGTTCTTCTAAGATTGGATGGGTCAATTACATGAAGTTTCATGGGAGGTGGGAACAGGTCACATTTTCTTTAAGGCTAAGAGATACCACAGACATTATTTCCAGTAAAGTTTGCAAATTCTTGTTTGGCTTAAAAAGGCACATGCCAGTGCACTAAAACAAAAACAGTCATCTCTCTAGTTGTCTGTCATCTCTGCTTTAAGGTTTGTATGACTGCTTCTGGTTAAAAAAAAGTCATGTGAGAGAACATAGACAAAGATATATATATATATATATATATATATATCATTAGATAACACATAGCACAAACTATGTAGTTATGGTTGTGGAAATTGACCTTCTAAACTTGGTCATCCATGAGATTATGTTAAGACACCAGAAAGAATCATCTCAATGGGTCCCATCACAACTATTGAAACTATCATTCTAAAACCATTAGTAAACAAGATTCAAATTTCAATTTCTTTTTCCTCAAGAGGTCTATCTTGTAACAGTTGCTCTACTTTTTAAGCTATGAGAGCACTATGGCTAGCAGAAGATCAGATCTGACCATATAAATTTACTTTTTATTTTTCTTCAGTGTCTTGGCATCATATCTGAATTCACTTATAGTATGAGTATTAGTAATATTACCTTAAACTTTTTTTTTTGATCAAGCATTGTTAAACTATCAATTTTGCATTACTATTTTTTTCATTTTAATTTTACTCGGATGACTCAGGAGTTTTTAAATATTTTAATAATGTGAGGAATAATTCAAGAGCTTTTGCTGAGGTCATAAAGGAGATGAACCACCCTTGACAGTGAGATGCCGAGATCACCTAATATTCAGTGAGTTCTACTTGCCAGATTTGCCTCAATGGCTTGGAGCCTTGGAATCCATGGTTTTAGGCCTATCTGACCTTGCATAGCCATCATGGTTTTTGCAATCAGGGTAAAATTTCTTGAACCATCTGCTTACAATACCATGATCCACTGCACTTTCACCTTTCCTATAACAAATGTTTTTGATTACATCTGTGGCATTATGGCCCAGTTTAAACTTGTAAATCATATGTTCCCAAATTAGACTATGTGGCATTTTATTTGTGTAGCTTTCAAATCACACATAGAGTGAAGTAGTGCACAATGTGTTGGTGCAACAACTACAATGCTACTTCCAACCATAATGGGTACCTTCAATGGCTTGAACTGCTTCAGTCATATGATATATATATTTACCCAACCTCTCTTTGTGCAGTTGTCTGGGGTTGTAGAATACACCGACTGCACCTCGGTAGAGGGGTAAGATCCCCCCCCAATGAGTGTCTTGGATATGACACTAAACAATCTGGTGGTGAGGTTCAAGTGATGCTGGAGCTTTGGAGAATGTGGAGCAACCCTTCATTGCAATTGCTCCCAGGTCCATTCTCACCCTGAGAGATAGCACCTGATAGGGTCCTATCTATGGGTCAAATAGAACTAAGCTGTGTACTTATGCTAAATTGAATTATTTGACATGGAACTGTTTTTGTATGCTAAACTGAATTGTTTGAAATGGAACTGTTTTTGATATTGAAACTGTACTTATGCTAAACTGAATTGTTTAATATTGAACTGTTTTGACATTTAACTGTATGTAAATAAAATCTTTACTTATACTAAACTGATTTAGCTGAATTAGAACTGAATAGCTTGAAATAGAAATGTTTTTGACAGTTAAACTGTGTACTCATGCTGAGCTGAGTTGTTTGAAACAGAACTGATTATTTATATAAAGATTGATTTAGCATTGAATAACCCACAAAGGTTGATATGTTATTAAAACCCAACCAACCAACCAACCAACCACTCTGCCCAAGCAGGATGCAACACAAGGTCATTTTTTAAGTAGAGTTCACAGGCTTAAATTCAGAGTTTTTCCTTCTCTTATACTGGTTGCTATACCAACCTTAAAGAGCCTAGTCTGCTCTACTATTTATCCATAGCTGGATAGAAAATAGTCAGATTCATACCTTTCAGTCACTGTACTGAAAACTAGCACATAAAATATTGCAAAACTTTTGACTCACCCTAGTAGTTGATCTCATTGCAACTATTCAGAATATCACTCTAGAGTCATCATCAGTCTGTAGCACAGATAAGAAAGAATTGCATAGTTCACCTGAAGAATATATTGACTAGAATAATGATTTAAGATGATATTACTTCTTTGTTTGTTATTCATTCATTTCAGACTTACATAAATATAATTGATTTCTTCCAAGCAGCGATTGTGTCAATTCTCTATATGGATGCACCACATGAACACTGACAAGATATACAGAGAAAAAGTTGGATAGGAACTGTACAAGAATGCTACAAGCTATATTGAATAAATCCTGGAAGCAACAACCCATGAAACAACAGCCGTACGACCACTTACCTCCCATCTCTAAAACCATTCAAGTAAGATGAACAAAACATGTGGGACACTGCTGGAGAAGCAAGGATGAAATCATAAGTGATGTTCTTCTATAAACCCCTTCACATAGATGTGCCAATGTAGGCCAACCAACAAGCAGTTACATATAACAGCTCTGTACAGACACAGGATGTAGTTTGGAACACCTGCCAGGAGCAATAGATGATAGGGACCAATGGCAAAAGAGAACCAAGGAAATATGTGCCAGCAGTGGAACTTGATGATGATGATGATGATGATGATGACATAAATAGAGTGTAAGACAAGATCAAGCTTTTAAGTAAATCTATATTATAAAGATCCAATTTTTATATGCAAGTTATCATGACAGTAAGAACAGCATGTTGTTATAAAATCATTGTTAACATAAAAGTGTTAAAATACTTTTAGAGAATAAAGTAATTTCCAGTACAATTTGTAATTTATTACTAATAATGTGGAGTCTTTGATCAAACTCAGCTTGATCATAACAATTTCTCAAGGGAAATGTCAGGTAAACACAATTATAGAGTAAATAAAGTCAGCGACGTTAGTCAAGGGTGACCCAAAGGCTTCCTTTTCAATAGCTACTACACCAAGTTGTAGGGGAGGGTGCTACTTCTTCCCTGGATTGCTCCACTTTACCCTTGATGCTCACCTTATAATGCTGAGTGTTAAGTAAGGTGGCATCAAGTACCATTTTTGGACTCTTTGGTATGACTCTACCTAGGATTGAACCCCAGTCTCCTGGACCATGGGCAAACACTCTACTCATAAGGCCAATGGAATGTGATTTGACATTGAATTTAATGACTGCTAAGGATAACTTTTTACAAGTCTATATGATAAGAATTACTTTTGAATGTATATTACCACAACACAGTAAAAAGAGCATATTGGACTGAGACTTCTGTTTTGGAAATGGTATTAAAATGCAAAGAGAATAAAGTAATAATCCAATTTGCAACTTAGTAATAAATCCAATGTTCAACCTTATAAAGTGGGATTTGCATTCAGACTCATCCTCAATTATAATTTCATTCATAATCATAATAATTTCTCAACTATTAAATCTAATTATAAAGTACTTCCTCATATTTATTTATTATCAATTAACTATAATTTGAATTCTACAAATATCATGTGACATGATATCAAAGGTGACTTTTAAGCAAGTATTTTCAATTCTTTTTGCAGCATAAATCTTTTTTTTTTCTTCTTTTTTTATTTATTTCTTATCCGATTTGCAATCATCTACCAGCAAATGTACATATTTTGACTGGAGGATTGTCTGAATTTTTTTTTTTTACAGTCATGTGTTTACATCATTTTCTTCCTGATTTTTTTCTTTTCCTCCGTATCATGCAAACAGTAATTAGCTGTTGGACTTAGCTTTCATATTCTTTGTAATCACCTCACTTAAACCTAACATATCTCTTTCCCTTTCAGCAACATGGACTTTATCATCAAATACCTCCCTATTCTCATTCCCAGCACAATCAATCTCTAACCTTGATCAGAACTTCTCAAAGAAATAATCAGTGACACTTTCTTTGGTGCCATATTTGGTATTTACCCCTTTTTGTTTCTGTGAATAAAATTTCAAGTTTCTCAATTCCTGTTCTTCTTAGAAAAATGCAAAGTTTAAACTTTTAATCGGAATACCTTGTCATGTTTTTCTTGTTCATCTTTATGCTTCTTATTACCTCATGTAATCTGCAGGCTGACCCCAATTTTAAGTTTACCAACAAACAACATCAGATCTTGACTTCAACCAATACCTTTTACATCCAAGAAGCCTGTATTCTTATTATATATAGAAAGGTGTAAGCAAAGGGATTCTTACAAAAGCATTCAGATGATTATATTATATTATTTGGTTTAATGACACACCAACCCTTGATGGTTATTTAATACTAAATCCTCTTTATACATATATATTAAATATATATGATTTGTAAATGAATAGTCTGTTGTTAACATTATTTTTCCAAGAGTCAGAGCTCATTTGTTTACACACAGTTGAATGGTCTCAAGCATTGCTATATAATACTAATAATTCAATTTAACATTAATCATTTGTGTGCACAGTTAAATGGTCTCAAGTATAATAAATGATTAAACAGGTGTACTTCACCCAGAGATGGGACTCTAACAAGTACTACCACTCCAGGTCAGAGTGGACTTGGAAGTAATGGCAATGAAGGGTTACTCCACATTCCCCAAAGCTCCAGGACTGAAACCTCACCATCAGGTTGTTTAGTGTCATATCTAGGACACTCATTGGTGGCAGGGGGTCTTACCCTTCTGTAGAGATGCAGTCAGCATATTCTACTGCCCTAGCCAACTGGGATGACAAAAGACATTTAGAATTCTTGATAAACAACAGCTTCAAAGAATGCTAAGTTTAAAATTTTAACCAGAATTCCTTGTTACGGTTCTTTATTCATCTTAACATTTATTGCTGTAAGGTAATCAGAAAGCTAATCTCATTTTAGTTGTGTTTGATATGACTTAAAACTTTAGTTTAAGAATAAATAAGAATAATAACAACTGAAAGGATATATAATATACAAGAATCATTCAAAAAGTTCTAAGTCTCAACCAGAAAAATAAAGTCATAGTTGAACATTTTGGTTGTAGAAATACACTACAACTTTTTATAAAATTAGAAAAATTAATTCAAATTTTTGTCTTAATTTCTGAGCAAGTGAGGCTCATATGAAAGTGAGAAGTGTACAACAAATCTAAGAATGGACAAAACAGAGGTTTGAGCAGTCAATAAAATATCCGCAAAAGAAAGCTATGACACACATTTAAATCTATGAGGACATGGTACAATCACTTGTTGAGGACTCCACTTCCTCAGTAGGTTACAGAATTCAAGCAGAGCAAGGACAACACAGAAGATGACACTGGGTCAGCTCATCCAAAAACCTCAACCACTGATGAACAAGATGATGCTATTCACCATATGATTTTGGATGGCAGATGTCTTACTATTCAGCAGATAGCCAAATTCATAGGCATTAATTTTGCTTCACTCACACTATTGTAACTGAGATCTTGAGCAAGCTGCATATAAGATGGGTCCCAAGAATGCTGACACTAGAGCACAAGCTGAAAAGGGTTAACATTTCCAGGACACTTTTGACTCAATTCCATGCTAACCCTAAGAATTCCCACTGAAGATTCCTAACTCAAGATGCAACCTGGTTTGACCATTTTGAACCTGATTCAAAGATTCAAAGCAAACAGTGGAAACACTGTGGTTCTCTATCCCTGAAGAAGTTCAAGTAGGCAATGTCTGTTGACAAGGGAATGACTTCTGTTTTTTATTTTATTCTGAAGGTGTAATCATATTAGAGTACATAAAAAAGTGGAAAATTATTAATGAACAGGACTATGGATTAGAACTAAGGCATGAGAAGGAAGCAATAAGGTCAATATACAGAGGGAAGCTGAGGGCAGGATAACCATTCACACTACTCAGATTGCAGTAGATGAAGCAACCAAGTGTAGCTTTGAATTACTACCCCATCCTCTATACAGACCATACTTAGCTCCATCTGACTTCTTGTATCCTAAAATCAAATCCCACCTGTGTGATTGCCATTTTGAAAACAATTGGGAAGTCATAGGTGCTGTGGAGGATTTTTAGGAGAACCAGGAGGACACCCTCTTCTGTGATGGGATTGTAACACTTGAGCTGCAGTGGACCAAGTGCTTTGATGTCAAGGGGAACTGTATTGAAAAATAATGAAAAACTGTATTGCTTCTTCGACTCCTTCTGGGTAAGGCTTAAAAAATTTATTGAACAATGCTCATATATTATAATGATCCAATTTTGATATGTTACTATCTTTATCATAACTCAGCAAAAATGGCAGATCATTGCAAGATATTCTAAGTATGAATATAACATAGTATAACTGATTTGACAGGTGTTTGAGTGTGAGCATTTAGACATCCAACTTATTTTGCTGTCAGCCAATTTGATGACATAAAGTTCTTAATTTTATAAATTGATCAGTAAATATGCCTGATTTTAATGGAACAAAACTAGAATATATCTACTATTATATATTCAAAGAGAATACCAGTTTCTATTTCTATATTGAATTTATCATATAGATGAGTAAAGATTTTTTTTTTTTTTACTTTCAGGTCAAAAAATATACTTGATAAAGTTTTTTTTAAAAAGAAAGAAATTAAATATATATATGCATTAATTTTAATAAAATAAGTAAAATTTTATCTGAATTTTTAACAAATAGTTATATTACAGTTTTAAAGTAAATAAAAGTTTCACTTTTGATTGAGTGATTGATTGATTTTAGTAGCATATCAACCAGTCTAGTATTATTTTATTAGAGGTTAGGGAATTGCATTCATTGTATCTTCATATTTACATTTTTTGTGTAGCTATTTCTTAAGAGTTTTTTTTCTTTTTGCACAAAGTTACACAATATCAAGTTTCCTATCAAATACAAATAATTTGCACAGCTATATATTTTCAAGTAACTAATAATGATAATTGTAATATCAATATTCACTTTAAGTAACTATTCTTAATACAAATAAGCTATCAAGTATTTTATCTAATACTAATGATTTTTAAACAGTTCTATTTCACCCATTTTATAGTCAAATAGAACTGTTTAGTAGAACTAATAGGTACTACCACTCTGGTTTTAAAGTGGACCTAGTAATAGTAATGAAGAGATAATAAACATTATCCAGAGCTTTCAAGAGTCACTATAGAATACAGTTTAATGTTATACCCAAGAAATACCATTTTGTTGGGTAGAGGGGGGTCTTAAACTCTCTGCAGAGAATACAATCAGCCTATTGTAAGCCCCTATAGCAAGGTGGTTTTACCTTAGAATTATCATGAATAAGAATTAAATATGAAGAAAGACAAATAATTGTTTGGGAATTTTTTTTTCTGTTCTAAAAAATTTTGCAATAAAAAATCAGAATTTAAATATGTAATAAACCTTCAACATTTTCCAAAGATTTTTAATAAAACCAAAACATCTACTGCCAAATAAGCCATGCCAAATAGTCCTATTCTAATTTTAACTCTACCAATGAAAAAGGTTAAGTCTGGACTTCATCCAATACCTATTTTGTAAAAGAAGTCTGTATTCTTATGATATATAGAAATGTATAAACAAATGAATTTTTCCAAAAGGTTTTGAATTCTTGATATAAGTTCTTTTAACAATAGTCCATTTTTTATTTTTCAGTCACAAATAATATATATATATATATATATATATATATATATATATATATATATATATATATATATATTTCTTCCCAGTAGAACAGACTTTCTGTTCTATTTCTATTTTTTGCTTTTTTAAAATATTCTCTTAGGCAAATGACTGGAACTTACATAGTTTCTTTTTTATTGATCAGTTTAAATTTGTTTGGTTATATCAGTTTGATATTTATTCAATGTTTTAACATAATAGAATATAGTAGACCAATAACAATTATGTTTCAAATAAAGTCTTTTGAGTGACATATTTTCATTATTTTTACATATCTTAAATATTCATGTAATAAAGTTTTTTGAAGACATATTTTCATTATTTTTACACATCTTAAATATTTATGAACCTTAAGAATAATAGACTGACTCTAGATGACAAAGACTCTAGGAAAGCACATCATCAATATTGATTTTAGTTGCTTATCGAATGCCTCATGGCCAAGATAGTTGCATATTTTTCACAGGTCCCAGATGTCAGTGTTTAACCCTTGCTCTGTAAGAACCAAATATATTCAGTTCTGTGCTTGTGCATTTGAGACATGAGAACTGCCTTTATTTGTTTTTGGTAGTGGGGTACTTTCTGGAATTCTCCTCATCTCATATGATGTAATAGACATATTTCATTTTAACTAGCCAATAGAAAGACATTAAGATAACTAATTTGCATAGGATAACTGTGTTACATCTCCAGTATGTGGGCATATAGAATGAAAGTGAAACTTTAATTTAAACAACAAAGCAAGATGGTGAAGGTAATTTCTTTGATTTTTACTTTACCAATTCTGATTCTGATGGCAAATTTGGAGAGTTTGACTCAGAAAACAATTCCATTATGATGTTAAGTTTCGTGACTATTTGTGCAAATGGTTGATTGTATGTGAACCAAGGTATATCTAAACACAATAAATTGTGAATATGGACAAAAAACATGTTTTAGTAATTATTTGTGTGCATAACTTGGGGATATGAGTTTCTACCAATTTTAACAAATTAATTCAATATCTGCATCTTAGTATACAAAAATCTAATCAGTGCTAAGAGGATCAAGCTCAGGTAAAAGCTAGGATTTTAAATGCTGTATCAGAATGAATTTATACCAGTTGATCTATGGGTTTCAAAGGTAATTTATGTTGTTGTTTGCTATCTGACTCCATTCTGGGTTATTTTATTCTTACCCTACGTTATCTTGCTGGTTTAACTTCTTGGATATGACGGTTGTAAAGGAATTATACGAAAGAAGAATATAATAAAAGATAGGAGACAAAGATACCTTTTAAACTTTGCCTTCATTTCTGGGTTCAACAAACCTTCAGTAGGTGAGGAAATTCTTCCTGAATACAAATGAAATAGTCAAGATGGTCAAGGTGTTAAAAATGAAATGGTCAAGGTGTTAAAATGTGTTAGTCATTCTTGGGTATATATGCCCAAATTTGGTATTTAAAGCATTAATGTGTCAGACGCTTTGGGGAGATATGTCTAAATCCGGTGTTTTCAGTTGTAGTCATTATGTCCGTTGTATAGTGTCTTAATTGTGATTCTGACAAGTTCATTATTCAGTGTTTTTAGTCGTGGGTCATTAGTAAAAGAGGCGGTTGCTACTAGTGGAAAGGTTAGCCAATGCATCGTCTGGAGACAGAGTGGTGCCTTCGACCACTAGCCAGAAAGATTTAGGTGTTGTCACTCCACTGGTTACTGCTGAAAGAGAATGAGATTCTTTCTTTTGTCAGGACAGTTCCTTTTCTTTGCGCATGCATCACCCCTCTTCTTGTCAGGGGCTTCTAGGAGTTTCTGCATATTTTTAATAATCATTTTTAATTTAATTTAATTTTTTTTATTTTTCTATTCCTTATAGATCCTTACTGGCTATTCAGTTATAGAAAGGATTTTTGATCATTCCTTATTCATCAGGGCCTAATATTAGCAATAGTGTATCTATTGATACACTAACTCTGAACAAACAGAAAAGGAAGATGAAATAAAATCATGTGAACATTTGAGATATTTAAAAGATACATATATAAAAATATATAACTAGTGTTGCAATAAGCAACATATCTCAAACAGATAAATAGTACATATTTTTTCACAGACAAGCTGTATATAAGAAAAGGTGCCCGTAGTGAAATGGACACGGCAACACGAGTTCAAATCCTGGACGAGACTTATTGCATTTCACATAGCACTAATACCCTTAGGAAAGGTATGAATCCAATTATTCTCCCTCCAGCTATGGGTAAATAGTAGGGCAGACTAGGTTCTTCAGCCTTGGTGAGGCAACTAGTCTAGGAGAAGGAAAACTCTGAATTCAAACCTGTTAAACTCCGCTTAAAAAATTGACCTTGTGTCATATCCTGCCCGAGCAGAGGGGTTGGGTAAATATGATAAGAAAAGGTACAAGAATGATGAAAATCTCTCAATTGTCTTTAATTTACTTTGCTAGAGTTGGAGACAAAGGTCTCTATTCTTTTTAATGAACAGAATTGGAAAACCAGTTCATTCAATGCACAAGTGAGGACTGTAAAGAGATGTTTTATCTGTTTGAAGACAAGTGGCAAAAACAAAACAAAAAAGAGGAAATGTGAAGGGTTTGAATTCTCATGTGACCAATGGACCTGTAATCTCGGAATCCATGTACCCAATCCAAGGGAAGACAATTATTTGTGTCTGCACAGATGATTTCTTTAGCAGATAGACCTTTCTCTTTTGGAAGATTTATCATGATACATTCTTTTTTATTATATATATACAGCATACAGTATTGCTGTATTTTCATTTCAAATATACAGATGCCTTTTTGATTATTGGTTTGGTTTGATTACTTTGTTTAATAGAATACCAACATTCATGAGTTATTTGATGTCAAAGCCATCCTTGTAGGAGGACAGTTATGGTACTATTAAACCCATAGCTAGCAGGAGGGTTAATACTTTTCCCCAGGGTATTAGTCCAAAAGGGAATACAATAATACAACTTGAGTGTGAACTCACTTATCATGGTGTTAAACTCCAGAACATTCAGCATTAATTGCTCAGCACATTGCCACAAGTTTTGTGTTATTATCTCACATACTTTTAAAGATATGATTCTACATATCCAAGGAAAGGATTCTATGCTCCTCTTGTAGATTGGTGAAAATATTGTAATAACAACAAACACATGAAGAATGGGTTCAATAATCCAGACAATATTTTGAAAGAGTTTTTCTTTTTGTGGCTTTCTTTCTCATATCCTCAGTTGAATTACATCGATATCTAGGATATATAAATATAAGGAAAATATATCACTCAAAAGACTTTATTACATAAATATTTTAGATATGTAAAAATAATGAAAATATGTCACTCAAAAGACTTTATTACATCAAACTAATAACCATTTTGACTGTATCAATTGCCCAGTCAGCTAGGGCTGTAGAATACACTGACTGCTTCTGTGCAGAGGGGTAAGAACCCTCCCTCAATGAGTGTCCTGATATGACACAAAACAATCTGATGGTGACATTCCAGTAATACTGGAACTTTGGGGAATGCTGAGTACCCCTTCATTGCGAGGGCCTTATCTATGGATCAAATAAAACTAAACAGTGTACTTAAGCTAAACTGAATTGTTTGACACAGAACAGTTTTTGATATTGAAACTCTATTTACACTAAACTGAATTGTATAATATGGAACTGTTTTGACATTTATCTGTATAAACAAAAACTATACTTATACTAAAATGAATTGTTTGAATTAGAACTGTTTATTTGAATATAAAAACCAGCTCATTGGTAGAGTGTTTGCCAATGGTCCAGGAGATCTGGGTTCAATCCCAGGTCAAGTCATTCCAAAGACCTTAAAAATGGTACTTGATACCTCCTTGCTTAACACTCAGCAATATAAGGTACATATCAAGGGTAAAGTGGAGCAATCCAGGGAAAGGAGTAGCACCCTCCCTTACACCTCTGTGTAATAGCCATTGAAAAGGGAGCCTTCTGGTTGCCCTTGACTACAGATGCCAACTTTACTTACTTATTTGTATAAAAATGGATTTGGTATTGAATAACCTACTAAGGTTGGTATGCCATAAAACCCAAACAAACAGACCGTATCAATTACCTTCTGCCATATTTATCATGAAACAACCTATGTATTGAATGAATATTTGCTCCTATGTCCTTCCCTGCAGATAAAACATGTGAAAATATTTATTAATCTGCAATATGTTGAAGAAATATGATGTTTGGATTGAGAAGCCATTGATGTACCATAGTAGCAGGAGCCATGATGCAACTCAATAAAGCTGAGGTCAGTGCTCACTGATGATGTCATTAATGATGTAATTTTGTATTTTTGAATCAAAAAGGAAAAGAAAGGAAAAAACAGTGAAACAAAAGGAGAGGAAAAGAAGAAAAAGAAGAAAGTGTTGAAGAATGAGGATTTGCAGAAACATAAATAAAGGAGTGGTTGAAGAATGAAGAATGAGTAAGAAAAAAAAGGAAGTAAAGAAAGAAGTGGAGGAAAATGAAAAAGAAAAGGTGAAAGAAGAAGAGGAAAAGAAAAAAAGGGATTAAGGAAATTATTAAGTGGGGGGAATGGTAGGAGTGATATGAAAGAAAAGAGTAGCGAGGACAGGAAAAATTAAAGAATCTATAACCAAAAAGAAGTAGAGAGGAATATGATTGGTTGATTGATTGATTGATTTTAATGGCATGGCAACCTGTCAAGGATTATTTTCTATATAGAGGTTAGGGAAGTGTATTCATTGTACATTTATGTTTACATTTTTTACATCGTTGTTTCTTTAGAGTTTTTTGCACACAGTTCTATGATATCAAGTATTCCTTTTTAATACCAATAATCATATGGTCTCAAATAATTATTTTTAATTAATAGTTATCTCTTTGCACAGTTATATAGTTTCAAGTATCTAATAATAATCCTAAATAAACAATTATAACTTCAAGTAACTATTCTTAACACAAATAATTTATAGTTATATGCAATCAATTATTGCAATCCAATACTAATAATTTTTAAACAGATCTATTTAATCTAGAGATGGGACCCTAACAGGTACAACCACTCCAGGTCAGAGTGGACTAGTGAGTAATGACAATAAAGGAGTTCTCCACTCTCCCCAAAACTTGAGCCTCACCATCAGATACAGTTTAGTGTTATACCCAGAACACAAAAAGAGAAAAGAAAGAAGAAGAAAAGAAAATATAGAAAAGAGGAAAAGAAAAAGTAAAGAGGAAAAAAACAACAAAGTAAAAGAGAAAGAAAAAAATGAATCTCTTTCGTGGTATTTATAGAAATTGTGCCATTTAGCTTTCATTGCAAATTACACAGCTCACAAATTGAAGTGAAAATTACAAATTCAACCCTTTGAAACGTAAGTAATTAATCTAATTACTGCAAAATGAGCCAATAAATGAGCTTGTCAAAACTAAAATGCACCATTGAAAATTGGCAGTTTGTGTTCAACATTCATTAAGTTACTAACTTCTAAATTTTCATTAACATTAATTCAGTTGCCTTTAAATCTAAAGTTAATTTCAGAACCCCTCAACCCGGGACATTGCACTTCTTTCTGTTGCCTGGGTATATGGTTAGCTGGCAAGGAAATACTTTATAATTATAACCATATTTACCAACCCCTCTGCTTGGGCAGGATATGACACAAGGTCAATTTTTAAGGAAAGTTTAACAGGTTTGAATTCAGAGTTTTCCTTCTCCTAGACTAGTTGCCTCACCAAGGCTGAAGAACCTAGTCTGCCCTACTATTTACCCATAGCTGGAGGGAGAATAATTGGATTCATACCTTTCCCAAGGGTATTAGTGCTATGTGAAATGCAATCAGTCTCGTCCAGGGTTTGAACTCATGTCGCCGTGTTCATTTCCTACAACGATAACCATTACACCACGGGCACTTCCATACTTTATAATTATAACTGTTTCCTTTATCTAAAAACTGAAATGTCTTTCATTCTTCAAATCAGACATTTTATTGTGGTTACCATAGGAAACAGCAAGAGATGTCTCTCTTTATCATTAGCTAACCAAATGTATTTGCACAGTTTTCAAAATTAACAAGAAATGAGAGAGAGAGAGAGAGAGAGACTAACTCCTTAACTTGGTTTGGTTATAGGATTGGAAACTCATGTAGCATATCTTGGGCAGAAGTAGCCTGTTAGAGTTCATCCCTGGTTTGAATTTAGAGTTTTCCATCTCGACCAGTTGCCATACCAAAGTTTAAGAGCCCAATATTTCCTACTATTTACTCATAGCTGGAGAAAGAATAGTTGGATTCATACCGTTCCTAGGGATATAAACGCAATATGAAATGCAAACAGCCTTATTCAAGATTTGAATTCAGGTCCATTTCCTATGAGGCCAACTGTTATTTATAAGTACCTCTTTCAATAATGTACTTGTAACTGAAACTCCAAAAGAACATGGTAGTCTGCAAGGTAAAAGGAACAGAAAAGCTCAACTGGTCCTCTGGAAGTTGTGAGTTCAATTCTTGGCTCAGGTAGTACAAACTACACACAATTTTAATGGTATCATATTGGTTACAAGATCTGACAGTTAAAGAAATAAGAATCACATATTCAAACTGGATCAAACAAAAGATCCCCTTCAACATTCCCTGAAAGGATGTTGGACTTGAGAGGTAAAAAAAAAAATATATATAATACACTCCCATGGATCTTATAAAGAGTTCATTTCTTCAAAATTTCCTGGGAAGGATACTGATTTGAACTCAGTAAGCTGAGTTCACTATCTACAAAGATAACAGCTATGCCATGAGTGCCTCCATAAGGAAATAAACAAGATACAAAAATGAAAATACAGTTATACATTGATTCTCTTGAACCAGTTTCCTTCTCTTTGTTTTATCATATTACAACCACTATACCTTCAAGCTTTCCTCAAGTGTCTTTCATATTCAGTATCTTTCCAGATGAGAATTGAAAAGAATCCTTTATTTGATCTGCTGGCCTATATATTATTCTTGTTTCCTTACATGCCAATAAGGTACCTTTCCATGAGTACGCTGAAAAAGAAAACTATTTATTTGATCTTATTGGAGTATGTTGTTCTCATTTCTTTACCAGTTAAGTTCAATATCCTTCCTAGGAAATAATGAAGGAGATTTTAATGATGTACTTCGATATATTTTTTCTTTTTTTCTTTACTTGTCTAATATAGTATCCTTCCAAGGCAATGTTGAAGAAGAGAACCTTTTATTTTATAAACAAGAGGTATATTGTTCTCATTCCTTTAACTGTTCAGTTCAGTGTCCTTCCAAGAATAAACTGAAAAGAACTCTTTGTGTTCTCTTTCTTCTTTTTATCAGACTGTAGGTATATTGTTCTCATTCCTTTAACTGTTCAGTTCAGTGTCCTTCCAAGAATAAACCAAAAAGAACTCTTTGTGTTCTCTTTCTTCTTTTTATAAGACTGTAGGTATATTATTCTCATTCCTTTAACTGTTCAGTTTAGTGTCCTTCCAAGAATAAACCAAAAAGAACTCTTTGTGTTCTCTTTCTTCTTTTTATCAGACTGTAGGTATATTGTTCTCATTCCTTTAACTGTTCAGTTTAGTGTCCTTCCAAGAATAAACCAAAAAGAACTCTTTGTGTTCTCTTTCTTCTTTTTATCAGACTGTAGGTATATTTTTCTCATTCCTTTAACTGTTCAGTTTAGTGTCCTTCCAAGAATAAACCAAAAATAACTCTTTGTGTTCTCTTTCTTCTTTTTATCAGACTGTAAGTATATTGTTCTCATTCCTTTAACTGTTCAGTTTAGTGTCCTTCCAAGAATTAATCAAAAAGAACCCTTCGTGCTCGCTTTCTTCTTTTTATCCGGTACAGGTTTCTTTTTCTTCTCATGTTAAAGAGAAGCGTTTATTTGATTAATGGGAATGTATTGTTATTTTCTAACTGTTAGGACCAGTGTTCTTCTCAGGAATATTGAAGGGAATCAATCATTTTATCTTCTGGGATATGTAATTCTAGTACTTTCACCTATTAGTTACAATAATTCTGATATCATACTGAAGAAGGGAACTTTTTATTTGATCTACAAGAGAATGTTATTCTTGTTCTATTATCAGTCAGGTTTAGTATCATGGTGATGTGGAAGAGAACCATATTTTTTGTCTTTGGAGAATATAAAGTGCTGAAAGTTCTCAGCCCAACCCAAAAGAGAATGGTCTAGAATCATGAAATGCATGTGCTATTCTGCATATTCATCTCATGGTTCAACACACTTTTCCAAGTTTCTTTAAACATTAAAAAAAAAAATTGATTTAAAAAAAGAATCATCCCCAATTTGCTGGATAGGGGAAGTATCCATAGGATTGGAAACTCATGTAGCATATCTTGGGCAGAAGTAGCCTGTTAGAGTTCATCCCTGGTTTGAATTTAGAGTTTTCCATCTGGACCAGTTGCCATACCAAAGTTTAAGAGCCCAGTATTTCCTACAATTTACTAACATGCTGGACTGCCATATCAGAGTGAGTGAATTTGAACAGTCAAACAATTACATTTGCTTTCAGACTTATACTCTTGGGAAAGCTATGAAACCCCTTAATCCTCCTGTAATACAATTGCGGAGGAATCTCGTTTTATATATATTGCCTTTCGGTTTAGTTAGGATGAGAACCTTTCGGCTCAGTGCATGGGTTAATTAGGTGCGAACATGAACGCAGGTGTTCACACACATGTGGGGAGGATGCGTCATTCACAGATGTCAAAATAAAACCCCAGATAGAAAATGAGAGCAGGGGGTGTGAATGAGGTCATGCATCAAAAGTGTGGGCTGAGGATTTTGGGGATTTGAGAAAAAGCAGTGAGTTGAGTTTCTGCGTCCAAACAGGAAGGTTGACCTTCGGGGCCCGCTGAGGCCAGACCAGTAGTTTGCAGATGGGGTGCCGCAAGTGGTTTGGGGCAGATGTAAAATCAGTTAGCATAAAAAGATTGTGTCTCACTCTCCTGATGTCAAATAACCTTTAACTCAAAGGTAATAAAGTTTCGTACCTGAACCAATTTCGTGAATGTTGTGTATTTCGGATTCCCTATGTCTATTTCGGACATCCGTATATTATGGGTATGTTACACTCCAAACCCAACTGGCTATGGATCAAATAGTACTCTTCTTCTATAAATAGGGCTTTGGCATTAAATAATCCACAAAGGTTGATATGCCTTTAAACAAAGAAAACATACCAAATCAAAATGACTGAAATAGTGCATATTCTGCCAAAAATTGATCTCAAAACTTCCAGAGGACAAGATGAGCTTTACTGCTTTATTTACCCATCAGACTACCATATTCTCTTGGAGACTCACTTATCAATACATTATTGAAGGAGGTACTCATAACATAATAATTTTTTCAATACTAGGTTGAGTCATACCAAAGACTCAAAAAATGATATTTGATGCCGCCTTGCTTAACACTCAGCATTATAAGGTATGGATCAAGGATAAAGTGGAGCAATCCAGAAAATAGAGTAGTGCCCTCCTCTACACCCTGGTGTAGTAGCTATTGAAAAGGGAGCCTTCAGGTCACCCTCGACTACGGTCACCAACTTACTTTTAAATGAGTTTAAATTCTGAATGTTACTGTTTGCATTTTACATAGTGCTAATATCCTAAAGATATGAATCTAACTATTCTCCCTTCAGCAATGGGCAAATAATAGAGCAGACAAAGCTATTTTATCTTGGTATGACAACTGGTCAAGTAAAAAAAGAAATTCTGAATTCAATCCAGTTGTACTCCCTTTAGAAACTGACCTTGTGCCACATCCTGCTCATGATGGCAGAGTTGGGTAAATTCAAATAAGTTAATCCTTGATGGACAAGAATCTCTTTCAGATCAAACAAAATTAGAAAATAGCATTTGAGTTTTCCTAAATATTACATCAGGACCACAACTATGACTTTCAAATGTGTATTTTGCTTACCATATATATCAATTTATAAGGTGATATCTACAGGTTGACCCTTATGGTTAAAAATCATTAATTTATGGAATTAATTTTTGAGCCAAAAGTTGATCTTTGTCCTTTCGATCAAATGAGAAATTCAACCTTACTAAATTATTACTTGTAGATAGATTAATGCCAATATCTTTTGGCTAAAAAATGAGCTGTCAAAAATCAGTCTAAACATAAGTATACAGTGGTATTTTGTTAATACAAAATTCTAGAAATGACTCAGAATGAAACATAAGGCTGTGTAAAATTCTTAAATACATCATGATAACAATTCAAAAGCGGGTCAGTCAATCAGTTTAAAAATATCTGATCTGAAGCTAAGAGATTTACATTGTTGAACAAAAAGTATTCATGGTTGTATAGTGGTTAATTTGTTAGACCAACAAGACAACTGAGATATGACTCATCAAGAGGTTTTGTACATATTTGTGTTCATCAGAAAACAAGCTTTAAATAGATAAGTTGTCATAGTGATACTAGATTCTGTGTTCATGTGCTTTGGCTATTTATAGTTCTCAACAAGATTTTTTGTTTTTCTTTTTGGCTTGTTTTTTTTTTTAATTTTTTATCAGAATGTCTCATGATTTTAAAAATTATGAAAAAGCTATTCTTAGATGCCTCCCATGTTTTATATTGTCTAAAGGATTTTTTCACATGATTTTTTTACAAAAGGAAAACAATATTAAAATAACTGAAATATACAAATAATTCAAAGTGCTTTTGACAATGGTAAGTTATATAAAATTGAAGATATCTTTTTAGAAATTCCTTAAAAAATTAATCAGTGCAACCAATATTAAAATAATGATAGCTCAAAAATTTGTCCTACAGACATGATTTTAAGTAACTTTATCCAACACCTTTTTTATTGCACCAATAAACACAATATTTTTGCAATGACTTATAAGTTAATAAATGTCATTGTGAGGTTAATGTTTATGGCCCTATGGTGGCCATTGCTCATACAACAGTTATAAATACAGTATTTTTAAGTCTTTAAACTATATAAACTGACTAAAAATTTATCCATTTACTTTTTATTGCACCAATAAGTACAAGCATAAAATCAAAATATCTTTTTGTGAGGGCTTATAACTTAATAAACATGACAGAAAGGTAAGTATTTATGGTCTGATGGTAGCCACTGCTCATAATATAATTGTAAACAATTTTTTAGTCTTCTGGTCACTGAGAAAACCTAAAGGAAAAAGGGTCATAACTTTGGGTTCTGGTGAGATTTCCAGCTGGGTATCTCATCATCATCATTTCACCCCATCAGCATGGATATCCCTGACCCTCTCTCACTACTCCTCCCTATCGTCCATTGCTTCTGGCAGGTCTTATGGGCAACATCCTATATCTACACAGAGCAGCTGTATATAGGTTCGAGCTGGTCGCTTTGCCTTTACTTGGCCATGTGCAGGGGTCCACAAGCGTACATCACTTATGAGCTCATCCCTATTTTTCTAGCAATGTCCCGCATGTCTAGTTCATCTAATTTTGATATTTTTTTATGATGGGTGGTCGGTGGCTGTATAGCAGCTGCTTTGAGGGGTGTTGCCTCCAAGACTTGTTCAATATTTCTCGCAGCATTCTTGTGTAGTTGACATCAAGCTTTTTCTCCATCCATTTAGTTAGCGTCCATGTAGTGTATCCATATAGCAGTATCGACACAACCGCTGCTTGGAAGAAACTGTGTTTCATTTTATCGGTCAGGTCTGACTTCCATATGACCGATAGCCTATTGATAGCTGCCCATGCCTTCGCTAGTTCCATATCGATGTCTATCTTGGTTGATGAGACACTGCTTCCTAGGTAGGTGAACCTGTCAATTAGTTTCAGAGGGCCATCATCTAGTGTGGAGATGTCACCTGTTTGATTAAAGCACTTTTATTCTATTTTGGGTGCATTGATATTGAGACCAATGCCTGCAGTGGCTTGTTCCAGACTTTATAACAGGATTTCAGCTTGGGCTATGTCATTGGCATAGTCAGTGGCGGTAATTGTTTTTGCAGAGTACCTTCTCCTATTTACCCAACCCCTCCGCTCGGGCAGGATATGACACAAGGTCAATTTTTAAGCGGAGTTTAACAGGTTTGAATTCAGAGTTTTCCTTCTCCTAGACTAGTTGCCTCACCAAGGCTGAAGAACATAGTCTGCCCTACTATTTACCCATAGCTGGAGGGAGAATAATTGGATTCATACCTTTCCCAAGGGTATTAGTGCTATGTGAAATGCAATAAGTCTCGTCCAGGATTTGAACTCGTGTCGCCGTGTTCATTTCCTATGACGATAACCATTACACCACGGGCACCACCTTCTGCTTCTTTCCTTTATTAGCTTGAAACCGTTTTCTTTAACTTTATCAATAGATGTTCTAAGCACATAGTCTAGACAGATAATGAAGAGGTAAGTGTCTCCTTGCAGTACACCTGCTACAATGCTGAAGTAGTCTGTGTCACCATTCATAGAATGGACTTTTACCTAGGTATTTCTATAGAGAATTATTATGGCTGCTACAGTTTCTTTTGGTAGGCCATAAGTGAGTAGAATTTGCTCCATCTTTCCTCTGTGAATGGAGTCAAAGGCCTTGGTAAATTCAACAAATGATGTGGTTGCCTGTAGGTTTTTGGCACGTACACCTTCAAGAATTCTACAGATAGTCATGGATCTATTTTCTCGGAAGCCATTTTGGTTCTTCCTAAGTATATTGTCAATTTTGGATTCTATGCAGTTGCATAGTAGGGCATTGTATATTTTGGACGCTTTGGATGTAAGTGTTATACCTTGGTAGTTCTTGGCTAATACGAGGTCTCCCTTTTTAGGGAAAGGGAGAATGCATCCCTTCATCGAATGTCGTCAAATTGTTTGTCCTTCCATACTTCATCGAGCCCTGCTGCTTTTCTATTTTAAATTTTTCTAAGTACTGAGTTGAGTTCTTCTTGAGCAAACAGTCCTAGTTTGATGTCTAATTGCTTACTTATAATTCTCGTGATTGGTTCATGTATAACTTTCAGAGGGTTTCTGAGTAAATTCTTGAAATGCTGTTTCCACAGGTGTATTCATTCTTGTTGGTTGATAGCTTTCAGTTTAGCTTTGGGAGAGCTAATTTATATAATTTAACAAATTAATTGATCTGCTTTGGCTAACTCGATGAATACAAAGTAAGGGTTCAGTTCAGCATTATACTAACCATGTACATAGAACCCCAACTAAAAACTAATATGTTAAGAAGAAATAACATATTCCAGAGTCCTATTCAATTATAAAGATTTGGTGGCAATAGTTCAAATGGTTCTTAAGTTATACTATAACAGACAGAAAGACAAAAAAACATTTAGAGGATTATAGTAAAATGAGTATATCAATAAAGCTCTATACCATTAAAAAAGTTAAAAGACACAGTGAGTCATTTATTTGAGTGACAGGCAGTGAACCCAGGATCAGGTTGGTTGGGCTTATGTCATATCAACCCTTGTAGGATATTTAATGCCAAATCCTGTTCATACACATATATCAAATATGATTTGCTAAGGAATAGTTATTAGGTAACATTTTAAACAAGCCAGAACTCATTTGTTTGCACTCTGTTAAATGGTTTTAAGTATTGTTATGTAATACAAACAATTTAATCTAATGTCAGTCATTTGTTTGCACACATGATTTAACAGTTCTATTTGACTCATAAACAGGACCCTAACAGGTATTACCATGCTGAGTCAGAGTGAACCGGGGAGTAATGGCAATGAAGGGGTACTTCACATTCCCCAAAGACCCAGGATTGAAGCCTCACAAATGGTTTTTGTTGAATAAAAATGAGCACATAAGAATGGTGTCCACATTGACGTTACAGGCAAAATGGTTTTTGTAGAATAAAAATGAGCTCATAATTATGGTGTCCACATTGTCTTTATAAAAGAACTAAGAGAGTTGAGGTTATTGCAAGAAAAAAGAAAAGAAAGAAAACACCGAGATGCAACATGAGGCAACAGATAACAACAGCAAAGAGAGTGACTGATGATAGAAGACAGACCTGGCGACAAACAAAAGACAAGGGCACTGAGAAACAGATAAGGTAAAATATAAGCAGAATAAGCACAGGTAAAAGATTAAGAGTAAATGCAAGACCAAAGGAAAGGCTACATAACAATAACAAACAAGTTTAGTTAGTCTCATTCAAAAGGACACAAATATTTTTCAAAATTACTCCAAGATTAACTAAACCAAATCCTCTAAACGGCATCTAATGTTTGTACAGAGATGATGAATCTAAGTTTTTGCCAGTAGGCCAATACTGGTGTGTCCATGTGTAGGATTCCATTGGAGAGCATTGCTGATAAATTCATCCTTACTTCTCTTGTAATGCCCAGAATATCTTGCTCATTTTACTTGGGTGGTTTGTGAGATGAGAGGTAAGTAGTCATACAGCTGCTCTTTCGTTGGGCACTTCTTCAAGGATTATATTTTAGTAGATGATAATAATCACATATCATCAAAGAGCAGACTCAAAGATCAATTACTAAATATAATTAAAGGTCAATACTTAATTTTTGTAATATCTAATATAAGTTTTCAACATCCCTTTCCCCGGCTGAATGCAACTCAGAGATTTTCATTCATCTCGCATGTTAGAAAAGAGTAAACCGATATCTGTTTGCAAAGCACACAATTAAAATTCCAATAAACAATTAGACAAAGAACATCAAAGTGGCAATTATGAATAAATTCTATGACCATTATCGGCATTGTGTTAATAGCTATCAATTTAAAATTAATTTTAGCATCAGCTTTTTTCTTCACCTTCAATTGGACAGAATTTCAACAGATAACCAACCCCACACACATACACATCTTATTGCTTTGTGATTCATATTGATTAAACTCGGTTACTAAAATTGCTTAGTAACCTTGAACTCCAGATTTTGGAAATTTAATTCTCTGTGAGGGAAAAAAATTTTTATGGTATGTATTTATCCAACCCCTCAACCATGATGAACAGGATGTGACACAAAATCAGTTTTTAAATGGAGTAAAGTTGGTTTGAATTCAAAGTTTCCCTTCTTCTAGACAGGTTGCCTAGTTGGCTGGGGCTGTAAAATACGACTGCATCTCTGCAGAGGAGAAAGACTTCCCCACCAATGAGTGTCCTGATATGACACTAAGCAATTTGATGGTGAGGCTCCAGTAATGCTGGAGCTTTGAGGAATGAGGAGTACCTCTTCATTGCCATTGCTCCCAGGTCCACTCTGGCCAGAGTGGTAACACCTGATAGGGTCCTATTTATGGGTCAAATAGAACTAAACTGTGTACTTATGCTAAACTGAATTGTCTGAAATAGAACTGTTTTGACATTTAACTGTTTGTAAACAAAAACTCTACTAATATTAAACTGAATTGTTTGAAATCTAATTCAGTATTAAATGACTCAAAAAGGATTAATACACCATAAAACAAAACAACCAACCAACCAATCAATCTTCTAGCCAGATTGCCTGAGTAAAGTTAAAGAATCCAGTCTGCCCTACTATTTACCTATAGCTGGAGGGAGAAAAGATGGATTCATGATTTTCCATAGGACATTATCACAAAGTGGAATGTAAACAACCTTGTCCAGGATTTAAACTCTAGTTACTGGTTCCATTTCTTACATTGATAACTATTAAGTGGTGAGATAACATCTGTTAGAGGTACAGAAACATTTTCTTTAACTTAGTTATTATTGTTATCACTTTACATATGGTTGTATTTGATTGTAGATACTCTTAGCTTTATGTTATCAACACAGAAAATGGAATCAGAGACCTGAGTTCAAATTCCAACCAAGGCAGTTTGTATTTACTTTGGCATGAATTTTGTTTAAAAAGGCATAAATCCATCTCTTCTTCTAGCTATGGATAAAACAGAATAACAGACTGGGCTATCTAGCTTAGGTGGGAAACCAGTCTAAGAGAAGCATAACACTGAATTTAAAGCCAGTTATGACATATGACATGAAAAACTGGTAGTGAATAACAATTACAGGAGAAAACAAAAGAGGAAAATAGCAGATTGCTAACCCCATCTTTAGGAGAAGAAGAAAAAGAAATATTTTTTTATTGTCTTATACAGAGTGACTCCAACCAGTAAAAACTGATTGTGTAAGTAAGTGCAGCACCCTCCATACTCAACAGATCAAGCAGTATGCAATTTTTTCCTAAACTGAAAATTCATCTCAAAGGTAAGATTTGAGAACATAGAGGAGATTTATATGAATATGGTGCCACAGCTTCACAGTATATCAAAAAAGGAGTTTAGGAGATGCTTCAGCCAAGGGAAAACTTGCTGAAATAAATGTACTGAATGCCAATGGGACTATTTTAAGGAAGATTAATGTTTCATTCATTGTTCATTTCTGCCTTGGTAAATACAGCTTCAGTTTCAATACTTTTTGAACACACCTTATGGTTACATATGTATAACCAGTAAAACCCAGAATCTTAAATTTCAATTTTCTTGGTAGGTAGATCTTCTTCAAATTCAAGATTAGTGAAACATGATATTCCTAACACTTTAACACCCATATGTCAAGCAAATTGGTAGGTTACAGGTTGTTAGTGTTTTATGGCCTGTCAACCCTTAAAGGTTATTTAATGCCAAATCTTGTTTAGATAGTGTTATACAGGAACTATACACTCAGTGACTCTTTTTAGTATGACACCGGTAAAGATATAAATGGACGGTTTCTGACTACTTCAGCAGGGAGGAAAAAACATTAATCGCTCTCTGAAAGACTTGCCAACTCTTTGGCTTGTACTTGTGGAATACCGCTATTGAACCAACGATACGATAGATAGATAAATAGATACTTTAATTTAATTAGTATAATATGTTACATAAAATATTTAATAAGAAAAACGTTAAAAATTAGTTATTCCTGTACAAATATTTTTTTTAAAATAATTAACGCACATAATATGGAAGTATTTAGAAAATATTATGATCAACTTGAAAATAATAATAATAATAATAAGAGTTGTAGTAATAATAGTAATAATAATAATAATAATAATAATTGTAATTGTAAATCTAAAGAAGATTGTCCAATGGGAGGTATATGTAATTTGAAAAATGTAGTGTATCAAGCTACTATTTTCCCAAAGGAAAACATAAAAGATAAAAAAATTTATATTGGAATTTCATCATTTAGATGGAAGTGAAGATATAATAATCATGTTCATTCTTTCTCTCCTGAACGTTTGAGAAGTCAAACAGCTTTATCCAAACATTTTTGGAAGTTGAAAAATAGAGGTTTAACTCCAAAGATTCAATGGTAAATTTTGAAAAGTTCTACAACTCCTAGCTGCTTTTATGGAAGATGTAATTTATGTCTGGAAGAAAAGATACAAATTATGTTCTACATTGATTCTGTTAACCTATTAAATCAGAGATGTGATTTTATTGTTTGATGTAGGCATAGAAATAAATTTAGACTATAAGACTATAGACTATATTAGACAAAAATAAGTGAATGAATAAATAAATAATATATAGTGATTTATTAAACTGGTAAATGAATAAGAATTTGAATATATATTAGTAATTTTTGCTCTATTATTGTAATTGGGGGGATTTTATCATAAATAACATTAGTTTTAGATTTTTTTAGTTCATTTTAATGATAAAAATTGATGTACTAGAATTAGATATGTCTCAATAACTTTTTTTTTTATATATGAATGTTTGAATGTTTAGACATGTATTTTTGTAGCTGTAAATTTTTCCTCGGTTAAATTTGAAGTATGATGAAACCAGATGTTTCTTTACATACATAAGTTGATACTTATTATTACTAGAACTGGAAGGATTACTTTTATATAGGAGAAATAAGGGTTTTTGGAATAGGGAAGCCAGGTCTGTTGTGAATGTGAAAAAGTTATTTTAATACATTTTCTTGTTTGATCGGAAGAAGTCCTGCTAATTTTTTTGAGCATTGATTTATATCAATGCATTTTAACAGGATGGAAATAAATTTATTATCTTAATATGACTGATTATTATAGTTCCATTTGACTCATAGATGAGACCCTTACAGGTGCTACCACTCCAAGCCAGAGTGGAATGGGGAGTAATGGTAATGAAGAGGTGCTCCTCATTCTCTAAGCTGCAAAACTGGAGCCTCCCCATCTGATGCTGTTTAGTGTCATACTCGGGACACTAAATGGTTTCAGATATTGCTATTCAACACTAACAATTCTATTCAACATTATTCATTCATTTGAACATTGTTAGATGGTTTCAAATATTGCTCTGTAATATTGTTTGTTTGTTTGTTGGGTTTTATGGTATATCAACCTTTGTAGGTTATTTAATGCCAAATCCATTGTTATGTAAATCATCATCATCATCATGTCGCGCCGCCAGCGCGGATATCCTTGACCCTCTCTCGCCACTTCTCCCTATCACTCATCGCCTCCGGCAGGTCTTCAGGGTTACATCCTGTGTCCTCACATAGTTGCTGTATGTATGTTCGTGCTGGTCGTCCCACTCTTGCACATCCATATGTGGGGGTCCACAGGAGTACATCGCTTATGAGCTCGTCCTTGCTTCTCCAGCAGTGTCCTGCGTGTCTGGTTCGTCGAACTTGTATAGTTTTCGTGATGGGGGGCAAGTGTCCGTATAGTTGGAGTCTCGTGGGGTGCTGTCGCCAGGACTTGTTTAATACTGCTCTCAACATTCTTGTGTAATTTCCGTCCAGCCTCCTCTCCAGCCGCTTTGTAAGCGTCCATGTGGTGCATCCATATAGCAGTATCGACACAACCGCTGCCTGGAAGAAACTGCGTTTCATTTTATCAGTTAGGTCTGACTTCCATATGATCGAGAGCCTATCGATAGCTGTCCATGCTTTCGTCAGTCGTGTGTCGATGTCTTTTTCGGTTGATGAGATGCTACTTCCTAGGTAGGTGAATTTGTCTACTAGTTTCAGAGAGGCTCCGTCTAGTGTGGCAATGTTGCCCGTTTGGTTGTAACACATATATTCAGTTTTGTTTGCATTGACATGGAGGCCAATGCCAGCTGCGGCTCGTTCCACACTATGCAGTAGTGTCTCTGCTTGATTAGGCGTATTCGCTAGTATCGCCAAGTCATCAGCGTAGTCGGCGTCCGTGATTGTTTTTGCGGGGTACCTTTTGCTTCTTCTCTTAGTCAGCTCGAAGCCATTTTCTCTGATTTTGTCGATCGAAGTCCTAAGCACATAGTCTAGACAGATGATAAAGAGGTACGGGGCTAGTGTGTCTCCTTGTAGTACTCCTGCAACAATGTCGAAGTATTCCGTGTCTCCATCTGGTGAACGTACCTTCACTTTGGTGTTTCTGTAGAGAATCATTATCGCTGCTACTGTTTCTTTTGGTAGGCCGTATGCTAGTAGGATTTGCTCCATCTTCCCTCTGTGTATGGAATCGAAGGCCTTGGTAAAGTCGACAAATAGTAATGTCGCCTGTAAGATTTTTGCCCGAACGCCTTCCAGGATTCTACGGATGGTCAGTATTTGTGAGGTTGTGGATCTATTTCTCCGGAAGCCATTTTGGTTTTTCCTAAGGATGTTGTCTATTTTGGGTTCTATGCGGTTTCGTAGTAGGGCATTGTAGATTTTGGCTGCTATAGATGTAAGTGTTATCCCTCGGTAGTTCTTGGCTAGTCCGAGGTCGCCTTTTTTAGGGAATGGAAGGATGCATCCCTTCGTCCATCTCTCTATCCTATTTTGACTATAGACTGCGTTGCATTGCCGGAGCAGTATATCGTCGAATTGTCTAGTCTTCCACACTTCTGGGGGGATCTCGTCTAGCCCTGCCGCTTTCCTATTTTTAATTCTTCTGAGAACCGAGTCGAGTTCTTCTTTGGTGAAAGGACCTAGTTTTACGTCAAATTGCTTGCTAATAATTCTGGTGATGGGTTCATCCGTTATTTCCGGTGGGTTTCCTAGTAGATTTTTGAAATGCTGTTCCCACAGTTTTACTCTTTCTTGTTGGCTTGCAGCTTTCAATTTTGCTTTGGCTGTGCTCTTCCTTCCACTTACTTCGTTTATTGTTTGCCAGGCTATCCTGGATTGTCTGTCTTCCACCGAGTCTCTAATCTTATCTATCTGATTTTGTATGTATTCTGCCTGTTCTTTTAGGTATATTCCTGTTAATTGATGTTGTGCCTTTTCTAGTTCTCGTGCATTTGTGTTTGTTGGGTTCTTTTGATAGCTTTTGGAGGCAGTCTTCACAAGTGTACGTTTTTCTCTGACCGCTAGCGTTTCCCAAGGGGCTCTATATTTAGTTCTAGGTTTTGTTGGAATACACTTTGCTGCCGCCTCAAGGTGTGCTTCTACAAAATTTTCATATTCGTCATTTGGGGTACCTATTTCTGCCTTCTCTTGTAGTGCTTCGAATCTGTTTCTTAATTCCAATGCATATTTATCTCTAATATCTCTGTTGTTGGGTAGGGCCCAGTCATAGTGCTTGGTTATCGCTTTACGTGTGGCGTTTTTTCGTAGGCTTAGTCGTACTTTGGCCGTAACTATTCGATGATCGGAGGACACACCCTCGAAAGAGGAGTATGCCTCGCAATTCATCGCACTGTTTTTCCATTTCCTGTTTATAAGGACGTAGTCTATCTGTGCTTTACTCTTATTCGCGTATGTGTAGGTCCATAATTTCCCCTCCCTTTTTTGAAAGTTTGTATTGAGGCATGTTAAACTATTTTCTATCATGAAATCTATTAGATGCTGTCCATTCCTGTTTGACGCGTAGTGTAGGCTGTATTTGTTGTGTCTGTTTTTCCCGATTTGTGCATTCATATCTCCGCCAATGACTAGCAGGTTGTGTTTCGGAATGCTACGTACTAGGGAGGATAGATCTTCGTAGAAGGTGACTATTTCGTTTTCTTCGCTAACATTGGTAGGGCTGTAGCAGGAGATAATTGTTGCTTTGGGGTTGCCATTAAACGTTGCGGCCATCATCCTTGGTTGTATTCTCTCAATGCTGTTCAGTGTTTTTAACGCTCTTGGTCCTAGAAGTATTCCCACCCCTCCTACCGATGCGTTGACAGAGTTTTTCCATGCCGATACAGTCACCAGCAACCATCCATTACCAGTTTCGTGATACTTGATATCTTCGGTGTGCGTGTATCGGTGCTCTTGTATGCAAATTATGTCTATCTTATGTTCTACGGCTGATGCAGTTAGCTCTGATAGTTGACCTATTCTATTTAGGGTTCTCACGTTAAATGTCGCTATCTGTATTGTTTGTTTGCATTTTAGTAGTTTTTGTTTGAGCTCTGTAGCTGATTTTTCGAACACTGAGGCCAGGGCTCCAACCTCAGCAGGACGCGCCCCTTTTTTACCCGCGCGAAGAGCGATGCGGTTTATGGATCTGGTTTGAGTACGAGTCATGGTTATCTTTCGATGGCTGTTTTTGTTCTCATCTATAGAAGCCACTCTTATAGATGAGCAGCAGTAGTTCCCCGATCGAACTGACAATCCTGAGCGTTAAGCTGCAAGACTCACACGTACATCATGCTGCTTCCCATGTGTACGCGGTAGTAAAAAAAAATAAAATAAAATAAAATAAAATAAGATAAAATAAAAAAAAAATAAAAAAATTTTATTTTTTTTATTTTTTTTTTTTTTATATTTTAAGTTTTAACTTAGTTAAAGTCCAGGACTGCTGGATGTTAAAATTCAAGGAAATTTTGGGGTATATTTCATGGTCATCTAGTGGGGTGGACAGAGAGAGAGAGAGAGAGAAAGAAAGAGAGAGGAGGAGTCAACTCTTTTATGGCTTTCGTCTTTAGCACGTGTTAGACTACATTTGAGGTGTTTGGGATTTTTTCTTTTCTTTTTTTTTCTTCCTTTCTTTTCATTTGGGGGAGGGCAATTTTGGGGTTTTCTTTAGCAAATCTAGAAGTTCGTCTTCCAAAAGTAAAGTTTTTCCTGAAAATTAAGTCGCATAAGTCTTCATTCTTCATTTAAACAACACAGAATACAGCTGAGATTTAAGACATTACTATTTTAAATCAAATGTGCATTTTTAAATGAATAGTTTAGTAGAACAAATTTACTGACCTCTGTGAAAAAACTTCTGGAAACGGAATCACTTCCAAACGTATGCATACTATTTCACCAAATGAAGGATTGAATTATTACTAATTTTAATAGTATTTATATTAAAGGTTCCACTCCTATATCATGGTCATCTAGTGGTGGACAGAGAGAGAGAGACACACACACAGAGAGAAAGAAAGAGAGAGGAGGAGTCAACTCTTTTATGGCTTTCGTCTTTAGCACGTGTTAGACTACATTTGGGGTGTTTTGGATTTTTTCTTTTCTTTTTTTTTCTTCCTTTCTTTTCATTTGGGGGGGGCAATTTTGGGGTTTTCTTTAGCAAATCTAGAAGTTCGTCTTCCAAAAGTAAAGTTTTTCCTGAAAATTAAGTCGCATAAGTCTTCATTCTTTATTTAAACAACACAGAATACAGCTGAGATTTAAGACATTACTATTTTAAATCAAATGTGCATTTTTAAATGAATAGTTTAGTAGAACAAATTTACTGACCTCTGTGAAAAAACTTCTGGAAACGGAATCACTTCCAAACGTATGCATAGTTATGTAAATAATCTATTCTATTTAAAACAATTCAGTTTAGCATAAGTACAAAGTTTAATTATCAAAAACATTTCCATTTCAAACTATTCAAGCAGTTATATGTAACAATTCAGTTAAGTGTAAATACAGTTTTAATGTTGAAAAATAGTTCTATTTCAAATAATTCAGTTAAGCATAAGCACGCAGTTTAAATGTAAGTACGGTTTAATTGTCAAAAACATTTCTATTTCAAGCTATTCAGTTTAGTCAAACAATTCATTTTAGCATAAGTATACTGTTAGTTCTATTTCACCCATAGATAGGGCCCTATCAGGTGCTACCACTCCGGGCCAGAGTGGACCTGGGAGCGATGATAATGAAGGGGTACTCCGCATTCCCCAAAGCTCTAGCATTGCTGGGACCTCACCATCAGATTGTTTAGTGTTATATCCAGGACACTCGTTGGGGGCGTCTTACCCCTCTGCAGAGAAGCAGTCAGTGTATTCTACAGCCCCAGCTTACAGGGCAAGCTCTGTAATATTAATAATGCAATTAAACATTGATCATTTGTTTGAACACACTTTCAAGCATAGTAAATACAATCAGTGTGTTCTATAGCCCTAGCTCCTGGCTGATTGATTGTTTTTTAAGGCACATTAATCCTAGTAGGTTATTTAATGCTAAATTTTGTTTATAGATATATTAAATATATGATTTATAATTGAATATCTTGTAGGTAACAATTTTTAAAAGAGCCAGAGCTCATTTTTTTGTACACAGCTAAATGGATTCAAGTATTGCCATCTAATACTAGTAATTCTATTCAACATATACATTCATTTGCACATAGTTAAAATGATTCTAATTACTGCTATGTAATATTGAACAAGTCCTGGCGGCAACACCCCACAAGGCACCAACTATACGGCCACCTGCCTCCTATCACGAAAACTATACAAGTTAGACAAACCAGATATGCAGGACACTGCTGGAGAAACAAGGACGAACTCATCAGTGATGTACTCCTATGGACCCCCGCATATGGCCAAGCAAAAGCAGGATGACCAGCTCGAATATACATACAGCAGCTATGTGAGGATAAGGGATGTAGCCCTGAAGACCTACCAGAAGCGATGAATGATAGGGAGAAGTGGCGAGAGAAGGTCAAGGATATCCATGCTTGCGGCACGACATGATGATGATGATGATTAATTCAATTTAAGATCAGTAATTTGTTTCCACACATTTAAATGGTTTCAACTATCATAAATGATTAAATAATTCTATTTGAGTCATAGATGGGACCCTAACAGGTATGATGACTCTGGGTCAGAGTAGACTTGGGAGTAATGACAACAAAGAGGTACTTCACGTACCCCAAAACTCAAGGATTGGAGCATCAACATCAAATGGTAAAGTGTCATTATCAGGACAGTCATTATAATATGGAGATTGGTGGTTATACAAAGAAAAATGACAAAAATTATAAAAAGAGTAAAAGATTACAATTACATGAAGAGATTAGAGAAATGAGGCTCAACTACTTTACTAGAAAAAAAGAATGAGAGATAATCTAATTGAAACTTTCAAAATAATTAATGAACTTTCTAATTATAGTAGACTTTTTTTTTTAAATATTTTTTCTCAAACTGGAAATCTACTGTCAAGACAGATTTCAAAAACTAAATTTAACAACCTATTGGATTTTTTTGCTAATTTTTGGAACAAATTGCCAAATTAAATCAAAAAATAGAAATAGAGTAAAAAGAAAGATTAAGATTAAGTTGGATAATTTCAGAAAAAAATGGTAAGAAAACGAATTAAAGAAGGCATTTTGGGAAACTATCTGTTAAATTACCTAACAGAATTTTATCTGTTTATATATATTGTGTTAATAATGTATACATTCTGTACAAAGATTCTTTTTATCTTTTTTTTTAAGGTTGATGTAATAAGATAATAAAAAGAGGAAATTTCCAAGGAGGCATGATAGATAAATAAATAAATAAATGAAGGTTAGTGTAATGAATGGTAACGTAACTTCCAAAAGATTTGTAACAATTCAAATTTAATTTTTATTGTTTTCAAAACCAACTTGATTGAATTTTGTATATTTTCTACATAAGTGAAAAAGAACAAAATTTATAACCACTGGCAAAAATTTTGGTTTAGTAGTCCTGGTTTATTCGTTTAAAGGATCAAATAACAGAGAACAATAACCAAAAAACTCATCACAGTCTGTCTGTCCTACATTAAAGGCCAGGCAAAAAGGTTCAAAAGATATAAAGTCCAAATGATATCAGGACAATATTCAGAAGTAACATAACTCTTCGAAAATATCTCTTCAAGAAAAAAATCTGCAAGGTCTTTATTGATTTCAACCAAATGGTGAGTCTAGATGTAGTAAGGCTATTCAAGAGGGTACTCATTGATGCAACATGAACAGTGGTATGGGATAAACTGGCTGCAGATCCCTCGTTGGAAAAATGCACCTGTATCCCAATAGATAACCTGATGGAAATGTTGACTTTCCGAGTAGAAATGACCTACTTCAGGATGGGATCTGACATATACCGACAAGAAGGAGGACTGGCTATGGGATTACCATTGTTGCCAGTATTGGCTAATGTATACATGGAATACTTCAAAGAAATGGCATTAGGATCTACATCACTAAAGTCATCATGGTGGCTTAGATACAAAGATGATACATTCATTCTCTAGCCTCATCAGGAAGATGTTTGAACACTACTGGATCATGTGAACTCAATCAGATCAACTATATAATTCACTATGGAAAGAAAACAAAACAACACTTTATCCTTCCTACATGTACTAATAACTTGCACAGAGCAAGGATTCAGGTCATTTGTGCATTGAAAGCTTACCTTCACCAGACAGTACCTAAACTTCAATTCCAACTATCCATATAATGTAAAGAAAGGAATAGTCTGTTGCTTACAACATCAAACAAAAACCATTAGCAATGATAAAAATGCACATCAAGAAGAAATAAAGTATTTAAGAGACAACCTCCATTGTAACAGCTACTCAGAGAGCATAACATTGGTTCCAATAAATCAGGATCAAACGACAGAGAATGATATCCAAAAACTCAACATAGTCTGTTTGCCCTATGTCAAAGGCCTACCTAAAAAGATTCAAAAGATATGTAGTCTATATGATATTAGGACAATATACAGAAGTGGCATGATTCTTCAAAAATATCTCTTCCAAGATAACCACCAGAACACAACATGACCAAGAATTGCATGTACTCCATTCCATGCAGTTGTGGTAAAGTATACAATGGTGAGACATGCTGCCCACTAAAAGTAAGGCTAAAGGAACATCAAAATGCAGTATGTCAAGAAGAGGTCAAAAGGTTAGGTAGAGCTGAACATATATGAAAAGAAAAGGGAAACTATCTGCCCTTGTGGAAAGAAGTTAAAATAATAGATTGGGAAGAACATTGGGGAATAAGACATCTGAAAGAAGCAGCACATATGTTAAACTACAGTAACATGATAAGCAGACCAAGTATAGAGATGAAAATGATTTGGTAATCATTAATCAAGAAGGATCCCAATGACAGGTAAGAATTACAAGGAATATTTACTATAGCTTAACATTTGAATCTGGTCATGGTTAATGGAATTAGAACACCATTGGCCTAATGAGTAGATTTTTCGCCAATGGTCTAGGAGACCGGGGTTCAATCCTAGGTTGAGTCATACTCAAAAAATGGTACTTGATGCTGCTTTGCTTATAAGGTAAGCATCAAGGGTAAAGTGGAGCAATCCAGGAAAAAAGTAGCACCCTCCTCTACCCTTGGTGTAGTAGCTATTGAAAAGGAAGCCTTCAGGTCACCCTCAACTAAGCTCGCTAACTTTACTTTTACTTTTACCTCCATAGATAAAAGTTCAGTTTGAGGTTTTTTGAAGGCTCCTGAGTTCAACATGAAACACCTGAAAAAGGCTGAAGAACATATCAGCCAAAACATTGTGAGTATAACAATGAAGATGAAGACAATAGTCCGAATATTCTAAGTCATATAAAGATCTACTTGACTCATGGATGGGACCCTAACAAGTACTATCACTCAAAACCAGAGTGGAATTGAGAGTAATGGAGCCTCACCATCAGATACAGTTTAGACTCATACACAGAATACACAAATTTTAGTGTGAAAAATGTTGCTTTTGTAAGTTATTCAATGCCAAATCAATTTTTATACAAATAATCAGTTTTATTTCAAATAATTCAGTTTAGCATAAGTACACAGTTTAATTGCCAAAAACATTTCTATTTCAAGTTATTCAGTTTATTTAAATAGTTCTAATTCAGCTAATTCAGTTTAGTATAAGTATAGATTTCATTTACACACAGTTAAATGTTAAAACAGTTCCTTTTCAAACAATTCAGTTTAGTGTAAGTACAGTTTCAATGTCAAAAACAGTTCCATTTCAAGCTATTCAGTTTAACATAAGTATGCTGTTTAAATGTAAATACACAGTTTAATAGTCAAAAACATTTCTATTTCAAGCTATTCAGTTTAGTCAGACAGTTCTACTTCAAATAATTCAGTTTAGCATAAGTATGCAGTTAGTTCTATTTAACCCATAGATAAGGCTTTATCAGGTACTACCATTCTGGGAGGAATGGCAATGAAGGGGTACTCTGCATTCCCCTAAGCCCCAGCATCACTTGAACCTCACTATTGTTGTTTAGTGTCATATCTAGGACACTCATTGTGGGGGTAAACTTCTGTGTTATTTCTCTTTTAGCATGCCCATTTGTCTATCAGTTATAATTAAACATCTATTTTCTTAATTTTGTTCAGTACCAGTGGGTCATTCCACCAAGCAGTACCTATCTCCTTGTCTAAAAAGGGGTAAGGGTTAAGTTTATTGCCTGATGTCTGTGCACCCTATTTAAGTAGAGGAATGCCAGTAAGGTGATAATTTTTACCACTGCCCACTTGGGAGGGTCAATTCCTTGGAGGGTCCCCATATCAAATTGACCCTCAGTTACATTCTGCCACTGTGGTAGAAGTCAGTAATTTCTCCCTCACTGTATATCTGCTTTTTGTTCATTTCTTCTTCAGGTGATTGAATGTATCAACAAACATATAAAAAATTTTGATCAACACATAAACCTATACTGTTAGACCTGATGTTAATTGATTGGTTTGGTTTTGTTGGGTTTTATGACATATCAACCATTGTAGGTTATTTAATGTTAAATCCATTTTTATACATATAAATAATTCCATTTCAAACAATTCAGTTTAGCATACAAAAGCAGTTCTATTTCAAACAATTCAGTTTAGCATAAGTAGACTGTTTAGTTCTAACTGGCCCATAGATAGGACCCTATCAGGTGCTACCACTCCAGGCCAGAGTGGACCTGGGAGTGATGGCAATGAAGGGGTACTCTACATTCCCCAAAGCTCCAGCATTACTGGAATGTCACCATCAGATTGCTTAGTGTCATATTCAAGATACTCATGGAGGAGGGTCTTACCCCTCTGCAGAAAAGCAGTCAGTGTATTTTACAGCCCCAGCTAACTGGGCAAGATGTTAATAGAGAATTCTTAAAATCCAATAGACTTAATAACAGAAAATGTTAGTTGTAAGATAACAATTCACAAATACTGTGTTTCCAATTTCATTACAGGCTAATAAATCTATCACGTTTCTATAAGAGGGGGAGACCTCACAGCATTATGAATATAATACTGGACTGCAACATCATCGTAAGCAAATTTAAACTCCAGACACACTATTACTTTCACTTTCAGACTAATACCCTTGGGAAAGGTATAAAACCCATTATTCCCCCTACTATGGGTTAAATAGCACTACTACTGTTTTTCTACAAAGGATTGTTTTGGCATTAAATAACACATGAATATTGATATGCTGTTAAACAAAGTAACTAAATGAAATCAACTTTGCAAAAGGTATGAGCCCCTTATCCCCACCTCCTGCTAGAAGTTAAATAGTACCACTACTGTTCTTTTACAAGCATGGTTTTGGCATTAAATAACCCAGAAAGGTTGATATACCATTAAATAAAGAAACCAAATGATCAATCTTATAATTCATCAAATGTCCGTTTATTCATACAGCTGAAGCTCTGCCATTCTTTGTCTGATTTCCACCAAACTATCAAGAATTATTATAACCATGCCTATAAAAGGGTGTCTGTTTCATAGTTCTTACCCACTCTCTTGGTAATTCTTATGAGAGGCAGATTACTCTCATTTCTCCCTCTCTCTCTCTCTCTCTCAGATATCCAAACTAATAGAGAGATGTATTTAATACACCACACTCAAAGGACTCAAGGCGGTGATTTGTAGTAAATAAACAATAGAAATAAATAAAATCTCCTTTAAATACAAATAATTATTGTAAATCTTTCTAAAAGTAATCCTACATCTTTTATTTTCATCAAAAAACATTTCACAAATTGGATGTAAAATTGATAGTTGATATAATTTCTAGTATTTAAAATTGTAAAATTGTAAAATTGATAGTTGATACAATTTCTAGTATTTTCATTATTGGATTTGTTGATATTTTTAATGACAAATCTCTACATATTTTTATTCTTATTTTCAAAAGACTTCCAGTGAGAGATATCAAAGAAATAAAATCTTTGATTCCATTTGAATACCAAGTAGTTATTTCTTTATTGACTAAGCATTCTGGTATATTTCAAATAATATTCTTCAGTAAGTTATAAGTTTATAGAAGTTAGCATTGTCTCTTTTTGTATTATTAACAACTGTATTAAAATAACAGAAAGTAAAAGAAAAATCAAACTCTTTGTACATGCAGCCATTGGTAAAATTCATTAGCAAAGCTGGTTGGTTGGTTGGTTTTATGGCATATAAACCTTTCTTAGGTTATTTAACACAGAAGTAAGTATTTTCACAGGATGTAGTTTGGAGGACTAGTCAAGAGTGATAGATAATAGGGATGTATAGAGAGAGAGAGTCAGGGAAATCTATGCTGTTAGCACAACTTGATGATGATAAGGTCTTCTTCATTTTGCAATTATATGGTAACTATTCCTAACCGGCTCATTGGTCTAGTGGGTAGAGTGTTTGCCAATGGTCCGGGAGACCTGGGTTCAATCCCAGGTCGCGTCATACCAAAGACTTTAAAAATGGTACTTGATACCTCCTTGTTTAACACTCAGCAATATAAGGTACATATCGAGGGTGAAGTGGAGCAATCTAGGGAAAGGAGTAGCGCCCTCCCCTATCCATCGGTGTAGTAGCTATTGAAAAGGGAGCCTTCTGGTTGCCCTTGACTACGGTCACCAACTTTACTTTTATTCCTATGTAATAATAATAATCATTTGTTGGCTCACAGATATTTGGTTTCAAGTATTCCTATCTAATATTGATAATTTTCAAAGTAATTTTTTTACCTATAGATAGAACCCTAACAGATATGACCACTCACGGTCAGTAGACCTGGGAGTTATGGTAATGAAGAAGTGAATTCACACTCCCAAAAGCTCTATCACAAGAGCCATATCTCTAGATACAGTTTAGTGTCATAAACAGGATACCTTTTCTTTTTAGTGGGAAGTGGGTAACCCTCTGCAGGAGATGCAATTGGCATATTCTAGGCCTCATTAACAGGATGACATCAGTGGATGCAAATTTTGAATTCCTTTGGGCAGCTCTTGCAGCAAAGTTGATGCCAAATATATCTCTGCAGTTTTCTTTAGACTTCATCGGTAAGGCTATGTAGAGGATTTGGTTGATTGAACATCTCAGAATCTTCACATGCTTCACCTTGAATGCACACTTGAGAAATCAACTCGGTGTCATTCTATGTTTACCCTACCCTGTCAGCAGAGCTTAGAATATTCTGAATATATCCCCTGCAGAGGAGTAAGACCTACCCAAAAAAAGGTTTCCTGGGTATAACACTCAACTGTAAATGATAGTGAGGCACCAGTCCTGGAGCTTTGGGAAGTGCAGAGTACTCCTTCATTGCCATTACTCCAAAGTCCACTCTGATCTAGAGTGGTAGTACCTGTTAAGGTTAGGTTAGTTTGATTTTATGGCATATCAACCCTTGTAGGTTATTTAATGCCAAATTCTGTTAATACATATATATTAGATATATATAATTTGTGAATATATTTTGTAGAGGACATTTTTAAACAAGCTTGAATTCATTTTGCTTGCACACAGTACAATAGTTTCAAGTATGCTATGTAACAGTAACAATCTAGCATCAATCATTTTTTTGCACATATTTAAAAGGATATATACATGATTTGTAAGTGAATAGTTTGTTGGTAATTTCATTTTTAAATAAGTTAGAACTAAATTGTTTGCACACAAGTATTGCTTTTTGTTTCAACACATTTAAATGGTTTCAATTATTGCTATCTAACACTAATTCTATTCAATATTAAGCATTTATTTGCACACAGTAAAGTGGTTACATGTACTGCTATAAAACACAAATTATTCCATTCAGAATTCCTCATTCATTTCCACACAGTCAAATGGTTTCAAGTATTGTTATGTATCACTAACAATTCAACAAGACAATCATTTGTTTACACACAATTAAATGGTCAAAAAGTTCTATTTCTGACAATTCAATTATAACAAGTCATTTTTTTGCACACAGTTTAAATGTCAAACAGTTCTATTTGACCCATAGATAGGACCCTATCAGGTGCTACCACATCTGCCCAGAGTGGACCTGGGAACAATGGTAATGAAGGAGTATTCCACATTTTCCAGAACTCCTGCATAACTGGAGCCTCACCATCCGATTGTTTAGAATCATATCCAGGACATTTGTTAGGAGGGTCTTACCCCTCTACCAAGAAGCAGTTGGTGTATTCTACAGCTCCAGCTGACTGGACTAGATGGCTTTGGCATTAAATAATTCATGAATGTTGATGTGCTAATAAACAAAATAACCAAATGAAACCAACCTTGCAAAAGATTGGGGGGTGGGGTCTTACTCCTCTGCAGAGATTCAGTTGGAATATTTTACAGCTCCAGCCAACTGGACTGGTACCTGTTAAGGTCCCATTTATGTATGCAAATTATTTGTATTAGAGAGGAATACTTTATATCATATAACTGTGTGTTAGAAACTCTTAATAACAACACAAAAAATATAAATATAAATATACAATATTTGCTATTCCCTAAGCAATAGGTATAAAATACCCCAGACAGGTTGACACTCAGTCAAAATCTATCAATGAATCTATTTATACCAAGACAGAAAAAGGGTTTCCCAATGGGTGCTCCATAAATGTAGTCTTGTGCAAGAGTTTGCTTCTATCAGTTGAGGAAAGGAGTCCCCCACATAATGGCTAAGGTCCTGGGTTGTGACATTGTGGTAAGTGAAATTTGAACTCCAGTTGTTCTATTAGATACACATTCAGACTAATAAACTTGCAAAAGTTATGAACCCCCTTATCTCCAAAGCTATAGGTTAAACAGTACCACTTCTGTTCTTCTAGGAGGGTATCCTTGTGGTGTAATAGTTAAAGCGATGGACTGCAGAATCGTAGTAAGCAAGTCCATACTCCAGTCGCGCTATTACATTCACTTTCAGGCAAATACCCTTGGGAAAGGTATGAACCCCCTAATCCTCCCAGCTATGGGTTAAATAGTACCACTACTGTTCTTCAAGGAGAATAGCTTTGGCATTAAATAACCTACAAAGGTTGATATGCCATTAAACAAAGAAACCAAACCAAACAAAACTTGTTCTTCTATAAAGATGACTTTGGTATTAAATAACAATGTAGGTTGATATGCCATTAAACAAAGAGATCAACACCAAAACCAAACCTGTTTGTTGAACCACTTACAGTATTTGACAGCATATAAGATACATGGGTGTATAAGATGCACCCCAATTTCAGCAGGGCAAATCAAGAAAAAAACAAACAAAGTACTAATATTAAACATGATAAAATTGATAAAATGAATATTATCAATGATAATACTTTTATTCTGTATAATAGACTTTTAAATAATAACAATAGGTAGATGAAAGTTACTCTTGAGTCTAAGCTAATAGGAGTTGCCAGGTAGCTAATTTCAGCTGACTATCACAAATTTTAGACTTACTTATGGCATATAAGACCTAATAGGAGTTACCAGGTAGCTAATTTCAGCTGACTATCACAAATTTTAGACCTACTTATGGCATATAAGACATAGGAGGATTTTAAAAGATATTTTTAATACAAAAAAATTCACCTTATATGCTACCAAATATGGTACTTAGTTGTTTATGCTCTAAAAGTAAAGTTGGTGACCTTAGTTGAGGGCAACCCAAAAGCTCCCTTTTCAATAACTACTACAACAAGGTGTAGGGGAGGGTGCTACTCCTTTCCCTGAATTGCTCCACTTTACCCTTGATCCTAACTTTATAATGCTGAGTGCTAAGCAAGGCGGCATCAAGTACCGTTTTTTGAGTCTTTGGTATGACTCGACCTGGGATTGAACCCCGGTCTCCCAGACCATTGGTGAACACTCTACTCATTAGACCAGTAGCCCAGTCTAAAGTTGCCTAAAATTAATATCTTTTGATAGTTCAATGTATGGTATAAAATTGGACCTCATGTCTTTTGGTTTCTTCTCTGTAATGTAAAGAAAGAATCAAAACAGTTGTCAAAATTAGAATCATAGATGCTTATAAAGATCTTAAAAACTTAGATACCCTACACCCAGAATATTTTATATCTTTCACTTTTCAAAATTATGACAATTTATCATTTAAAACAGACATTTAGATCATTTTTGGTAACTTTTTTCTGCTTACCCAACTTCACAAATCAAATCTTTTCTTTGCCTCTCTCTCTTTTTTTTCTATCTTTCTCTTTCTTTCTGTTTATCTTATCCTCTTTTTTCTTTCTTTATTAGTTGGACACACTCTTTTACCACTCTTTTTCTTTTTCCTCTTCTTTTTTTATGATTTTCCAGCCTCTTTTCCTTTTTTCTTCATTAACTGATTTCTCTCCATCTCACTTCTTTCCTTTCTTTTTTCTCCCTCTCCCTCTCAACTTCAATTTATCTTCTTTCTCTCATTTTCCATTCTTTTTTCTTTTTTTTTACTCTCTCTCTTTCTCTCTCTCTCTCTCTCTCTCTTGCTTGCTTCTTTTTCTGTCTCTTCTCTCTCATATTTGTATTCCCTTCTCTCTCCTCCCCCCTCTCTCTCTGTCTTTTCACACTCCGTTTGAATTATTTTCCCTCTCTTACTCTGTTTCTATCCACCACTCTCTCTGATGATTCTATAAAAGCAGAAGAATCCAATTGTTGCCAGTTATTTTATGGCATTTTTCCATTCTTCTGTCAATTTGATTGCCAAAGATCAACTCATCCTTCTTTTCTACCCTCACAGAGAAGTTGAAACTTATCATGGATGAGGTCACATCTAACTTCTTCATTCCAGTCTACATCGTTCTTAATAATCATCACATAGCCAATGAACCTAATAACCTTAGTGATTTCACAAAAACTGTAGCTGAACTTCTCACTTATATGAGGACATTAAACTTCTTGGTGATGTTCTAACCCTATTCATTGCTCATCATTAACAAAACTGTTTTGTATTTGTGGGTATGAATAATCCAAAGAAGTATAATATACAAAGTTTGGTCAAAAAGTATTGTGGCTAAAGCTTTAGAATTTTAAAATCTAAAACAGATTCAAAAGAGAAATATAAAAATCACAAGCAGGGGTTGACAGCATTGTCTGCAAAGAAAAATACAATAGGCAAAATCCTTTAATGAAATAATTTTTTTTTATGTATATATTGTAAGATTAAAATATATGAGTGTCCTGAGTATGATATCAAACTGCATCCAGTGGTGAAGCTCAAGTTCTTGCTATTGCACCTAGGTTCACTCTGACTTGCAGTGGTAGTAATTGTTATATAATCCCATCTATGAGTTAAAGAGCTCTGTTTTGAAAATCCTTATTATTAGTTTGTTTTGGTCTGGTTTTATAGTATATGAATAGTATATAGTATATTATAGTATATAGTATATTGAAGGTTATTTAATGCCAAATCCATTTTTATACATATAAACAGTCTTATTTCAAACAATTCAGTGTAGAATATGTATAGTTTTTTGCTTACTCAGTTAAATGTCAAAAACAGTTCTATTTCAAACAATTCAGTTTAGCATAAATACACAGCTTCAATGTCAAAAACGGTTCTATTTCAAACAATTCCCTTGAGCATAAGTACACAGTTTAATTCTATTTGACCCATGGATAGAACTCTATCAAATGCTACCACTCTGGGCCACAGTGGACCTGGGAGCAATGGCAATGAAGTAGTACTCTGCATTCCCCTAAGCTCCAGCATTATTGGAACCTCATCATCAGATTGTTTAATGTCATATCCAGGACACTCATTGGGTGGTCTTACCTCTCTGCAGAGAAGCAGTCGGTGTATTCTACAGCCCCTGCCGACTGGGCAACATTGTTATTTGGTAGGGATATTTGAAACCATACAACTGTGAGCAAACCAATTATTATCGTTATTGTTGTTGTTGCTGTATTGTTGTTATCTGTTGTTGTATTATCATTATCTTTTTCCTTGTGAGTTTATCACATCAGCTGATGCACTTTCACTGAAGTCTGAATGACAGCAAATCTCCTCAGATCTCCGAGACTCTTCTAAGTATTCTAGTTTATCTTAAAAGTACTGTGGTCTAGAAGGTCTCAATTCTTCCAGTGATCTTTAGGTCTTCCAATCTCCTTTCCAATACTTTGGGGACCATTCCAATTACACCAACTAGAATTGGTATCATCATCACTTTCATGTTTCACAGCTTTTTCAGCTCTCTGCCAAAGTCCAAGTACTTGTTAATTTTTCTGTTTTCTTGTCTTTTTATTCTGTATTATGCTGGAACAGCAAAATCCATTAGATGAAAACTTCCTTTCTTCTTGTTTTGAATCAATATTAAGGTTGGTCTTCTTCCGGGGATTTGGTGATTTGTTTGTAGCCCAAGTAGGCGACCATAGTTGAGGGTGATCTGAAGGTTCCCTTTTCAATAGCTACTACACTAAGGTGTAGAGAAGGGTGCTACTCCTTTCTCTGGACTGCTCCACTTTAACCTTGATCCATACCTTATAATGATGAGTGTTAAGCAAGGAGGCATCAAGTACCATTTTTTGAGTCTTTGGTATGACTCGATCAGGAATTGAACCCTGGTCTTGGGCCTTTGGCGAACACTCAAACCACAAAGCTAATGTACCAGTATAAGTCCTAGGGAATTTTTATGGATATCATTTTCAAAGACAGATTCTGGTTTGTTAATATACCATTTGTCTATATTGTCAAATTTTAATCTCCTGCACAATACCTAGTGGATCACCACTTAGTCATATGTAGTCTTGTAATCCTTTTGTGCCAGTTAGCTACATTTGCTTATTATGTGATTGACAGTTTCATTTCAGTCACCACATAACCAATACTTGCTATTATTCTGTATATATCATCACTCTTTATGAGATTTTCACAAAAGTGTCAGCTGATGGTCTTTCACTGGAGTCTGAGTGACAGCAAATCTCCTCAGGTCTCTTGGACTCTTCTATGTACTCTAGCTGATTTCAACGATGCCGTGGTCTCTATAGTGTTGATCCTTCCTTTGGTTTCTAATTCTCTCAGTTCCTTTTCTAAACTCTTGGGAACTGTTCCAAACACACCAACCGCAGTTGGTATCACTATTACTTTCATGTTTAAGTTGTTGTTACTACTTTACTTGTTGCAAGTTTTCCACACCTGCATTAGCTAATGGTCTTTCACTGGAGTCTGAATGACAGCAAATCTCCTCAGGTTGCCAAGATTCTTGTGAGTATTCTGGCTAACCTCAACAATGCTGCAGTTTGAATGATCTTGATTCTTCCCCTGATTTCCACTTCCTCCAAACTTTCTTCCATGCCTTTTGGGGCTACACCAATTACAACTGTTATCACCATCACCCTCATGTCCAACAGCTTTCTTAGTTCTCTAGCAAGGTCCAAGTATTTGTTTATCTTTTCACTTTCTTTTATTTTTACTTTGTGTTCAGCCGAGATGGCAAAATCCTCTAGACAGCAAGTTCTTTTTTTTTGTGTTAATTAGTACTAGATCTGACTTTCTGGGTAGGATTAGGTGATCTGTTTGTATCTTAAAATCCCAAGGAATTTTATGATTCTTATTCTCTAGGATGGACCCTGGTTTGTGCATGTATCATTTGATAGAATGGTCAAATTTTAATTTCTTGCACAATTTCCAGTCAATCACCTTTCCCACCCAATCATGCCTCATTTTGCACATCTTCTATACTAGTTTGCTGCAGTCATGTTCTGTGTGTTCTGGTTAACATGATTTTTGGTGCCAAGAAACAAAACACATTTTTTAGCTAATTTGATGGTGCTGATTCCGAAAGTTACCTTAGTTTTTCATGGTTAGCTACTGTTTTTGCTGTACTGTTATTGCTTATTTTTGGAAAAAAGATTGATTTACGATCTTGACTGATCACAAAATTTAGTTAATAAAGGTCATAGAAACCCATCAGTTTTCAGGTAGGCTGAGCAATTTATGTCAGCCACCTGAAATAAACTATTTTTATTAGAAAAAACTGTTTTTGAGTAAAAAAAATTTTAAATAGAAGTACCGAATTTTCCCAATTTATCACCAAAATTCATATTAACTGATAAATTTTATCAGATACACTTTAGTAAACCTGATAATTAAAGTGACATAAAAAAAAATGAAACCCTAAAATTTTCTGTTTGATATTCATAAATTTATCCCATTACTTTTGTTCCTTCACCATGGAAGGAAACCAAGCACATTGAGAGCTTTTGTTTTCACTGTTGAAAACAAACTCTAACAAAAGACATTCCAGTTGAATGTACCAATTCCACTATGCAGGAAAACATCAGGAAACTCATTAAGGATGACGAATTTATTAATTCAATGAATGACTTGGAATTACACACTTGGACATCATTTGTTGATGTGGTGAAAAACGTCTTAGGCAATCGCCAGGCCGAAAACTACAAGAATTTAGTGGAAAAGCTGTTGAAAAGTCTACAGGACATAGGTGCTAATTAGAGTATTAAGGTTCTTCTTTTACTTAGCCTTCGAGATAAATTTCTGGATAATTGTAGTGACGTGAGTGATGAGTAAGGAGAACGATTCCATCAGGATATCAAAACAATGGAAGAGTGTTACCAGAGATGGTGGGACAAACAAATGATGGCTGACTACTGCTGGAGCATCAAAAGGGACTTAAATAACATTGTATACAACAGACAATCAAGAAAAAGAAAATTTTTACCATAGTTAACAAAGGTTTTTTTTTGCTGTTAGTTTATTAAATGATTTAATGAAAATACTTGATGATCTTGGTATATTCAATCATTTTATTTTTAAAGACTTAGGGTCTGATTGTTATTGCAGAAATAGTATTTCTCAATAAGCAGACCAATATTTGTTGGTTTAAATATGAATTGAGAGGTTTCTACAATTTTACTTTGAGAAATATTGCAATGGGTCAGTATCATATATAAAGAAAACAAGTGAAAAAAATGCTTTTTTCCAAGAGTGAGGTATTTCTGTACAGCAAAAACCAAGAAAAGTAAAGTCATTTTCAGATTCTGTGCACTCAAATTAGCTAAAAAGATGTTTGGTGCCTCAACACCATTTCAAAAATTTTTTTGTTGACCAGTGTGATTGATTTTCACTTAAGCATAGTTGGTCTTTATGGTGTTGTTTTGTGCCACTATTAGAAGAGATTCATTTTCTCTCTTGAGATTTACTTTTGGTAGCCATGTTCATGTCTTCTCATGTGCAATCTCACCAGTTTGTTGCTTGAAATATTTATAATGTTGTTTTTCTTCCCTTTTTCTGTTTCTTAGCTTTTATTGTGGGTTTTCTGTCTGCACTTTTGTTGCCAATGCTGTTATTGACTGCTTTCTTTGCTCTTTTTAATGTAGTCATTGAGTCCTTATATTGATGAATCCACACTATTATTACTGTTGCTTAAATGTTCAGACAAAGGTTATATGAATCAGTGCCAATTTGAAAAAATGTTAATTATGAACTCAGTCTCATTATTTTTTAACAGAAATTTTTGATAAAACACAGGACTGTACAGTACCCTCCATACCCACCATACCAACCTGCATGCAACTTTTTCTTGTTTCCTAAACTGAAAATTCATCTAATAGAAAAGCTTTGACAATAAAGAGAATAAGAAATAAAAATAACCACAGCTTCACAACTTATCAAAATGAGTTTTAGAGGTGCTTCCACCAATGGAAAACTCAATGGAATAAGAGTGTTGAATGCCAAATGGACTGGGTTTTTTTTTTTAAATTTATGTTTTATTTCTGTCTTGATAAATACACCTTCAGTCTCAATAATTTTTTAACTCAACTCAATGTAGTACACCAAACTGGATCAGCACTGGCATAATCTCAGACTTGGTAAAATGACATAGTTAATGATGAAACCAAGTATGTCAAGAATCATCTGGCTAACTCAGTATACATTATTCTAGTGTGGCTGTGACCATGAAATACATATATAAAATGATCAGTAAACATTCTTTGAGGAAGAGAGTATTTGGCATAGACCGTTCCTATTTATATTTTCTTCTCTTACATTTTTGTGCAGTCAGAGGTGATTAGTTGATCTGAGATAAGGAAGGATTGTTTCTTGTTTGTTCAAAGAAATTAAGAGAAAATCTTCTCTTTGGTTCGACATCCCTTTCTATCTTCATTCTTTGTCAGAATAAAAAACAGATTTTTTTCTTGTTCAAGTATGTATAAGCATATGCACAATACCATATGAAAAAAAATCTTAGAAGTATATGTAGAAACACAAAATCTGTTTTTTATTTCCTAAGATTACTGGGGCCAGTAAAGATTTTGAGAAAACAGGCTCCAAAATAATTTACAACTTTGGCTATTCTTCCAAATACATTTACAGATTCTGAAGATAAATGATTTATGAAGATTTTAAAACAAAAAAAATTTTTTTTTTAAATTTAATTCAATTCAGTTTAAAAAACATCATAGATTTTGTATTCAGAACAATAAGAAATAACAAAATACATGCCTTGTTATGTTGCTATTTACTAAGCTTTGTTTAGATATGCCACACAGGTTGCTTATAGTGCCTGCTGTTACTTAAGTGGTCACTGATCTAAGTATTGAAAAGACTTGTTGCTGCCTAACTTTGGTTGCTTATAGTGCCTGCTGTTACTTAAGTGGTCACTGATCTAAGTATTGAAAAGACTTGTTGCTGCCTAACTTTGGTGATTTAGTTGGAGCCAGCACTTTCAGCATGACTTGACCATAACTTATATGCCATATTATGCCAATTTCAATAAAATTTGGTTCGTCTTTCATAATGTTCCTGTTTGTAATTCTCATGATTAAGTGATTAAAAGCAAATTATCTGTTAGTATAAAATAGTTGAACAAGCACAAAATTTAGTTTTCATCACCTAAGATTCCATGGGTCATTAAGCTTTTTGAACTGTTAGGATCTAAATCAGAGTTTCTCAAAAAGGTCCACATTGTATATCTTTCAATAAAACTTCCTTCTCCTTCTTTAATGTTACTGTTTTTAATTATCAACATTAAGTGCTTATAAGGGAAAAATGTAAACAAACAAAAGCTACTACATAATGCCTTATAATTCCCGAGCTGACATGGTTTGCTTTCTGGCTGAGAAGTATGATACTCAGTCTAACATAAAGTTGGGTGGGTTTTGATCCCAGCTTCAAGTGTCCTACATGTCTAGCCACACTGAAGAGTCGTGATACAATGAAACAGTCTGTCTGTAGATGACAATATATAGATAGATAGATATAGAAATTCTCATTACACAATTCGAAGCCAGAAAGTTTGATGCTAACACCAAATAACATGTTTATAGGAGAGACCTTTACAGCATAGTTGCTATTGTTACTGTTTTTATTTGTCAAAATTAAGTAATTAGAAGCAAATTGTTTGCTTCATTAAATACTTAAAACCAGTGCAGAATATTGTATGACTGTTGTTATCTATATATATATATATATATATATATATTCTCATTACATAATTTGAAGCAGGACAGTTTGATGCTAACACTAAATAACATTTATGGAAGAAGAGATCCCATAGCTTAATGGCTAATGTGCTAGACTGTGACAGCATATTAAATAACTTCAACTCCAGTCCCACTATTACATTCGCTTTTGGACTAATACTCTTGGGAATGGTATGAATCCTTCATCCTTCTAGATATAGGCTAAATAGTACCGCTACTGTTCTTCTTCAAGGATAGCTTTGGTATTAGATAACTCACAAATATCAGTATGCCATTATATATATATATATATATATATATATATATATACATCTTGAATTAACTGCATATTTGGGAATACAGCAGGATTATAGAAAGAGATAGGAATTACAATAATGTGATAGAAAAGCAATGTATTCTAGTGGTACTGAAAAAAGCTATTTGTGTGCTCTGGCTTAGTGGTGAAGAGGCTTTTGCATAGAAACCATACCTGACCCTATCGTTATGATTTGATGAAGAGTTTATTGGCTGCACAGCTGGGATTATTTTCAGTATTTATGTGTGTGTGTATATATATATATATATATATATTACACCATTTTAAACAAAATTATCTGTGTGATTCAAGTGTTAAGTTTTGGATTTATTAATGGATATTATAATCAATGTTGATGGACAAACATTATTAATTATACATGAGTGTGCATGTGTGTGTGTGAGTAAAAATGTGTGTTTTATTCAAGTATATCCTAGAAAATATTGAATAACCATATGTGTAGAACTATTCACAATTTTTGGGATAGGCTGATAATAGAAGAATATATATTTGCCAACGCTTCCACTATAAGCATGATGTGACACAAGGTCTATTTCTTAAACAGAGTTTAACAGGTTTGAATTTGGAGTTTTCATTATAGACCGATTGCCGTACCAAGGTTAAAGCTGGAGGGGGAATAGATAGATTCATACTCTTCACAAAGACATTAGCGTTATGTGAAATACAAACAGCCTCATCCAGGTTTTGAACTTGGGTTGCTGTGTCCATTTTTTATGATGGTAATCATTACACCACAAATACCACATATTCTCCTAAACAACACTCACCAGATTTTCAATGCCAAGGCTAGAGAACCCATTGTTCCCTTATTATTTTGCTCATATTAAGAGTGAGAAGAGATGGATTCAATAAATTTTTCCTAGACTCCTAGCAGATGGGGAAATTATAAATAAAGCATAGATGTACATGTATACTAACTTTTAGAGTTCCCCCTTCCTTTTTCTATAGCTATAAGGGTCATTCAATAAATAAGGTGAAATTGTTTTTAAAAAGCAAAATAAAACTTTTTACAGATTTTTTTCCATATATGCATTGTTTGGTATTGCTTTATAATAAAAATAATTCTAATCCTGCAAAAATATATTTTTGAAGCTATTCAAAATAGCAGCAAATCAAACAGTGTTCCAAGCTTGAATAGAGGTCTTTCATCAAAATTTTGGTGGCTGAGAAGTGCAAACCATGTGAAATAGACAGAAGAATGTGTAATGTGTAAAAAGAACCAGAATCTTTAAAAACAGGCAAAACATGGATTTTCCATTATGAAATTGAGTTGAAAAAACAATCCAAGGAGTAGAAACACATTGACTCTACAGGAAAGAAAAATTCCCAGAGCAAAAGTCACTAAAGAAGGTCACGCATAGAAAACACACTATCTTCTGAGACAGAAAAGGAGTAAACACTATTAATTTCCTTGGAAAAGGTGCAACTGTAAACAATGCTTCCTACTACCAATTCCTTAGGCAAAATTCACCTTATTTATTCAATAACCTCTTTATTAGATCTATAAATATATATATAACTATGGAGAATATATACATATAGTTACAGAGTGTATATACACATATATATATATATAAAGGGTGTGTATGTATATACATAAGAGCACTTGTTTTCATATCTACAAACATGAAAATCAGTACATCCATTGAACATATATATATATATATATATATATAACAAATATAACTATATGTTTATGTCTCTCTCCCTCTCTCATATATATATATATATATATGCACACATACAATGCACACTCATATATATATATATATATATGCACGCATACAATGCAATATACATATATATGCATACAATAATTGCGTGAGTAGGTGTACACATTGATATTGTGACTGTGTTTATGGGTTAGTACTTTTGTGGAAAATTGTCTGTTTCATAAATATATTGCTTCATCATTTGAAGTCCTTTGGTTTAATGATCAAGAGAGAAGCACCAGTCACTTTTCATTGAAAAAGATTGCAATCTTTGAAGGGGACACATCGTCAGTCTGTCTGTGTGTCAGTCCAATTACCGTCAGCTGCAATTTCACTCATTAGGCTTCTAGAAACTTTCCTTGCTTCCTTTATATTGCATTTGAAATGGAAGCATAGACAGATATCTCAATAGACCAAGATGGCAACTCACCTGAAAAATGCTTTTCTTTTTACTGAAAAGTTTTTATAAATATCCTAGCTGTACACAGATGATTGACTACCAGAATTGTTTTTCCTGGATGAAGATGATGAGAATAAGCACCAAAATATAAATAAAATTGCCTAATATGCTTATTTGTCATCTGAATATTGATTACTTATTAGTATATTATTCAGAGTTACTTTAAATTTTATGGTTTCAAATTGTATTATGAAAATTTGATATGTATATGTAAGGTCTGTCTGAAAAGTAATGTAACTGGATGTACTACGTGAGTAGTAGGCCAAAGAGGGATAAGCAAATTGTGTTTTCCTCTAATATGATATTCTGGGAGTATATAACTGAAATCTTAGCTTTTTATAACTACTGTAGATTTTTTCACGTGCTCTTGTTCACATCTCCTCTTTTTCAGGTCATTCAGCT
>OY757908.1:63662273-63762273 GCA_963585895.1 Sepioteuthis lessoniana
AGCTATGATCTGATTTCAAGTAAACTTTCAGGGATTATCAGAGTCATGCCTAGAAATATTTACTAGGAGATCCAGCTCTGACTGGTTCTTAGGTGAAATTTGTTACTCACTCTTTATGTCTTGATTTGATACTCTTCAGGAGACATCTGAAATACATATTCACTTAGAAGCAGCAACTGAGTACTTACAAACTAAACTAAAAGCTAAATGTAGAGTCTCTAGGGAATTGAAAGTAGTTATGGAAAAAAAAAGGATGACCTGAATAAAGTATCTTCATTTTAAAGAAGAAATCCAACAAACACCAATTTACAGACACTCAAGAAAACTAAGAAAGAACTAACTAAAACATACCAAATAGAACAACTAGAATGCATTTAAGGTCAAATCAATGAAATTAGAAATTCTGTAGAAATCAAACAATCTAAGTTAACTTGACAGAAAGCAAGTTAGTAGAAGGAAAAGCACTTCATGATCAAAACTAAAAGCGGCCAGTCAAGAAGAAAAACTTCAGAAGTGGAAAGAACATTTTTAAAAAAATACACAGAAGCCCTCATGAAATCACAGACAAACCAACTGACTATGACCTACAAGACATTGAACTTGGACACTTCAACATCATCATCATCAAAGTGTCTCAGCAGTATGGATTCCTTTGATTCTCTCTTGCTATACATCTCTATTGGACACAGTGTCCACACAAAGCTGATGAATCTAAGTTTTTGCTGAATGGCCAACATAGGTATATCCATGAGTAGAAGTCCACAGGAGAACATCACTTATGCATGTCGTGTTTGTCTTACTTGGATGATTTGTACAATGGAAGGCAAGTGGCCGTACAGCCAGTGTTTCATGGGTTTGCTCTTCCATGATTTGTTCAAAACAGCACACAGCATCCTTGAGTAGTTCCTATCTAGCTTTTACTCCATGCACTTTTTTAAAGTCCAGATGGTTCAGCCATATAATAGTACTTACATGGCTACAGCTTGGGAGAAACCCCATTTTATTTCATCAAAGAAGTTAGGTTTCCATATGGTCGATAACCTGTTATTAGCAGTCTATTCCTTTACCTATATATCTATATAAATAAAAATGTAAATGTTTGTTACTAACCGATAATCTCCAGTTTTATACCACTAATTGGTTTAAAATTTTCAGAGAGTATTTTATTCAAATTCAGGAGTGTTTTTATATATTTATTATCCAAAAATATTACAATAATTAAAAAAATTTTTTTTAATAAGTCGTTTTTCTCCAACAAAAGCCGAACACAAAAACATAACTTCGGTTTCCAAGAATTTCACACATGATTTATTTGTTCTGCTTATTCACTTTTCTTTCTTTTTTGGTTGACACTAAACTTTAAACCATATTGCATTGGTTCAGTAGTAAGTAATTTTTTTTTTATTCTAACGAATTGTTTATAAAATATTTTTTTGGGTTTAACTTCAATGAAAGACATCCATTAAAAAGTTTTCTTTCTTAAACCATATTTTGTTGGTTCAGTAGTAACAAATTGTTTACTAAATTCCAACTGATATGTCACTTCATTTTAAAAGATTGCAATTTCCATTTCGATTGGCATTTGCAATCACGATCAACAAATATTAGAAACATGCATTTTCTTCTTTTTTTTCCCCATTTAAACAAACTGAGCCACAGCAACGCATGGCCGGGTACAGCTAGTATATATATATATATATATGTCATCATCACTTAACATCCAATGTCATTGCTTCATAAAAACATCTACAAGAAGGTAGAATATTAGAAAGTATCATCATGTTGGATCTCAATCTTTTGATACTATGTTCTCTGAGGAGGTTATTTATGTGTTTATATGCCAATGGGACAAGTGCATCAATCTCAATGATAAAAACATAGAAAAGTAGCAAAGTAATGCTGATAAGACAGGAATGTTAAGAAAGACATATATCCATCTCTTCTCAGTAAAATAGTAAAGCAACCATTCTTGAAGGAAAAAGTAAACTTAAAACGGAAACTGGAAAACAGGAATTCTTCCATGCAGTAGCCATGTCAGTAATACTGTACGATTGCACTACTTGGACCCTAACATAATGCTTGGAAAAAAGCTAAATGAGAAATAAGCAAGGATGCTGCATGCTGTTTTGAACAAACCTTGGAAGTAGAACCCAGGAAAACAGCAATTGATTGACCACTTACCTCTCATCTTGCAAACCATCCAAGTAAGATGAGCAAGACAAGTAGCATTCATGTATAATAGACACCCCAACTTTCAGCTACAAGATTCTAGAAAAAGTATCTTTTGTGTATAATTTGCTTTGAGTTTGGAATTTGTACGAGCTAAATTTATACTAATTTAACCTTCATTTAACTTTTTGTCAAGTTTGTACTGACTAAAAGTAAAAATTTATATAATTTATATAATGTTTCAAAACACAAAATTTACACAGTATTTAGAACAAGGATATGTTCATATGAAAGCATAAAAACCCTTTGGTGAAAATAAGATCACTGTAAAAGAAACAAACTATAAACAAATATATATTCCAATGGTTATTTCTCTGTAGCAGTATAAAACAGAAGTGATGGTTATACATTAGTTAGTTTGGACCATAGATATTTAGCAATGGATAATTTGTTACATTAGTTCCTCACTATATTGTTGGAAATAAAGGAGATGGAATGAGATATCAAAAGGTTTTTATGAAGGTTTAATGCAGCCAGAATAAAGGGTATCTTTATGCTACAAGTCTCGTAGAAAGGAAGGAAATAGTTATTGAGTTGAGAAGGAATTATAGCGGCTAAATACCTGAGTGGAATGTGCGTTGCTACCGTCAAGGCATTGTTGAATGTCTGAGTGGAATATGCATCACTGTAGACATAGCAAAAGTCGTGTTTGCTGTTTAAGGACAGGAATGATGGAGTCACCTATAAATGTGTGGTCCTGGTTGCTGTAGGAGAGAGGAATGAAAGTTTCCAGATAATATTGCCCAGGAATGAGGTAGCTGGATGTCTGAGTGGAATTGTGTGTCCCTGTAGACATAGCAAAAGTTAGAGGTGACATGAAGGTGTTCCTGTAAGTGGCGGATTACATGCATCTAATTCATGTTCAACTGGGAACCCTTGGTCTAAGAGGGTAGACTCAAGAGGTCCATGAATCAGACGGCTTACCTCATGGTGTTGTGATTCAGCAACTATGCAGGGAGCGGACAGAAAGTACGTCTGTCCTGCTCAAAAGGTTCTGAGGAAGAGATAGTTTGGCGGGCTTTCACCATTTTTATGTTGTCTGGGAAAATGGTCCGGGCTGAATAGGATAAGTCATCCTCATTGGGGGAAATATGCGACGACCATAACGGTCAAATTAATTTACACGCCAAACAAAAATACTAATTTCTTTCTGCTGCAGATATAACTTTTAGTCATGCCATCCCAAATATGGCAACACGTGTGACCCCCAAAAAGATAATATTTAGTTTTCATGTAAAATATGAACTCCTAGCTTTTAGGCTTAAAATTCTGGGGAAAAAATATATAATTAACAAATAATTAAGACACTTTTGGGAGCTGAAGTTAGCTTGCACTCAAAGGTGCATGGAAGTTGAAATATTGAAAAAAAAGGGGAATGGAGAGTGATTAATCCCTTTACACAATAAGATGACTTAAACTAAAATCATAGGGGAAGTTTCTATAGTGTAGTAGTTAGCATTCTGGACTGCAACAAAGTTGTAAGAAAGTTCAAACTCCCATCATGCTATTATGTTCATTTTAGGACTATTACCATAGGGAAAGATAAGAACTACCTTATCTCCTCAGCTATGAAATAAATAGCACCACTATTGTCCTTATTCATGGATAATTTAATATTAAATAACCTATGAAGGTGGATATGCCATTAAACAAAGAAAACCAAACCAAACCAAAGTAAAATCATGCTCTCTCAACAGACTTGAAAGATCAGAAAACACAAATAATAAAAACTTTATAAAGCATGACATTGCTTTTCATTTATGTCCCTTTAACTCAGACAATCATACCACCACAGAAGAAGCAAGTGGCACTTCTCTGAGATAAACAATAAATCCTGATAATCTCTCACAGTTATTTCTCTACGCGTCCAATCAAACTTAACAACTGTTTAGTATTTCTAAAGTTACCCTCCTCAAAAGTGCCTCTCTTGCAATGAATGTTTTCTGTTACACTTATAGAATTAATACCTTGTCTATTTTATCCTGCCACATTTACACTAACTTCAAATATCTTTAGTTATTTTCAGTTGGTGACCCTGAAATAAGTGTGTACTTACCCAACTCCTCCCCTACAAATATGATGCAACACAAGGTCAAATTTAGCCCTGTCAGTAGGCTTAGAATATGCTGTATCCCTTGCAGATGAGTAAGACACCCCCAAAATCAGGTTTCCTGGGTAGGACACTAAACTGCATCTGATGTTGAGGCTCTAGTTCCAAAGATCTGGAGAGTATAGAGTACTGCTTCATTGCCATTACTCCCAAACTGACCTGGAGTGGTAGTACCTTTGGGGTCACATCTATAGGTCAAATAGATCTGTTTAAAAATTATTTATATTGCCTAGGACAGTATGAAGAAATAACTACAAAAAAAGAGGTAAATATGGGTATTGCAATAAATGCGATTCTCAAACCTCTAGGCTTGAAATAAGCCAAGACAGGTTGATATGCCATAAAAATCAATCAATCTACAAAGGTCAAATTGAATTCAGAGTTTTCCTTCAAGACCAGTTGCCATTTCAAGGATAAAGAGCCCAGATTTCTCTACACGTTTCTCATAGCTGTGTGAAGGAGAGATAGATCCATGCTTTTTCCAAGGGCATTAGCATGAAATGAGATGCGAACAGCTTTGTCCAGAATTTGAACTTTGCTTGCAGACTACATTTCCTACAATAATAACTGCTACTTAGTAACCCCAAAATGGGCAGTCTTCTATAATGTATAATATTCTAACAAGCTGATGTAACAACGTTAAACTTTATAAAAATCTCAAGAAATACTTTTATTGTGTGCAAGAATGCTTAAACATGGAAAGTCTGAGGGGGAAAAAAACAAAATAAGCACAGCATATAAGATTTAAACCCTAAAACCACAAACCAAACACAAAATATACATAAAAACACGTCATTATTTTTTCCTCCCCACTTCATTCCTAACAGTGGCACATCTGAATTATTTAAAAGTGGCCCTTCTCTGTCCACAGTTCATAAATATCTTATGATTCATGGCTCGATAAGCTGATTATTGAAGGGAAACCATTATCTACAATCTGGAAAAGTAATAAATGTTTACTGTTGGTCAGTTCATTACAGACGAACTTTACTGGTCGAAATTTCTCACCTACGTTTTCTATCAATACGTCCAACTTGGGTCAGAAGTATTGATGAAACCAATAGAGAGATATTGGAGGAGTTCTACTCCTTTCATTGGATCTATGAGATATTGTGGCTCTGCTTCAATGACATCCATCACTCAGCCAGAAAATGGCTTATCTACCTGTCTCAGCCTCTCAGACACCTTCATCTTCCTTTTTTTTTTTCTTTCTCTCTTATTGTTCTATTCTCTTTCTTTCTTTCTTTCTTTCTCTGCTGCTCCTCCCAAAATCTATCTCTCTCTCTCTCTTTGTCTGTTTACCAATCCATCTATCTAAGTCTGTTCATCTCTGTCTATATCTGTATGTATAAAAATACAAATATACATCAATAAGTCCTCAGTTTAATGATAAAAAAAGCAAATATTTAGACATAATTTCACTCCTTGTCAATGTACTTATTTCAGTAATGAATTGAACATTATCCTATTTACCAACCCCTCCGCTCGGGCAGGATATGACACAAGGTCGATTTTTAAGCAGAGTTTAACAGGTTTGAATTCAGAGTTTTCCTTCTCCTAGACTAGTTGCCTAACAAAGGCTGAAGAACCTAGTCTGTCCTACTGTTTACCCATAGCTGGAGGGAGAATAATTGGATTCATACCTTTCCCAAGGGTATTAGTGCTATGTGAAATGCAATCAGTCTCGTCCAGGATTTGAACTTGTGTCGCCGTGTTCATTTCCTACGACAATAACAATTACACCACGGGCACCTCCACAAATTGAACATTATACAATCAAAATTTCAGATCAAAATTCATCAAATAAGTATTTTAGGATATGTGAATAATGATCCAGCCATTCTCAAACATAATTCTTTTTAAATCTTCCTCATACAGGTAATAAAAATGTCTCTTTTTTTTTGTTACTTTTACTTTTCTGTTGTTTTCGTCAGTTACCTATCCATCAAAACCACCTCTAACCTATCATGTATCTCTCACTGTTTATAATCCTTCCTTTTCCTTCCCCTCCCAGCTCTTCTATAATACTCTTCCTCTCTTCATTCCTCCCCCCTTCTCTTTTTATCTGTGTTCATTCACTTTCCTTTCATATTTTTCAAAATCTCTTCAGATGTATCTTGCAATGTTTTTTAACATCTATCTATCTATCTATCAAAATGTTTGTGCTATTAATAATGATATATATTATTTTTGTATACATCTTCCAAAAACTAGTCATTTTGTTCTTTATATTCTCTCTCTCTTATCTATCCATCTATCTAAATAAGTGGCAGAAAGGTGCTAAGCATCCCACAACTTGTAATTATATCTATATTTCTATCTATTTTAATCTGTTCATATCTACCTATCTTAAAGACAAATAACAGAAAGGTGTTATACACCACAAAACTCATAATTCTATCAATCTACATATCTATCTCAGTCTGTTCATATTAGTCTATCTCTCAGAATGTTTCTTTCACTAATAGTTTAGCTCAGTTCTTCTTCTACATTGTCATAAAAACCTGCCATTTTCTTTCTCTCTCTCTCTCTCTCTCTCTCTCTCTCTGTTTCTTTCTATCTGTGTGTGTGTGTGTGTGTGTGTGTGTGTGTGTGTTATTGTTATCATTATTGTTTCTTCCTTAATGTGTACAAATCTTGCCAATGATATTACAATGTTTGGTTAATTTATAGACATTAGGCTCCAGACATTTCCATCTTTCTTCTTTGCTCTATTTTATTCTGTTTCACTTGTTTCATTTATTTATTTATTTTCATGTGGTTAATTATGCCATCATTTGTTCTCCATTCACCAAAAATCTGTTGTCGTGCCATCTGCCCATTTTTCTTTCTTTTTTTTTTGTTTCTTCTTTTTCTCTTGTTATTTCCGTGAGACTTAGCATCAATATTTTAGATTATGTCCTGCACAGTTATTATGTTTTTTTATGGGCAAAATCAATGTCCAAGAATTGTGAATGAATTTACCATAATGTCTTGTTTATTTGTTGTTGCTTTTTTAATTAACACTCAGTGATTCAACTGAGATGATGGAAGGCTATTGAACTGGACATTATAAGGTCTATGGTTCAATAATCAATAAGGTCCAATGCTTGTTAACATCAGACTTATAACTAAAAAAAAAAAACAAAAAAAAAATTCTCTTTAGGTCTTCTGTTACAGAAGTAAATAAGTATATAAGTAAAACCATAATCTGTTAAATATATGAAGTATTGTATACAAGAAAAACATTCTTAAGAAAAATTCTTCAGCCATGATTTAAGAGAGGTGCCTCATGTAGAGTTGTGTTTAGCAAAATAGCCTCAACAATCTGTTAACGGAGCCTAGTATACACTGACTATATCTTCTGCAGAGGGGTAAGAACCCTCTCTGCAGAAGATTTTGTCAGTATATACTAAGCACCCTCCCTAGAAAAAAAAAAAGAAAAAAAAGGGATTTGAATTAATGGCATATGAACCATTGTAGGTTATTTAATGCCAAATCCACTTTTATACACATAAACAGTTCTATTTCAAACAATTCAGTTTAACCAAAGTACACAGTTTAAAAGTTAAACGGTTCTATTTGGCCCAATTGATTGGACGCTATCAGGTGCTACCACTCTGGACCAGAATGAACCTGGGAGCAATAGCAATAAAAAGGTACTCTGCATTCCCCAAAGCTCCATTTTTTCTGAAACCTCACCATCAGATAGTTTAATGTCATATCTAGGACACTTGTTGGGGGAGTCTTTCCCCTCTGCAGAGATGCAGTCAGTGTATTCTGCAGCCCCAGCTGACTAGGCCATTAAAAAAGGGGGGGGGGCTGGATATGTGATACTAAACCACATTTGATGGTGAAGCTCCACTTCTAGAACTTTGGAGAGTGTGGAGTACTCCTTAATTGCCATTACTCCCAGGTCTACTATGACCCAAAATAGAAGTACCTGTTAGGATCCAATATATGAATCAAATAGATCTGTTTGAAGATTAAATGTATTTGATAGGAGTATTTCATATCACATAATATGGGGTAAAAAACCAAAAAAAAACTCAAGAAACCACTCAAAAAAATGTAAATATAAATGTACATATTTTCTAACTGCTCGGCATAAAACAACCCAAGACTGTCTTATATATAAAAGAAAAATAAGACAACCTAACCAAGCAGACCATTACTATTGAGTTGTGATTACCATTGGGTACCCTATTCTTCTGGCTTTGTACCAAAATAAATTAAGCATAGCAAATTATTAATATAATTCAAATGTATCTAATGCAGATTTTTACATAAATAAAGTTAGTGACTATAGTCAAAGGCGACTCAAAGGCTCCCTTTTCAGTAGCTACTACACCAAGGTGTAAGGGAGGGCACTACTTCTTTCCCTGGATTGCTCCACTTTACTCTTGATACGTACCTTATATTGCTGAGTATTAAGCAAGGAGGTATCAAGTACCATTTTTTAAGTCTTTGGTATGACTCAACCTGGGACTGAACCCCGGTCTCCCAGACCATTGGTGAACACATGAATACATGCACACAATCATGTGTGTGTGTATGTATTTTCCTTGTAATTTTTAAAAAATATTTATTTCAAAATACATCACCTATTTAAAGCACTGAAAGTATATTAAGTAAATATTTTGCATGCATCCAAATACATTTTTCCCCTGTTGTGCACACACACACACTATATATAAGTAAGTAAAGTTGGTGACTTTAGTCAAGGGTGACCCGAAGGCTCCCACTTCAATAGCTCCTACACTGAGATGTAGGGAGGGAGGTACTCCATTTCCTGGATTGCTCCACTTTACCCTTGATATGCACCTTATAATGCTGAGTGTTAAGCAAGGTGGCATCAAGCACCATTTTTTGAGTCTTTGGTATGACTTGACCTGGGATTGAACCCTGGTCTCCCAGACCATTGGTGAACACTCTATTCATTAAGCCAATATATAAAGAGAAAAAAAAGTGATAAGACAAATAAGAATATTACTTTTCTGTTGATCCCAAGTAGCATCAACCTTAGAGAGCGTCAGGAGAAAAAGGTGTTTTTCAGTTAGCTTTTAAAGATTTTTTAAAAACTTATTTTAAAGGGGTCGATATATGATATGGTTTGGTTTCTTTGTTTAATGGCATATCAACTCTTTTTAGGTTATTTAATGCCAAATCTATTCTCCTAGAAGAACAGTAACGGTACTATTTAACCCATAGCTGGGAGGATAAGGGGGTTCATACCTTTCCCAAGGGTATTTGCCCGAAAGTGAACGTAATAGCGCGACTGGAGTACAAACTCGCATTCTACGATTCCGCAGTCCAACGCTTTAACCATTACACCACGAGGACACCCCTCCTGATATATGATATGAAAAGTGATATAAAATGTACTGTTTACATAACATATCCATTGGTCTAATGAAGAATACTTTCTTATTAGAAAAGATAGGTGGGGGAGGTCTTATCTCTTTGCAGAGGATACAGTTACATTAAACAGCAAGCATTTGAAATTAGTAGAACAGGTCACATATCATGGAAGCAATATCTCATCAACTGAAAATGATGTCAACATATACATAAGATAGGCATGGACTGCAATTAATAGGTTATAAATTGTATAAAAATATTATCTTTCTGATAAAATAAAACAAGAATTCTCCTAACCTTTAGCCATTTCAGTACTATCATATGGTTGCACCACTAAAAAGAAAGTCTAGAGAAAAAGCTACAGGAATAACACAAGGTTGCTGTGTGCTGTTTTGAACAAATCCTGGAAGCAGCACTCCACAAAAAGCAGCTGTTTGGTCACTTCCTATCTTGCAAAAAATCTAAGTAAGACAAGTCAAACATGCTGGGTACTGCTGATGAAGTAAAGACAATGTGGTGCTTTTCAATGGACATATACAGTGTTGGTCCACCAGCAAAAATTTACATTCACCAGTTCTACGTAGACACTGGATGCCATTTAGAGTGATGACTGATAGAGATGGATGGCGAAAAAGAGTCAAGGGAATCTGTGCAGTTGGCATGCCTTGATATATATGAGAGTTATTCAATAAATAAGGAAAATTATTTTTAGAAAACCAAAATAAATTTTTTTTCAGAATTATTTTGATAAATGTAAACTTTGTATTGTTTGGTATTGTTTTATAGCAAAAAGTTATTTTAATCTCAAAAAAATATTTGTTTTGTGGTGAGTCAAAATGGCAACAAATTAAACAGAGTGCTCCAGGTTTGAACAGAGGTTTGTCATCAAAATTTTAGCAGCTGAGAAATGCAAACGATATTAAATGTACAGAAGAATGTGTGATGTGTATGGAGAAGCATGTTTTAGTCAAAAAATATTTACAAATGGGTTAAACATGGGTTTGCAACAATGAGACTGAGGCAAAAAGTCACTAAGATTCTTCTGGGAAATGAAAGGACCCACCACAAATGATTTCCTTGAAAAAGGTGCAACTGTAAACAGTAGTTCCTATTGCCAACTTCTTAGGCATAATTCACCTTATTTATTGAATTACTTTTTATATATATATATATATATATATATAAATAGATAAATTCTCTCTTGGGAGAGTGCTGGTGTAAATTATTGAATAATTCCTGTTTGGTGTAAACCTGATCATTGCTGAGAGTATGAAACTTCAGCGCCTTAAGTAGATCCTTTATTTATATTTTTTCTTTATGTAAAAATATGTGTGAGGGTATTATATATATATATATATGTGTGTGTGTGTGTGTGTATTTCCTTTTTTTTTTTCATTTCCTCTTTTGAAGCATACAAACCAAACTCTTAAATTTTTATCTTGACATTAACTTATAGTTGAAACTTATGAAGAACAATTAAAAAGAAAAAGTTTAAGAGTTTATAAGACTCAAAAGAAAAAATGAAAAAAGAAAAAAAAAAAAAAATATATATATATATATATATATATATATAGTAATGTAAAGTAAAACTGCTTTGAAGGATTACCTGATTTTGAGCTACATATATTATATGCCTATTAGAGGGTTGCGCACACACATTATATATATATATATATATATATATATATATATATATATAAAAAGAAGTTTTCTGTTTTGCTACCTGTCAACATATAGCCGAGAAGAGAGATGTCATTGAGCATTAAAATCATACATACACTTTAATATGTTTATAGGAAAAGTAAAAAATTTAGTTTTTGATTTTTACTGATTAAATTACATAATTCAATAATGAAAAAAATCAGATGATTTTTGGAACATTTCACAATTCTTTGTGAGTAAATTCAAAAAAGCATATGCAACTTTTCAGTTCTTCTTAAACCCACCATGTTCAAATATCACACAGATTCCATAGGCAAATTTTGAATTTAATGCTTTTTCAAAATTATTGCTTTTTAATTTAGTACTAATTGTAAAAAAAATTGTTAATTTTTTAAAGAACTAAAATTTTTTTTTTTAAATCATGAAAATGTTTCAAACAAAAGGATTCATTTTTAAAATTCTATTTAAAATGTAAACCAAAAAAAATTATGATAAGAAAAATTTTATATTCTTAACTTCTTTTTATTGTAAGGACACATTTTTATTTCTTAGCTTCTGTTTATTGTAATTATCAATAATGTTACATTTTTAGAGGGAAAAAGAAAAAAATAACAGAAATCAGATGAAAGCATTGTTTATTGATAGTTCAAGAAATGATATTTTTTAAACGAATACTTTTCATATTTCTTAGAACAAAATATATTAACTTTTAATCAGTGTAACACAAAAACTTAAAAAAGAACTATTTATAGAATAAATAATTACTTTTCATTTAAATTAATACATGAAATTTTCCCTCTAAAAATAAGGACATTTTTGATTCTTAACTTCTTTTTATTGTTACATTTTTTCCAGTAAAAAAGAAAATGAATTAAACAAATACATTTTTTGTCATTGTTACTCAACAGGCAATTAACAACTGAATTTAAATTGTCATAATTTTTTTGTCTTTAGAAAAATAAAATTGTAATATTTCAAAATACTCATGAGTTTAGGATTACATTTTTCAAAAATTTGGGATGTAAACAAAAATAATTCCTAAAATAAAAGAATATTATAATACATCAATTCTTAGATCACTTTATTGTTAAATCTTAAGAGAGTAAAAAAAAAAAATTGGGGTTAAAATTATGCTGCTTTTCTGAAAGTTATTAACTAAAAAATATTTTCCAACAAAATAACTGTAAAAAAATGAAACTTTATTAGAGACCCCAAAAAAATAAAGAAAATGTTTTAAACCTTTTACCACTATAGTGTTACATATTTTTATATCTTATTTTAAATGTAGACTAAAAAAGAACAAAAAAATAAAAACAATTCATAAAATAAAAGAATTCTTTTCATTTGAATTAATAGGCAAAGTCTTTCAACAACAAATAAGGATGCATTACTAATTCTTAACTTACTTTTCTCTTCCACCTTTCTATCTGACTCACTGGTGTTCCTAAAATCCTTTAGTCCAGTCATGGACCAGGTACTACTGTTAGTATATAATATATATATATATATATATATATATATATATATATATATCAGTGGCGACTCTAGCCTATTTTTGCTACTCGTGCCCCCCCTCGCCCTGTGTCAACTTCAGTTCCCAACCCGTGGTCCGTGGACCCAAAGTAAGTCATCATAGTTGCTATTGCGTGATTCTCCATTGTATAGCACAAATTGACAAATGTACCTTGCATGGTGTTTTTTTGTAAACAATCAAGATACTATATAATTTGTAGTCTTGTTAATACAGTAGATAAGATAATTTTTTTTCCTTTCAAAAGTATAGAAGAAAAGAGAAGATGTTCATTACTATGACGAGAAAAATATGTTTATTAGAATAAAGAAACTGATGACAATATACACAGACACAGCTAGTAGTTTCAATTTCGCTTAAAATAAAGATTATTTGTTGAAAATGTATTCAAATAAACAAATTTTAGTTACAGAATGTAATATATGCAACATTCATTAAAGAAATAGACATCTGTTAGTGAAAAAATGAATTAAAACACACCGTTTAACCAACATAATGATGATGATGACATCGGCGACGGCTATAATCTGCTACCCCCCCCTCTCTCTCTCTCTCTCTCTCGGTCCCTCTCCCTCTTCCCAAGACAGTTGTCAGTTGTGATAATTTTTTGGGGCAAGGTATCTGGCTTGCTTTTTCTATTGGCTACAGCCAAAAGTGAGATTTCTCTAACATTACTGTTTTTATAAGGGTCTAGTGCTGGGCACGGATTACGGGTGTTCAACATTATAGCTGATTTTATGGGATGTTCAGTGGATCTGACGGTGGCCGGACAAAGACCATCCGTTCAAAACAGCATCGTTGTATTATTCCCAGATATATTTATGAACTTTTGGCTACTTAGTTATTAAAACTTGAATAGATATGTAATTTAATTGAGATCAGACTAAGTATGTTTGCTTGAAATTAATGGATGATTTTTAATCCATTTTGAATAACATTGACCGAGTTATTAGTCGTGCCGGGCACGAGTAGCACTAGTCCCATCTCCACCCCTGATATATATATATATATATATTATTTGGCATTAAATTTGTTTGTATGAGTTTTATGGCATATCAACTCCTGTGGGTCATTAATGCCAAATCCTATTAATACATATATATTGAATATTATTTAATACATATTTCGTTGAACATAATAGACATTTTTTATCTACATATTTTTTTTGATGATCCTTTCATATTGCCGTATTGATTTTATAATAATCGGCAGGAATTGGTTAATGAATCTCCCATAATTACTTATTTCCCAAGCAATTTCTGCCTGACTTTGAACCATCATCAGGGGATGATGTAACTTTTGTATGTACATTACTACTTTCTAAGAAGAGTGTCTGTATCGTTGTAGTGTGTAGTGTTTACTTTTAAATTTGTTTCTATAAATAGCGTCAGTAGCTAAAGGCATTTAAGTACATTAGCACTGGTTTGAAAATTAATTCTGTTAAGTTTGGGTTGTATGTTCCTAATATGTAGTGCCTCAAGAATCTGTAGTTTTTGCTTGTTATTTTGATGTTCTAATATTGTTGTGTTTTTGGTGAGAATTTTCCATAATTCTATTGTTGGGCATGAATGTTTTTTTTTAATTGCTGTGCTATGGAACTTGTATCAGAAAGGTGCATTTTATTTTATTTGTAAACATTTTGTAGAAAACATTTTTAAACAAGCCTGAGGTCATTTTTTTCCACACAGTTGAATGGTTTAAGTATGTCTATCTAACACAAATAATTCAATTAATCATTTGTTGGTATATTGCTATTCAACACTAGCCATTCTATTCAACACAATTCAGTGATTTGCACTCAGTGAAATGGTTCCAAGAATTACTATGTAATACTAATAATTACATTTAGGCTCACAGTTGAAGAGTTTTAAGTATTCTATTCAACACTAATAATTCTATTCAACATTACTCCTTAATCAGCATACAGTTAAATGGTTCCAAATATTGCTATGTATCACTAACAATTCAATTAAACATCCATCATTTGTTTACAAAGTTGAATAGTCAAACAGTTCAATTTCTAACATTTCAATTTAACATCAGTTATTTGTTTGCACAGTTTAAATGTCAAACAGTTCTATTTGACCCCATAGACAGAACCCTATCAGATGCAACCACTCCAGGTCAGAGTGGACCTGAGAGCTATGCCAATTACCATAGACCTGAGAACAATGCCATATAACTCAAAGCTCCAGGACTGGAGCCTTACCATCAGATGGTTTAATGTTATATACAGGATACTCATTGGGAGGGAGGTTATCCTTCTGCAGAGATGCAGTCTGTATATACTAAAGCCCCAGTCAACTGGGCTTTGACATTAGATTATCCATAACGGTTGATATATCATAAAACAACCAAACTTAATATATATATATATATATATATATATATATATTTACATTATTTCAGCTAACCCTTACACGAGAGGTAAGAATAAAAGCTAGAAACCTCTTCAGTGCACATGAAAAATGAAGCTAAAGACAACCAGAGCATTGTTATAACAATATGAGTAATAACATGAAAATATTCAAAGCAAAAGATAAAGCAAGTGAAGTCATGGATAATACCAGGGACTTGTAAATGAGACTGATAAGAGAAGAAAAGCCAAGACAAATTGATAGGTCTTCACTAACTTCTTTCATCTTAACGATAGTAACTGATTACCTTATGATAAAATATGATAAAGATTAGAAATGCAATCTTCTATTTAATTCCAGTCACACAATATGGCACAATCATATGAAACATGTTTAAATTCCTTATAAAAGAAGTTAAGAATTTTCTAAAGTAAAGGGGAATATTCTAATCCCTTCATGTATCAAAATTTCGAATACAACAATAAAATTATGTATTAGTTTAAAGCCTTGTTGAATTTGCTACTTATTAACTAATTAAAACCTCCAATCTAAATTCCTGTCAGTGCTATTGTATGGCTGCACCATTTGGACGTTAACAAAATGCTTAGAGAAAAAGATATATGGGAACTATATAAGATGTGTGCTGTTTTGAACAAATCCTGGAAGAAGCAACCTACAGAATAGCAACTGTATGATCACTTACCTCCCATCTCAAAAACCATCCAAGTAAGATGAGGAAGACATTTTGGGCACAACTGGAGAAACAAAGACAAACTTATAAGTGATGTTATCCTATGAATACTAACCAGCAAAATTTACACTCATCAATTTAGTAGAGGCATAGGATGCTGACTGAAGGACTTGTTAAGAGCAATGGCTGATATGAGGGAATGAAAGGAATCTGAGCTATTCATTTTAACTTTTAGAAAAATAATTTTGTAAAGCTTATGATCAAGCCAACACATATATAAGTTATTAAAAGATAAGAACAATAAATTATTTTCATCACTTTAGATTATTGTCTTCATCTTTATCGTTATATTTACAATGTTTCAGCTAATACATCTTTCAGGTTTTTCATGTTGAATGTGGGAACCCACACAGAACTTTGAACTGAACCCTTAATGTAATCCACAGGAGTAGATTGTTCTAATTCTGTTGACCATGCTGGACACATAGTGCAACAGATATAGGCATTTAGTTGAAGTGCTTCTAAGTGAAATTGTAGGTTCAATTTCAACTCCAGGTAAATAACAAGAAATACTTACTATCACTTAACACTTGCACCTGGTCATCGTTAAGAGAACTAGAACAATCTATCCCTTTTGATTGAATAAAGGGTTCAGTTTCTGAATTTGACATGAAACACCTGAAAACGGCTGAAGGATGCATCAACCAAAATATAGTGAATATAATTCTAAAGACAATAGTTCAAATACTCTAAGGTTTAAAAAAAATTATCAAGCTTCATTGCAGAAATTTAGATTGTTTGTTTTAATGGCATATCAATCGCAGTAGGTTATTTAAGGCCAAAGCCATCCTTCTAGAAAAACAATAGTGGTACTACTTGACCCATAGCTGAAAGGATAAAATGGTTCATACCATTCCCAAGGGTATTTGTTTGAAAGTGAACATAATAGCACAACTGGAATTTGAACTCACTACTATTCCATAGTCCATCCATTAAACAATTACACCATGAGGACACCCCCCCAGAAATTTAGATAAATAACAAATTAATTAGAACATTTTGCTGTGTGTGTGTGTGTGTGTGTGTGTGTGTGTGTGTGTGTGTGTGTGGAGAGAGTTTTATCTTGCTCTGCAAGCCAGTATTGGAACACTTTCTTGATTTTAAAAAAATGTTTTAAAATAATTTGTCTATTCATTCATATGTGTAATTATATATACATATTTATGAGGGGGGTGATGTAAAACAATGTTTCACTCTAATTATGAAAAATCTGTATTTATCTTATGGAATAAATATTCATTTTTCAATATCATCTCCTTCCTTGTTAATAATATTAATATGCTTCTCCAATTTCATGAATCTGGATATGCATTGTTAAATCTGTTTTCAAATCAAAAATTCAGTTCGTTTGCATCACACTTCAAACTTAATGATGTACCCTAGTTTATATAAAGGTAATTGCAAATGAGAAAATTTGCAAGAAAATTTGCCCAATACTTCAACACTTGAGCAGGTAATACAACCCAGAAAAATACCAAATTATGAACAGTAACATTTTATTACTTTTATATGGTTTGCATAGTCACCATACTAAAAAGTAAGAAAAAATGGCTACTTAATCATAAATATATAGTGTTGTTATGTATATAAGGGTTCAAATATGTTTTGTTGTTATTTACAGTGTCTCAATATACATAGGACTCTTGTGACTGCTAATAACTCTAATAATAGTAATATTGTATTTTTTTGTTTCAGATTTGAAAATAGTATACTATAACAACTATTAACCCTTGTCTACAATGCCTTAGACAAGAGAGGAAAAAGATATTTTGCATCACTACTTATTTGAAGACAAAATCATTCAAAACCACCTCAAAAAATGATAATGATTTATTACTGAGACAATAATGATTTATTACTGAGACAATAATGATTTATTACTGCCTCATTAATATGATAATGATTTATTACTGAGACAAGAAACTAAAATTTTTAAAAAAATTTTAAAAAGGGTTGCATGTCCTGGAAGCTGATATAATTTAAAAAAAAACATTGATTAGATGTCTAGCTCAAAGGATACATTTTTTACAGGAGAAGTTCCAAATGAGCACTTGTCTCAGTAATAAATCATTATCATTTAATGGGTTGCATCTGTTTTGAGACACCCTGTACAATAAATCATTATCATATTAATGGGTTGCATCTATTTTGAGACACCCTGTGTTTGTACATCCTTATATATAGTTGTGTGAGTTGGTGTGCGTGCAAGAGTGAAAAGATGTGATGAAAGGTGAAAAACAACAAAAATATTTATTGGGAAACAAATCTGAAGTGAAAAAAATATTTACTGACAAAATATACCTTAAAGTGGAATATTTTAATGGAAGAGATTTTACAGAAAACATACTTCATGTAAAACAAACACATACTTAAGAGACAAAAAAAAAAATGAAATAGGATCTAATTATTTTCTATTGAAACTATCAACTGTTCAATCGTTTTTTTCTACATCAACAAAAATTACTTTTTCTCCCCACCCCTATTTCTAAAAATTATTTCCAAAAATTTATACTGGCTTTGATGTTTGCTCTCTCTAAGCTTAGAAAAATTGATTTATGTCACACATGTAAACAGATATTATATTTCTTTTGTAAGACATTATCTGACATTTTATGAACCCTCTGTCTAATATTGCGACATTACATGAACTGATATTATCATATTCAACACATAAAATGACAATAGGAAAATACGGATTAGTGAAAGAGTGTTATGATCAGCATAAGAAGAAATAACATTGAAAATTTATAAAGGTGCTCCAAAAGTAATGACTCCTATTTATTTCCATGCAAACTAACACAAATACAGAAAGCATAATAACAACATTGGAGGGAGCAAGTTTTCAGCTACAGAGGACAATATTTTCACAAAGTTACCTCAAGGTATTTTTCCCAGGAATGAACAAGCACTTGCATACTGCACCCTTTCTCGGCACACATCACATAAATGATCGATTTTAATGACATGTCAATATGTCTTGGATTATTTGGTGTTTAAAGGTGGCAGAAGTGAATATATTGTACATTTACATTTCTCTGTAGTTTATTTCAAGTTTCTTTTGCACATGGTAATATTGTATCAGGTATTCCTATCTAATAGAAATAATCTGCAAACAGAGCTATTTGATCCATAGATGGGACTATAACAGGTACCACCACTCCACATCAAAGTGAACTCAGGAGTATCGGCAAGGAAAGAGTATTCCACTCTCTTCAGTGCTCCAGAACTGGAGCCTCACCATCAGATGCAGTTTAGTGTCATACCCAGGACACCCTTTTTTGGAGGAGGAGGTCTTACTCCTTTACAAGAGATACAATCAACACATTCTAAGCTCTACTAAGAAGGCACAAGATAAGAAAATTAAAATTAGTGAAATAGTCCTATGTCTATCCTTAGAAGAAATAAAATTAAAAAGATGCTCAAAAAGTAATATCTCCAATTTTTTTTCCCATGCAAACTAAGGCAAATGCAGGAAGCTCAATAATACCATTGAAGTGAACAAGTTTTCAAAAAAAGAATACAATCTTTTTTACACAGTTACAACTAAGTATTTTTTTTTTTACTAGTAATGAACAATAGCTTATAGGCAGACCTCACATGAATATGTTTAGTTAGTTGTATGGTAGCACTGAATAATATAATTAACCAGTTATGAGTACCACACAACATTAATACCCTTGGGAAAAGTATGAATCCAACTATACTCCACTTTAACTATGGATAAATAGTTGGGTAGATTGGGTTCTTTAATCTTAATATAGCCACTAGTCTAGAAGGAAAATTCTGAATTCAAATAATTTGTACATCAGTTAAAAATTGACCTTGTGTTATATCCCACTCAAGTGGTAATCACTTTTACATAACTGGAACATCCAGTCCCAGAAATCCTTGATTGATGGCCCTATCAAAGGTAAATATGCAACATTTGCACAGTTCAATGTCTTGATGATAGAAGCCTGTCTATAGTAATACAAAGTGGTAAAGACAATAGTAAGAAAGCCTTAGCTATTCTCAGGTAGCATTATTTGTTAAAAAGCAAACCAAACTTTTGTTATACACAAAATCTCTCGGTGCAGAGGTTCACCAGAAACAATAACAGATTATATAATTTGAGCAGGAGAGAGAAAAAAAAAGATTTCTGGTGAAATTATAAGCAATAGTTTATTAATATCAATGACTTTAAAGGGACTGCCAATGGAATTTAAATTCTGGGAGACCGGGGTTCAATCCCAGGTTGAGTCATACCAAAGACTCAAAAAAATGGTACTTGATGCCACCTTGCTTAGCACTCAGCACTATAAGGTGAAGATCAAGGGTAAAGTTGAGCAATCCTGGGAATGGAGAAGCACTCTCCTCTTCACCTCAATGTAGTAGCTATTTAAAAGGGAGCCTACTGGCCACTCTCTACTAAGGTCGCCAACTTTACTTACGTATATATAGTGTATGTGTGTGCACAACAGGGGAAAAAATGTATTTGGATACATGCAAAATATTTACTTAATATACTTTCAGTGCTTACAATTGCTTTAAATAGGTAATGTATTTTGAAATAAAATTTTTTTTTTTAAATTACAAGGAAAATACATACACACACATGATTGTGTGCACGTTGTGAGTGAATTTAAAGTTTCTCTAAGAAGTCTTGAACAGACAGAAAAAAAAATCATAGAAGAAAAAACTAATGTTAAGACAATTCAAACAGGGATGCCAATTAGCATAATGGTTATTGTTGCAGGAAATGGAACCAGCAGCATTTCTTCGGGAAATCAAAATATGGTATTTCCTGTCATAAAACTGAATGCATACTTCTATTTATTGTCACAGAGAAGTAGTTGATAAGGTTATATAATCAGATAAATCCAATTATTCTCCCTCCAGCTATGGGTAAATAGTAGGGTAGACTAGGTTCTTCAGCCTTGGTGAGGTAACTAGTCTAGGAGAAGGAAAACTCTGAATTCAAACCTGTTAAACTCCGCTTAAAAACTGACCTTGTGTCATATCCTACCCAAGCAGAGGGGTTGGGTAAATAGTATAATCAGATAAATCATTTTGGTTTATCTTGGGGTCACAAGAATATTAATAAAAATTTCAATTTTGTTATATATATATATTTATTGAATATTAAGATTTTAATTCAGTATACATTAAAAATTAGTAAAAAGAAATGGAGTAAACTGCACCAGGTTTATCAACATGAGTAGCAATTTTATTCTACATTTAAAATTGATAACCTTAAGTTTGAAATTGATGCTCAGGAAAATAGTATTTAGAAATTAAATAAAACAGCTTCAAGTAAAGCATAAAGGACCTTTCTTTGGTCACATCTCAGAGAAATTCTATGACAGCAAGCAGTAACAAAGAATAAATCAAGGTAGTTTATGACAAAAGAGATAAAGAAAAAAACAAAAAGTAGGGTAAAAAGAAAAAAAAACATGCCTTCAGGTAAACTTTTTTTTTTCTCTCCCTCTGAAGTTTATTTTTAAAACCTCTTTTGCCGTCAACTATCTTGCTATATTCCACATTACTGCTTGCTGTCACAGAGTTTTTCTGATGAGACATGACCAAAATTGGTCTTTTTTTAGAACTGAATGCATACTCTACTTAAAGCTATTCTAAAACTCTGTATATACTATAGGATTTTTAAATTTTATAAAGCAAATTAAACTTATCTGTAAAAGAAACATATCTCACCTTTTCATGTCACATTTGTTAATTAAAGTTTCATCTATTAAAAATGAAATCATCATCAGAAACATTAAAGTCCAAAATGTTACAAATGTCATGTTTCATCAAATAATTATATTTTTAATACATGAAGCTTTATGTAATGAAGCCAAAGTTATCAGCATGTCAATCCGTCTAGGGTTATTTTATACCTAGAAGTTAGGCAATTACATTCATTGTACATTCATATTTGTTTTTAAAAAGGTTAATTGTTGCATGATTTTTACAATTAAAGTTGATATCTACTAAGTTTCACTAAGATTGAAATAATGAAGCACTCAGAGGGAACAGAAGTCAATCGCTCTAACTTGTGAGTCTACTTTGTTATTTCACTGTAGCTTAACAAAACAACCTTGTGTCACATCTTACCATTGTGGATGGTTTGGTTTCTTTGTTTTAATGGCATATCAACTTTGATGGGTAATTTAATGCCAAAGCCATCTTTGTAGAAGAAAAGCAGTGGTACTATTTAACCCATAGCTGGAGGGATAAGGAGGATTATACCTTTACCAAGGGTAATTGTCTGAAAGTGAACATAATAGACTGGATGCCACAGTGACTTATCCCTGCCCGTGGTGGAGGGGGTAACTATATAAACACATTGAATAACTAAAAAAAAAAAATCTGTCAGATCATTCCTATGATTATAGATGCCATGATGAAATAGTTGAAAATGTTTATCAAGAACTCTTTGATCAATAACAATTTGAAAAGAATTGTTTGGAAAACAGTGTAGTACTATACTAAAAAAGTGACTATGATGAAAAATTAACTTTTAAACTTAAAGAGAAGTAAACTTATCAAAGATTGAACTTATTTATCAATCATCCTTAATATTCTTAATAGCCAAATGATTATCAAACATCTCTTAAGCCAAGGAGATTGGTAAAATTTATTTGGTCTAGTAACATAGCTATGTGAGAGAGGTTTGCTCAAGTATTCACTTAACCACATTCTTCTCTTATGGTGACATACCAGGGATGAGAAATTTTATCAAGATATTTAGATGTCTTGGGTCTGACATTATACAACATCTGATAGTGAGACTCCAGTTCCAGAGATTTGGGGGGAGTGTGGATTACCTCTTCATTACCATTACTTTCAGGTTCATACTGACTCAGAGTGGTGATACCTGTAGGGTTCCATGTAGGGGTCAAATATATATGTTTGAAAATTTGTATTGGATAGAATAGTGGGCAAAAACTCTTAAGAAACAACTACACACAAATATGAATGTTCAATGAAAGGGATTCACTAACCTCTAGGCATAAAATATTTCCAGATGGTTTGACATCCCATTAAAATCAATCAGTTAAGTCAAGATATCAAGCAATAGGTTAGAGTGTAGGGAGAAGTAGAATCATTCCTTCTGTAGAAAAAAATGTTAGTAATGGTTGGTGCCTTTATGAGTATAATTCTCTTAAAGAACAAGTTGCTTTTGTTCTTTTATGTTTCCTGTCTTAAATAATTGAGAACATTCAGAACAGAAACAACAGATCAGAGTATCAATTGAGAACAAGAAAAAGTTTAAGATATTTCATAAAACCTATTTCATCTGCATTATAACCAAGTGAAGATGTTTTTCATATTTTTAAGATCTTTCATCAAAACTTGAGTTTAGACAAATAGAATGGAAAAAAAATGTATTTTCTATATTCATAAAATACTCAAGTGGTAAATTTTTTTTTTCTTTTTAGAGTGAGGGTCAGTCCCTATGGTGTAATAGCTAACATGCTGGACAGCAACTTCATTGTAAATTCAAACTCAAATCACTCGATTGCATTCACTTTTGAACTAATACCCTTGGGAAAGGTATGAACTTCCTTAATTCCCCAGCTATGGGTTAAATAGTACCACAATTTTTTTGTACTAGAATAGCTTGTGCATTAGGGAGTCTGATTTCTTTTTTTAATACATTACGGGTCTGAAAAAAAAAATAAATAAAATAAGTCCTCTCTCGATGTCAAACATTAAAATTGCATTTCTTGTCATTATACTGTGAATATCATTAGGATATATCAAATATTAAAGTTAGCACCTCATTAAGATCATTGACACTGCATGTTATACTTGCTATAATCTAATGAAATCTTAATACCACTGACTTTGATTTCCCGAGTTTAAACATAAAAATCTTAAATATTCAGCAGTAAATATACTAATAATAAGTAAAATATTTTTTTGAATAGCTGAACTTTCTGGTTACATAAAATATACTGGAAATTAGATCAAATTATTCAAATTAATGTTTTTTTTCCAAGCCATGCAGAGGAAAATTTGTATAATACTGAGGAGAAAATTATGAAATTCATTGACAAAAGATTAGAATTAATTTTTTAGTTGGCTCTCAAGTTTTTATGACAGTCCTAGTTCTGTCAGGCATGGATTTCACTAATAAAAAGCAATATTCTTTGTTAAAGTGGTTTCAACTTTCCCAAATAGCAGGTAATAGATCATCTTTGGTAGATGGAGCCTCTCATTGACCATAAATTCTTATATTTTATCATATCATATATTATATTTGATTACTATATCACATACTCGCTTAATGGCCATCTTTAGTGACTATTCCATTCAATACTCCTATTAGAGTACATCCACTCAAGTGCAGTATATAACATATGGTCAATTTAACTAGAAGTTCATGTCTATACACAAGGAACTGGCTAAAAGTAGCGCTGGTCTCCAAACTAATACCCCCCCCCCCGTTTGGTGCAATAAAAGAGATGCTACCATAGAGACAGAGTCCTCAGAACCAGGTTACTTTCATTTTACCATGTCCAGTTAAAAAAAAGATCTTGACAGTAGAAAAGTAACAGATACAGCCTTTTAATTCCAGACTGAAGACAAGAAAAGGGGATTATATGTCCATTAAGGTATATATATATATATATCAAGTCAAATCCTATTTATAGAATTTATAGAAGTGTAAATGAATAGATAAGTAGAAGAATTCTGTAGCATTCAATAAATATTTCCCTTCATAAATTATGATGATCAGAGTGAGCATAAACTCTGACCCAATATTGTGGCAAATTGGATTGGAAAATGCTTTATTCACTAAGAACATTTTAACAATCAAATGCAGTGGAGTTTTGTTATAAATAATACCTAATAATATTCATTTTGATAGTAAAATATTCTACAAGAAATAAAATCCTGATATCTTTGGTTTCAAAGAAAATTAACTTTATAGAAATAAAATGTTAAATGTGTACTTCATAATGGGCAACACTGTATATTAAGGCATGCTTAGCATAACAATTACCATTGCAGCAAATCGAATCAATGAACAGAGTTTAAATCCTGCATGAGGCTGTTCACATTTCAATTCATGTTAATGTCCTTGGGAAAGGTATGAATCCCACTGTTCTACCCCCAGATATGAGTAAATAGTAGAAAAAACTGGGTTCTTTAGCTTTGGTTTAGCAACCAATCTAGAAAAAAGAAAACTGAATTCAAACTAGCTTTACTCTTAAAAATTGACATTGTGTCATATCTTGGTGGAGGGATTAGATAGATACATACTGTATATCAAAATTATATATCACAATATAATATTCAATTATATTTCACAATATATCAATATATATTTCAAAAACTTTTTTTTTTTCTAGCAATCATCAATTTTGATCCAAATAACAAGTTTTTTGAATTCCTAAAAGATAGGTATTTATATTTTATGAATATTAGATGTGGAATAAACCATCGTTGCATTGTATTCATGTGGAACAAAGCAACATTTTAATGAATTTGAAATCTCCCATCATAATTTAAGGTCTTGCATAAGGGAAATCAAATTTAGTCACATAATACTACCTTTAAATATGTCAAATATAGGAACATGAATTTTAAATTTGACTTTTTAAAGAAAGATAACTTGTTTTAATCCTCAGAATTATACTTTTTCTGTCTCAGAGTTCAAGTTCCTTTGTTTAATGGCATATCAATCTTTGTAGGTTATCTAATGCCAAAGCCATTCTCCTAGAAGAACAGTAGTGGTACTATTTAACCCATAGCTGGTAAGACAAGGGGATTCATACCTTTCCCAAGGGTAGTTGTCCGGAAGTAAATGTAATAGTGCGACTGGAGAACAAACTCGCTTACTACGATTCCGCAGTCCATCGCTTTAACCATTACACCACGAGGACACTCCTCTCAACTTATGTGGGTTTCTCTTAAGAGTTATTACATTTAGCATATGAAAATTATATGTAAATTTAACTATAATGGAACAAAGATAGAAATGTTGTGGAAATAACAATAAAGAGGAAGACAATAATCCGAAAACCCTTAATGATGAAAATCACCAAGCTTCATCTCAGAAATTTAGACAACTAAAGGTAGAAATGTTTTTTTTACATTTTCATTTTTTTTTCTTTTAACTACTTTTCAATAAATGCAGGTATCATATAAATAAATAATGCCTAATACTTTTTTCTTGGTGCCTACAGTATTAGACAGAAAAAAAAAAGAAAGACAGTGAACTCTTTTTTTTTTATCATTCTCAAAAATTTTAATGAAACTTCAATTGTTTTCCTTGATTATTGTTGTCAAAGTTCCCATAGTTGTGGCAAAAAAGTCCTTAGCAAAGGACTTATCACAAATTAGGATACCAAATCAAAGAAAAAAATTATGACTTGTCAGTACAACTGAGTGATCTTTGACAGCTATAATCAAAGAAAATAATCACTTCCTATGTGTATGGAAACCATTGAAGTTTTGTTAAGATTTGTGGGAATATAAATGGTTCAGTTTTTTCAGCTTTTTGTTTTATCCAATACTGTAGATTTTAAGTTTATCATTCTTTTATTTTTTGATTGGTAAATATTTGTTACTTTTATTTTGCATAATTTTTTTAGTTTTAATGTGAACCATGAAAATAGATGAACTGCTGCTCAGACCATCCATCCTCTAACAAACCATTCAAATCAAATACAAAGGGCATAAAATGTCCATTAAACATACCTTTGCCAGTGGCCACTGGTGTTTCTTGTTCATCCAGGTTTTTAAGCTCTGTATGGAATTCATTTTGACTTACCCCTTTCAATTGAGATTCATATAAATATTGCTGATATTCATACAAACTGTTCCTGATTTCTTTTTTTCAAAAAAGTTTGAGACTTTGCTGTTTAAGTGATAGAGATGAAAACACCAAAATACAGAACTTGAGTCAATATCCTCCATGTTTATTCAGTGCTTGAATGACAATGGAATCATACACTCATTGTTCATGTTTCAATGTAGAAATCATATCCATCCAAGCTGAGTCTTAAAGAAAAAAAAAATAGACATTCTCTTTTTGTTTGCTTGGGAAGAGAAACCCTTTTAAATTGGAGTATAATATTTTGCTTTCTTCAAATGTTTCTTTTCGTGGTTGCTTTTTTTTCTTTTCTTAATAGAAATAAAACAAAATAAACCAGATGTCATGAGGAAATACTAATTAAAAATGTTATTTGATTGTTCTGTCCAAACTCAAACCAAACATGTTATCAGTGTTTTTGTCAACAATGTAGTGTCTTTACCTTATGAGCCATGATACCTATTATCATTTACTTCTTTGAAATGTTTTATTTGATCTTAAGGATGTTTAATACAAATAACATCTTCAAACTTTTCTTTTATTATTTTATTAATCTTATGAAAACTTAACACTGAGCTTTCGTTTAAAAGGAAATTAATTTTTCACATTTTCTCACAACTTTTCAACACTTAATTATTTTTTAGTGAATGAATGAATGAATGAATGAATGATTGAATGAGATTTTCAATGAAAAAAAATGTTCTGTATTGTTTCATTCTGTCTTTTTAAAATACAAAAAAAAAAAAAAAAAAAAAAAAAAACAAACATACTGAAAAAATGTTTTTATTTTTTGAATTTAAAAAAAATGCTTAGGCTCTTCAGAAGAGTTTCCTCTTCATAATTTTTGGACAATACTGGTCAATTAAAAACATGCCAAGCAAAATTACTTCATTTTTTTGGGCTTGATTGAAATGAAACTGTTCATATATATATATATATATATATGCATGCATGCACAGATTCAGCAGCTACACCTGCAATAGTAAATCCTTTATATGGTCTTTATTCTTTCGTCTCCTATCCATGAAGTATCAAAGAGGTCAAATTGAATTGGCATAAGTCCATCTGTGTAAACCAAGGCAAACATGTTGAACGACCCTTATTGCAGAAACACCATTCACATCTAAAAGCTGGTCTTGTGCAAAATTGGATTCATTGAAAGAAAACCTGAAAAATAAAAAAAAAATTTCAGTAAAATTAGAAACTGAAATAAAAATAAGCAATTAATTGAAAATTACAGTTATCTCCTGATTTCATTTAATTAATTGCAACATTATATTCTTTAATTGTGTTTGTTGTTAGACTTTTCTTGATGATAAAATCAACTTCCTTCATTTCTATAGTTCATATCTTTATAACAGCTTTTTTGCTTTATGTTTTATTTCATTAATCTTTGAGTTGTGGTTTTTCATTGATAAATACTTAATTAAAATCACAAGATTTTTTTTTTTTTAATCTTTTTTATCACACAACCCATAGGGCAAAGGCATCAAGAACAATTTCTTTCTCTCTCTTCTGCTATCTGTACATAATGCATAAACACACTTGTGTAAATATGCTTATATGTCCTCTCATAAATGCAAACTAATTATTATTAGGGATACTAAATGGATAGTAAGTGCTGCTTGGTTAAACTGATTTTAGAAGCAAGTAGTGATGTATTTGTTTTTCACTAAGTGGTGGGAAATGTTCAGATATAAAAAGTACCCACACATCTCAGAGAACAATCAGAAAAAAAGAAACTGACTGGTCAATTTTTAATAAGTACATGGGAAGATTAATGATTATGATGTCGGGAAGTCTCAATGATTAATGTATAATTTCATGTTTAAACCATTAAGGACAGTTAATATTTCCTCTTTATGTAAGGTAGCATATTCAATTATTCATAATGTGATAAATTTAATACAAGAAATCAAAATAAAAGGGTAGGATTACACTCAAGTTTAAAAAGGGTTTTGTGGTGTTATGCTAACAAAATACCAAACCTACAGAATTTCATGGAAAATTAAATAAACTCAAACCAAACTTTAAATCAACTTGAATTCATTTTAACATGCAGGGTCAATTAGGATTCTGAGCAGGGAATTGGTGTCTAGATTAATTTACTAGTTTGATAACTTTTCCAAATAGCATTGTTAGTTTGTCTTTTCAGTCTTTTGAACAAAATTTTAGGTTAGAAAGAACTTATTCTTTTTCCTTAAACTATTTGATTCTATCAAAGTAGCTTTTTTTCAGTATTTAGCATTTAGAATCACAAAACAATGCATGCCTTGTTATGGTGATCACAATGAAATTTGGTTTATTTTGCATCATGTTCCTGTTTTTAAGTCTCAAAACTAATTGATTAGAAACAAATTATCTGTTTGTCAAATTTATTAGCAGTACTGCATATATATATATATATATATATATATATATAGTGTGTGTGCTATATTTATGAATAGAGTGCTCAATATAAGTGATAGAGGATATGTACATATAAGTTTAGATAGCATAGACAGAGTCACTAGTGTTTAATGATTGTATCTACACTACTCAAATATGTGTGTGTGTGTGTGTGTGTGTATATATAGGCACTTGTACTGTAATGGTTACCATCACAGGAAATGGTTGGTTGGTTTGGTTTTGTCATGTATCAACCCTTTTTAGGCCATTTAACACCAAATTAAATTTCAAACAATTCAGTTTAATATAAGTATAGTTTTTTTCAATTTACTCAGGTCTTCCAGCAATGCAAGAAAGACCAGAGAAAAGTATATTAAATTTAGTAATTAAAATAAAAACAAGATACTAGCTGAAATGATTAATAGATTAATAAAAGAAATTCATCTAAAACTTTTGAAAAAGACAAGGAAATCTAGAAAATACACTGGCTGAGGATAATGATTCAAATAATTCAAAGCATAATGATAATACTTTATCTCAAAAAATTAGTCATGTTACAATTTCACTAGTCCCAGCTGTGACTAGTTAGTGATTGGAATTTATTATCCATGACCCAGCACAACGTCAACTCAGTTTGAAACACTTGTGTCTTACTTAGAAAACAAAGAATTACTGATTTGTTTTGAAGCTAACAATTCTCCCCAATCTAATAAAATAACCATAAATTCTCTTTACTTAAAAGGCCGGTGTACAATTCTTGATTGAATAAAAGATGGACAAAAACACTAATTTACTGAATCATTTGCTATGGTATTGGTCAAAAGAAATGCTTGTACATCAAATAAAAATTTAGTAACAGTTATTCAATTAGAATGTATTTACTTACCCTCCCATAGGTATTGGATAAGATACAAAGCCTTTATTTTTTATAGTGTGAAATCCCAAGTGTTATTATATGGGCTCAATTACAAATTGCCCAGTTGCTTTGACAGTTCTCTTTATGTGGTGACTCAGGTATCAGGGGTTAATCTTAACCCAACCTCTTTCAATGAAACTCACTTACCTAAAAGTAGGCAGCAGCCTCAGCTTCTTAAGTTAAATTAAAAAAAAAAAGAAGTAAGTCTGAAACTACCTCTGTCCCATAATAGTTTTTGCATTTGTAATAAATTACATACTCTAAATGTAATAACTTATGGAACAAATGTAGTCTAATATTGCTCTGTTGATGATTACTAATGACTTAATCACCTGTGCCCGTGGTGTAATGGTTATCGTCGCAGGATATGGATACGGCGACACGAGTTCAAATCCTGGACCTGACTGATTGCATTTCACATAGCACTAATACCCTTGGGAAAGGTATGAATCCAAATATTCTCCCTCCAGCTATGGGTAAATAGTAGGGCAGACTAGGTTCTTCAGCCTTGGTGAGGCAACTAGTGTAGGAGAAGGAAAATTCTGAATTCAAACCTGTTAAACTCCGCTTAAAAAAACTGACCTTGTGTCATATCCTGCCCGAGTGAAGGGGTTGGTAAATAGGACTAATGACTTAATCACCTCAGACTTTGTCCTGATCAAGGAAAGTATTCCCCGTTAGGATTTGAAATCAGATTTCTTAATGCGATATATCTTAAATTGAATTTTTTTTTTCACCATTTTAAAACTGTTATTGAATAATTTTCAGATTTGCTCCAAATTCTCGTGATTCATTACAGTATATCAAATGTTTATTTTTTTTAAGTTTTTATACTCCTCTACACAAAATCTTATTCCATGTACAGATTTTTAAAATATCTATGACTCCAAAATATCATTATTATAATCCTCAAAAGTTTTTCACGCCAGTTTTAACAGGTGTTTTTTTTACTGAAGTTTGAATGACAGCAACTCTCCTCAGATCTCCAGGACTCTTGTAAGTATTCTAGCTGATTTTTACATTTCTTTTGTATGGCCATAATTCTTACTCTGATCTCCAATTCCCCTAGTTACTTTTCCAGATCTTTGGAGTCCCTTCAATAGGCACCAACTATGATTATTACCACCATCACCTTCATGTTCCACAACTTTTTCAGCTCTCTGGCAAAGTCCTGGTGTTTGTCCTGGTTTTCGCTTTCTTTGATTTTCATTCCATAGTTCACTGGAATAGTGAAATCCACTAAATGACAAGTTCTTTTCTTCTTGTTATCAACACTAGGTTTGATCTTCTGATCACAAAAGTCAATGAATCATTTTCTTGGACAGATTCTGGTTTGTGCATATACAATTTGTCAGCATGACCAAACTTTAGTTTCTTGCACAATTCCTAGTGGATCACTTTCTAACCCATTTATCATATTTACCAACCCCTCTGCTCGGGCAGGATATGACACAAGGTCAATTTTTAAGCGAAGTTTAACAGGTTTGAATTCAGAGTTTTCCTTCTCCTAGACTAGTTGCCTCACAAAGGCTGAAGAACCTAGTCTGCCCTACAATTTATCCATAGCTGGAGGGAGAATAATTGGATTCATACCTTTCCCAAGGTATTAGTGCTATGTGAAATGCAATCAGTCTCGTCCAGGATTTGAACTCATGTCACCGTGTCCATTTCGTACGACAATAACCATTACACCACAGGCACCTCCCTTTCTAACCCATTTATGCATTCTTTTCTATTCCTTATGTGCTAGTTTGCTGCATTTGTTTATTATGAGATTGACTGTTTCATCTGTCACCACATAACTTACACTTGCCATCCTCTTGTATATTATAAATTTTTAGTTTTATATAATTAGTTATCATATTATTTTGTGCTGCTATTAATAGATTCATTTTCTCATCATAATTAGAAATAAATCAATACCTTTTGATCACCAAGTCAATAATCCCATATAGTTATTAACTTTCTTGATCAGGAACTTTTTACCTATATAAAGTTTGATCTATGTGATTAATGATGAAGCAGTTAGTTAACTGATTGAAAAAGGAATATTATATAAACATATTGCATAAAATAAATGCTTTTTCCCCCATGATTAACAAAAAATTACTCATGCACCCATGCATATAAGTTAGGATAGCGTAGACAGTTATTTTATTTCGTAAAAGTTTGAGTTAATTTGTTTATACACAGTTAAATAGTTCCAAGTATTGCTATTTAACACTAATTCTATCCAATACAATACATTTATTTGCACACAGTTAAATGGTTCCAAGTATTGCTATTTAACACTAATTCTATCCAATACAATACATTTATTTGCACACAGTTAACCGATTCCAAGTATTGCTATTTAACACTAATTCTATTCAATACAATACATTTATTTGCACACAGTTAACCGATTCCAAGTATTGCTATTTAACACTAATTCTATCCAATACAATACATTTATTTGCACACAGTTAAAGGATTCCAAGTATGGCTATGTAATAACTATAATTCAATTTTTGCACACAGTTAAATGTTTCAAGTATTCCTATTTCACAAATAATTCTATTTAGTGTTAATCATTTGTTTGCATATTCTTAAAATGCCTCAAGTATCACAATGTAACACCAATAGTTCTATTTGCACACAGTTAAATGGTTTCGAGCATAGCAATCTAACATTAATGATTCAATTTAACAATCATTCATTTGATTGTACACAGTTAAATAGTTACACAATTCTATTTGAAAGCATAGACGGGACCCTAATAAGTACTACTACCACACCAGATCAGAGATAACCTGAGAGCTATGGTAATGAAGGGATACTCAGTATTCCCCAAAGATCCAGGATAAGAGCCTCAACATCAGATAGTTTGTTATCATATCCAGAACACTCATTCGGGTGAGAGGTACCCCTCTGCAGAGATGTAGTCAGTATTGTCTAGTCCCAGCTGACTGGACTCCCAATTATTCAAGAGTTATGTCGTATGTCTAATGTTAAAATTTGTTCAATTGTCACAGGAGATTTGTCATTGTTTTAATTATGCTTAATTTAGATTTTTCTAATAATTTTTTCTATTTTATTTTTCATGTGATTGTCCTTATTTACATTGGCCCACTCCAAAAAGCTAATTCTTACCTCTTTCAAACTGATTACACTGAATCCATTGAGATGTTATCATTTCCCCAACCCTTTACTTTACCAGTAATCGGCAACATTTATCTCAACAGTTAATCACACCTCTCGTTCCTTATTTCGTTTCAGGGTGATTAAATTCATCCTGCTGATTAACAATGAAAGCGTGGCAATATTCAGAATCTTCATCTATAGATCTTCATTTTCACATCTCGACCATCTCAATCGCTTAATTAATTGGATCTTTTCTTTGATAATACAATAATGAAAATCAAAAGAAAAAGAAAATGAAAGCTAATAATTACTTACAATCCTACCAACATGGGATGAGTGTCTAGGCTCATCTGGTAAAGACGAACACATTCTTGAGTAAATATTTCTTGCTTGAGTGGGTGTGTACAAGTTGGTATCTAGGTCTTTTATCACACATAAATTTTAGAACCCTAAATCCCAACCCATGCCACTACCCCTTTTACTCTGGGCTCCTTGCTGAAAAAATAGTTGATAATGTAAAATGTGGTGATTTGTTATTTAATAACCAGTAAGACTGTTAAATAACAGATTTCAACATTTCATAGGCAATAGTGATGTAGAAATGATGATTCATTAGCTGGAATTCAAGCATACATATTTTCATGTTGTGGCATAAATACAAGTCACTTTGTTTCTAAAGATTAAGCTCATTGATCACTGTAATCAGAGAGTTTATATTCTGGAAAAATGGGCAGTATACACAAGGTATAAATGGCTATATATATATATATATATATATATATATATATATATATATATAAGAGAAAAATGGAAATAAATCAGATGGTATTTAAATGTTAAAAAAAAAGAAATATTCGGAGGGTGTATTTATTTACATAAATATGCCAATGCTTTGTGGGTTTGAAAAAAAAAAATTTTTCAAAGTCATGTTAGAATGTGATCTTAAAATGTTTCATCTAAAATCATTTTCAAATGAAATCAAAACTTTAAAAATTCTTAGAGTTTGATTATCATTAACAGTGCTCCACTTCAAAATGTAATGACATAACTAGTGTTAGAAAATTTTTCTAAAAGGAAGTCTTTGCAACAGATTTTTAAAATTTCATAGAAATAATGAATTGTTAAAATAATTTTGGGATGAAGCATTCTAACATCACTGTGAAGATGGTATAAAAAAAATAAAATCTTGGCATATTTTACTATATAAAGAAAGACATCTGAATATTTTATGTTTTTATATATATATATATATATATATATATATATATATATATATATATATATCAGATCATTGGCCTAATGAGTAGAGTATTCGCCAATGGTCTGGAAGACCAGGGTTCAATCTCAGGTAGAGTCATACCAAAGACTCAAAAAGTGGTACTTGATGACGCTTTGCTTAACACTCAGCATTATAAGGTAAAGCTCAAGGGCAAAGTGGAGCAATCCAGGGAATGGAGTAGCACCCTCCCCTACACCTCGGTGTATTAATAATTGAAAAGGGACCCTTCGGGTCACCCTCAACTAAGATCACCGACATATATATATATAGATGCTATAGTTTGGAGAAGTCAAGCAATTATTTTTAAACAGTCAATTTTTTTTTTTTTTACAAGTTCATATTTCAGTATGCATACACACATGTATATATATATATAATTATCACCGCAGCTTTTTTTTTTTTTTAACTTGATCAAAAAAAGGTAGCATACATACATGCATGACAATGGCTGCTTCTATTCAGTTGATGATCATCTGTTCAAACAGATGTGTGAGAAGAGATATCTAAACAGAGGTAATAACAATGAAAATAATGCTATGTGTTTGAGTTACACACATAGTCAACCATAGTCGAGGCTGACCCGAAGGCTCCCTTTTTGATAGCTACTACACCAAGGTGTAGGGGAGGGCGCTACTCCTTTCCCTGGATAGCTCCACTCTACCCTTGATCTGTACCTTATAATGCTGAGTGTTAAGCAAGGAGGCATCAAGTACCATTTTTTGAGTCTTTGGTATGACTCGACCTGGGATTGAACCCCGGTCTCCCGGGCGATTGGTGAACACTCTAACCGCTAGGCCAATAGTTGTGGTCAAGGAACAAGCATGACTAGCAGCTCTTTAAACACTCCTGAAATTGTCAGAAACATAAGAAATCTCTTTTATGGGATTTTCCCTTGTTACAAAGCAAATCTGAATTGGCAATCATTATGTCCAACAGCAAAAGAGAATGTTCTCACAATTTACAGTACAGATAGATTAGATGGCAGTGTCTCAGAAGAGAATTCATCCATCATTTGATAGGTTTTATTTTTCATCCAGCTGGGTGTCAATGTCAAGAAAAAAAGGGCTGTTGGACTTGTATTATCAGATAACAAGGTTTGTTAGTTGTTTTGTTTTACAGCATATCAACCCTTTTCAGATCATTTAATACCAAATTAAATTTCAAACAACTCAGTTTAGTATAAGTATAGTTTTTGTTTACAAACAGTTAAATGTCAAAACACCTCTATTTCAAACAATTCAGTTTAGCAAAAGTACAGTTTACTTCTATTTGACCTATTGATAGGACTATCAGGTGCTACTACTCCGAGCCAGATGGTAGTCTGCATTCACCAAAGCTCCAGAATTACTGGAACCTCACCATCAGATTGTTTAGTGTCATATCCAGGACACTCATTGGATGGGAGGTGGGGTCTTACCCTTCTGTAGAGAAGTAGTCAGTGTATTCTATAACCCCAGATGACAGGAAAACAGATAACAAGGATGCAATATAACCATTTCATGTGCTTTATTCAAAAATTGACAAAAAACAGGATTGAGTATACCAATACCATATTTGAACAACTTATTATTATATATTGATAATTATAAAGTGTTTATTATAGTGTGTGTATATATATATATATATATATACACACACACACACACACACACACAAATATCTCTGGCACTTAGATAGCATTAGGTCTGTTATCAACCTGTATTAGTGCCATATAAGTTAGTTGGCCAACAATAGTTGAGACCGACCTGAAGACTCTTTTCAATAGCAACTAAACTGAGGTGTAGGAGAAGGCACAACTCCTTTCCCTGGGTGGCTCCACTTACCTTAATCCTTGCCTTATAATGCTGAGTGTTAAGCAAAGAAACATCAAATATCATTTTTTGAGTCTTTGGCATGACTTGACCTGAGATTGAAAACTGGTCTCCTGAACCATTGACAAAAACTCAAACCATTATGCCAATCAAGGAGTTCTAGAAACTCATACATAAAACTTAAAATAATTTTTGCATCCTACTTCTCACCATGATAACAAACACCAGATATTTTCTAGGAGAATGTAACTCATGTTAAGACACTTATTTATTTATTTATTTTTTCATCACTGTAACATTATTCTATTATTCACTCAGTGTCAAATCCTGATAACTAAGTGAAACTGGCTGCAGTGTTATCTCCAAACAACTATCAAACTATTTAATGACAGGGAACAGAAAAATTATGATCCATGAAAACATTATTGAGTGAGCATAATGTTTTAAATGAATTTACCATCTTTGGAGGGTGTGAAGTGCTCACCGAAAATATACACCCTTAGTGTGTGTATATATATATATATATTTTACTAATCTAATATCTACCAGCATTCATGGTACCAGAAAAAAAAAATGAAAAAAACCCCGCCAGGAACAAGAGATAAGAGTATCTTGAATCACCGCCCACGGGAAAAAGAAAAAAATTATAGGTCAAAAAGAAAGAAAAGGCCAACCTCGTCAGACCCCTTGAAAAAAATCAAGGGATAGACAGTCAGTTGGTCAAAAGAAAACTAAAAACCTTCCACGAATCCTGCAATGCTACAATTACAAAAGTACTCAACACAAGTGGAGCCAATTATAAAATTAACTTAAATCACAAGTCGGAAATCTTCTACTAAAGTTTCACCTTATCGGATCATCAGGCTTCCTGATGATCCAATAAGGTGAAACTTTAGTAGAAGATTTCCGACTCGCAATTTAAGTTAATTTTATATATATATATATATATATATTAGGATCGTTCAAAATAAAGTTCTAAGCCTCACCCAGAAAGAGCCATAGTTCAACATTTTTGTGGGAGCAACACACTACCACTTCTTATGAGACTAGATAAACTAATTCAGATTTCATCCAGTGTCTACACAAAGCAGATGTACATAAGTCTTTGCAAGTTGGCCCAAACTGGTGAGTCCATAAAAGAACACCTCTTACAAGTTTGTACTTACTTCTCTAGCAGTACTCTATGACTTGTTCATCTTACTTGGTTTGTGAGATGGGAGGTAAGTGGCTATACATCTGCTGTTTTGGGGGATGTTGCTACAGCATGTAGCATTCTTTAATAGTTTCCATCCAGCTTTTTCTGTCTGTTTTATTAATATCCATGTGGTGCATCCATATAATAGTATGAACACACCTACAGTTTAGAAGAAATATTGTTTTATTTCACTGAATAGATTTGATTTCCATATGATCAATAAACTCAAAAACATTCCACACTTTTGCAAGACATATGTTGACATCACTAACAATAGATAAGATATTGCTACTGAGGTAGGTGAACTAGTCGACTAATTTTTGAGGCTTGTCACTTAAAGTGGAGATGACTCTTTATTTAAAACACATGAACTCTGTTTTATTTGTGTTCATGAATTGGCCAATACCTCCTGCTGGTTGTTCTAAGCTATGCTGTGGGGATTCAACTTGGACTGATGTATTTGCAAGAAGCACTAGATCATCTGCATCTGTCATAGTTGCAGCAGGATATCATCTGCTTCTTCCCTTTTTAGTTCAAAACCTTTTCTTATTATTATATTTATTGACATTCAAAGTTTGTAATCTAAGCAAGTTATAAACAAATATGGTGCTAATGTATTTCCTCGCAAAACTCCAGCAACAATATCAAAGAAATCTATGTTTCCATCAAGTGAGTAAATTCTTGCTCTCTGTTTTTGCAAAGCATCATTATAGTGGTAATAGTTTCTTTGGGGAGACGATGTGCAAGCCATAGCTGTGTCATCTTTCCTCTGTTTATGGAAGCGAATACCTTGGATTAATTTATGAACACAAGTGTTGCCCTGAGATTTTGAGCATGTAATCCTTCGATGATTCAACAGATTGTCACAATCTGCAAATTTGTGGATCAATACTTTTGAAAGCTGTTCTGATTTTTCCTAAGAATTTTTAAAATTTCAAGTTGAATACAATTGAGAAGCATGGAATTATAAACCCTAGCAGCTATAGCAGTAAAAGTTATGCCTCTGTAATTCGTAGTGATTTTGAGGTTGCCTTCCTTGGAGAAGAGAGGATGCAGCCTTTTGTTCAGACACACACAATTCATAAAAACTTATATATAAAATATACTGGCCACCTGAGGATCAACAACAGGAAGATTAGAATCACCTATTTTTATCCTATTATATACTTGAAAATATCGTGATGTTGCTCTTTTCATGTATAAAGCACTATATTACTGATTAAAAATGCTTTTAGCATTAAATTTTAATCAATTATATATATATATATATATATATAAAATAAAACAATTCACTCACTCAAGTCCTTGGCCTAACTAATGAAATAACTTTTAGGCAAAATTCAACTTTATTTATCAACATCATCATCATCATCAAATCGTGCTGGTAGCACGGATATCCCTGACCCTCTCTCGCCACTCCTCCCTATCGTTCATCGTCCTAGGTAGGTCTTCAGGACAACATCCCGTATCCTCACATAGCTGCTGAATGTATGTTCGTGCTGGTCGTCCTGCTTTTGCACGGCCATGTGTGGGGGTCCACAAGAGTACATCTCTTATGAGTTCGTCCCTGCTTCTCCAGCAGTGTCCTGTCTCTAACAATTTGATGCCTTTTTTGTAGAACAATTTGTCTTTGGCCTCAAAATATGCTTCAGTTTCCGATATCACTTATTCACTGGAGCCAAATCTTTTTCTATGTAGCATTATATTGAGGTCTGCAAATAGCTAGTAGTCACTCAAGGCTACATCTGGAGAACAGAGTGGGTGTGGAAGCAATTCAAAGTGCAATTCATGTAGTTTTGCCATTATTGCAATCAACTTGACTCGGTGCATTGTCTTGGTGAAAGAGGACTTTTTTCTTCTTCATTTGCAGCTGTTTTTTGGCAATTTCTTCCTTTGAATGCACCAATAATGCTATATAATATTCACTATTGATGGTTCTTTCTTTCTCAAGGAAATCAACAAACAAATTACCTCACACATCCCAAAACATGGAGGCCAAAACCTTGCCTACTGATGTTTGCATCTTTGGTTTCACCTGTTGCTGTCCACTCAGCAGACAACCAATTTGACTCTGGATTGATGTGGTGGATCCATGTTTCAACCGTTGTCACATATTTACACAAAAACTCCTTTTTGTGTCATTGAAACAGTTACAAACAATGCTCTGAATTGTCGATGCATTGTTTTTGATCGACTGTGAGCAAACGCAAAACCCACTTTGAACACAGTTTTCTCATTGACAAATGCTAATGCAAAATGGTGAATACACAGCCTTCTGATATTTTCAACACCTCTGCTATTTCATGTAACTTCAATTTACTATCAGCCAAAATGAGTTTGTGGAGTTTTTTGGTGTTTTCCAGGACAACTGCCGAATTTGGATGACCTGAGTATTTAGCATCATTTGTGTCTGTATGACCGCATTTAAAGTCAGCATCCGATAACACTTATCAAGCCATTGCTTTGTTTGAACAGTATTTTTTCCCCATCAGAAAGCAATGCTTTATCAACACATGAAATTCAGATTTTTCCATTGTTTTGAAAATTTGCAACAGTAAAGCAAGTAAGTTGGCAACTGTAGTCGAGGGTGACCAGAAGGTTCCCTTTTCAGTAGCTATTACACCGAGGTGTAAGAGAGGGCGCTACTCCTTTCCCTGGATTGCTCCACTTTACCCTTGATATGTACCTTATATTGCTGAGTGTTAAGCCAGGAGGTATCAAGTACTATTTTTTTTGGTATGACTCGACCTGGGATTGAACCCAGGTCTCCCGGACCATTGGCAAACACTCTACCCACTAAGCCAATGACCAGGTAGTTTCACTTAAATAACTGTAATTTGTAAACTAATTATCCAACTGGACTCTAATTTTGACATGTGCCATTTGAAGGTAACTACTTTATAAAAATCATATGGATTTTTTTATTAGTGGCACAATAGAGTGATGTATTATGTGTGTGCATACATACACACACAGTATAATTCATAAATAAGTCCACTGAATAATCTTCATGAAAAGTTAATTTTCTTCAAAAGATTCTAAGATCTTATTTCAATTGAAACATAACCAACTCAGTTGGCTGAGGCTGTAGAATATGCTGATTGTATCTCTGCAGAGGAGTAAGACCCCCTCCAATGACTGTCCTGGATATTATACTAAATCATCTGATGATGAGGCTCCAGTCCTAGAGCTCTAAGAAATGTGGAGTACCCCTTCATTGCCATTACACCCATATCCACTGATTTGGAGTGGTAGTATCTGTTAGGGTGCTATCTATAGGTCAAATAGAATTGTTTAACCATTTACCTGTGAGCAAAGAAATGAACTGTTAAAATGAATTATCAGTGCTACAGAGAAACAGTGTGTAAATAGAACTATTGGTGTTAAATAGCAACACTTGAAGCCATTTAAGTGTATGCAAACAAATGATTAATACTAAATAAGTAGTGACCGTGGTGTAATGGTTATCATTGTAGGAAATGGACACGGCGACACGAGTTCAAATCCTGAACGAGACTGATTGCATTTCACATAGCACTAATACTCTTGGGAAAGGTATGAATCCAATTATTCTCCCTTCTGCTATGGATAAATAGTAGGGCAGACTAGATTCTTCAGCCTTTGCGAGGCAACTAGTCTAGGAGAAGGAAAACTCTGAATTCAAACCTGTTAAACTCCGCTTAAAAATTGACCTTGTGTCATATTCTGCGCAAGCGGAGGGGTTGGGTAAATATGATTAATACCAAATAAACTTATTCATGTTATATCTGCTTGAAACAGTTTAACTGTGTGCAAAAACTGAATTATTGGTGTTAAATAGCAATACTTGCAACCACTTAACTGTGTGCAAATGAATAAATAGTACTGAATTGAATTATTAGTGTTATTTGCCTAATGAGTAGAGTGTTCGCCAATGTTCTGGGAGACCAGAGTCATACCAAAGACTCAAAAAATGGTACTTGATGCCTCCTTGATTAGCACTCAGCACTATAAGGTGAGTATCAAGGGTAAAGTGGAGCAATCCTTGGAATGGAGTAGCACCCACCCCTACACCTCAGTGTTGTAGCTATTGAAAGGGAGCCTTCAGGACACTCTTGACTAAGATCGTTAACTTTACTTACTTAACAGTACTTGAAACCACTTTACTGTGAGCAAACAATAGCAAAAATTAGCTCTAACACATTTAAAAATAAAATTACCAACAAACTATTAACTTACAAATCATATATATATATATATATATATATATATTGAGAAATGGTAGATTTCAGCAAATCTGACAAGATGATAAAAATAAGTGGAAAAATCAAACACTTACATCGGGTATTATTACATTATTTATCCAAGAGTCTGAAAAAGTTTTTCCTTGAATAAAGAATGAAATTATTACTAAACCCATTCTAAGTATTTGATTTAGCCACTTTCCCATTTATTTTTATCATATATACATTATATATATAACCATGTAACTATTTGCAAACAAATGACTGATGTTAAATTGTTAGCATTATATAGTAATACTTAAAACCACTGAACTGTGTGTGAACAAATCATTAACAGCAAATAGAATTATACATTTTTGATAGAAATACTTGAAACATTTAACTGTGTGCAAACAAATGGGCTCTGGCTTGTTTAAAAAGGTTATCTATAAACTATGCCTTTACAGATCATAACAAATGTGTATAAACAGGATTTGGCAATAAATCACCTTCAAGGGTTGATATGCCATAAAACCCAACCAAACGAAACCATTACATAATCCAAATAGAAATTATTAGGTATAATTCATTACCAAACTCTACAACAGTGAAACACTGTAAACAAAAATAAAATTGCACATATGGGATTTGTAGTTATTTTTTAATAGCTATATATTTATATTTTTGGTTACAGAGTTACAATTCTGTCGAGTTTGGTAATAAATAAGACCTAATGATATCCATGTTGATTACATAACATTATTACTAGAAATAAAATCCTAGTATCTTTGGATTAGAAGAAAATTAACTTTATTATTTTAAAAATGGTTTGAGGAGCCCCTCAGTGTAGTAGGGAACATGTAAGACAGCAACATCATAGTAAGCAAGTTCAAACTTCAGCCACACATTAACTTTCAGGCTAAATAACCCTGAGAAAGATATGAACTCCTTATCCCCCCAGCTATGGGTTAAATACTACCACTACTGTTCTACAAGAATGGATTTAGCATTAAATAACCCACAAAGGCTGATAAATGACGAAGGTGTAAAGATTTTCATACTAGCTTACTCAGTGGCATAAAACTGCTGATTAACTAACACCATAAAAATAGCTTGTATAATGTTCAAGAAATAATAAAATCCTGGTATCTTTGGTTTAGAAGAAAAGTAACTTTTTATAAAAGATTTTTTAGGTGCATTTATGGACAATACTGTAAATTTGTGATACTTACTCAACCTCCCATCAAGGTCATTTTATTGTGATGGGCTCATGCATTCAGAGCAGTAACAAAAAAATGCTTCTTTCTGTTGGCATTCTCCATTTTTGGACACCTCAGGCACCAAGCAACCAACTTAGCCCTGCAAAGCAGATATTGTCAAGGAGGATGGCATCAGTGTGTGTTCCTATATATACATATGTGGAGGAGTCCTCATTACATAGTGGATAACATATTGAACTGTAACATTGTAGTAACCAAGTTTGAACTCAAGTTGCGCAAATACTTTCAAGAAAAGTATGAACCTCCCCATCCCCCAGCTATAAGTTAAATACCAATGCTATTATTCTTCTACAGGGATGAATTTGGCATTAAATAATCCATGAAGGTTGACGTCATTAAACAAAAAGAAAAAATATATTCATGTCTTTACTCAACCCCTTCACCATGAACACACCATGTGATACAAAGTCAATTTTTTTAAGTGAAGTAAAGCTGGTTTGAATTCAGTTTTCTTTCTCCCAGATTAGTTGCCTAATCAACTAAAGAACCCCATCTACCCTACTATTTACCCATAGCTGGAGGAGGAGAGATAGATTCATACCTTTCCCAAGGGAATTAGTGCAAAGTGAAATGTAATCCGCCTCATACAGGATTTGAACTCAAATTGCCGATTCCATTTCTTATAAAAAAAACCATAACACTAAGCATGCCTCTATTGCACACACACACACACACACACATGCGTGAGAGAGAGTCATATGCATATCTGTACAAAATGGATCAATAAAAATATAACCTGACATATAGTTATTAGGTGGATTAGATTTTACCAGTATATCTGGAATGGGTTAAATAAACCATCAGAATTTTAATGAAATACGAAAACCTCATTATCCTATAGTAATGTTGACCATATTTATATACCAGTTTAAATGATGAATTGAATGATTTTAACATCACATCAACCCATCTGTGGTTAGGTTCTGTCTAAAGTTGAGGGAATTGCATACTTTTATATTACGGCAACACCACACAAAGCACCAACTATACGGCCACCTGCCTCCCATCATGAAAACTATCCAAGTTAGACAAACCAGATATGCAGGACACTGCTGGAGAAGCAGGGACGAGCTCATAAGTGATGTACTCCTATGGACCCCCGCATATGGCCAAGCAAAAGCAGGACGACCAGCTCGAACATACATACAGCAGTTATGTGAGGATACGGGATGTAGCCCTGAAGACCTGCCAGAGGCGATGAATGATAGGGAAAAGTTGCAAGAGAGGGTCAAGGATATCCATGCTAGCGGCATGACATCATGATGATGATGATATTAACATTTGAGTAAATCTTTAGAGTGTTTTTATACAATATCAGGAATTCCTACCTAATACAAATAATTTGCAAACAGATCTATTTCAGACATAGATGGGACCTTAACAGGTACTACCACTCTGAGTCTGAGTGGACTTGGGAGTAATGACAGTCAAAGGGTGATGCCACACTCCCCAGAGCTACAGAAATGGAGTCTCACCACCAAATGCAGTTTAATATCATACACAGAACACTTTTTGGTAGTGGGGGTTTTACTCCTCTGCAGGAAAGAAAAAAATGTTTTCTAAGACCTTCCAACAAGGAAAATATCGGTTTAAAGTTCCATTAAAAAATAAAAAATTAATAAACAAATGAAATCTCAGTAATAAAGTACCAAACACTTTAATTCACTTCCATTAAAAGAAGAAAAAAAAGAAAAGATAGTAATTTGAACTATAGCTATTTGATTGTTTTATACAAAACCCAGCCATTATAATTTCTAATCATGAAGCTATATAAAAGATATGATACAATTCATTCACTAAAGTGTCATGACATTGTTTCTTTTTTTCTATTATTTTAAGTATTTTATATTTATTAAATGTTGTATCTCTTGTTTGTGAGATTTAGATTCACAGGTCAATGTCAGTTTGTTTTTTGGTTTCTTTCTTTCTTTCTTCTTACGACTGTGCTGTTTATGGTTTCTGTGACATTTCCAATGTATAGCATAAACAGATTTTTTTTTGTTTTTGTTTGACACTCTTAAATTTTATAATGAGGCTTTGTTATTTGGTAAGACTTCCTTTTCCTAAATACAGCCATTTGTAAAGATTTATTGATACATTAAGTAAATATGCATAAAAAAAAACAAAAAGAAAAAAAACAAGAATTCTGGATTACCCATCCCAATCGTTCATATCTAAGAAATTATTTTCTTTGGGTTTTTTTTTCTACATATTTGAGCTAAACATATTCAACTGACCTGATTAATATGAAATATTTTTGTTGTTCTCCCTTCAGATAAAAATTTGATTTAAATAAATTTCAATGTTTGTCAATATATATTTGTACTTGTATGTCATAAAGCTGCAATGAAAAATTACTCATTGAGTCAGAATTATGTTACACTTTATGTCAAATCTTATGATTCATAAACTCTTCATTGCAGTAAAAAAATTGTCTATAGGCTGTTTGATGTCACCAACTGTTGGACTTATAAGTGACCAAAAATTTGATAAGGAATTGAGCTATTTTGGCCAATCAGAAGGCACCAAAAGATTGAAGCTGTGGATGCTTCCTTGATCCCATCAAAAACCTAATTAACACCCTACATTCCACAATAGGTAGTTCTCATCATTGTAAACCCCCTTCCCATCTTCAACAGACAGGTGTTTCCTTGCTCACCTCAAAGGTCAGGTATAGATAACACTCAGAATATATCTGTTTTGGACAAAGCCAGCTTAACCACACATACACACTAAAGGATAACCAAAAACAAGTTATTCATGAACTTATCAAGAACACAACACCATAGAACTGATTTTCAACAATTTAGCTTCTTTGTTAGCTCTCTGAACTTATGTAAGGAAAAGGAACTCTCTTGTACATTTCTATAAAAAAAAATTCCACCCCATTTGTTGATTCTATTGTTTCTTACCATTTTTTTCCCATCCTGTTATTTACCAGACAGTACAACATCCTGGTAAACAAGTTGTGTCTATCCCACACCCTCTCCTTCTCTGTATTACTGTATACAAATATAGGAGTTGCTTATGATGTAATGGTTATTATCGTAGGAAATGGACACAGCAACCCAAGTTCAAATCCTAGACTAGGTTGTTCGTATTTTACATAGCACTAATACCCTTGGGAAAGGTATGAATCCAACCATTCTCTCTCCAGCAATGGATAAATAGTAGGGCAGACTGACTCTTTAACTTTGGGATGGCAACTGGTCTAAGAAAAGGAAAACTTTGAATTCAGACCTGTTAAACTCTACTTAAAAATTTACCTTGTGTCACATCCTGCTTGTGTGCAGGGATTGGTAATACGTAGAAATATAATAGTTATCAAACTGTTTTTCGACTTTTCAGTTAAATAAACAATTGATATAACATTCTAATCCCAAGACGATGGCCAGAAAAAAAGAATTTCTATCATGATTATCTTACTTTTTTTACTTCTAGATGCTTTTTCTAATCCCAGACTCAGCATTTGAGGAAAGACCAGGAAGTGTTTTGCTTCTGATTAAGGTACAGACTCCACTCTACAGAAAACATCTAAGAAGATTTTCTATTCTTGAATACCCTTTCTAAAGCCAAATGTTTGTTAGTAGATATCCATTGATGGTTTTACATGATAATCTTTTTCCCCTCACTAAGAAAGATTATTCCAAATCACAAACAATCTTGATACTTTTACTATCCGAGGGTGAGCAAGCTTTGCGAAAAAGGTTTTTAACAAGCAATAGGAAGCAAATAGCTACATTAATGTGATCCTAATATTACTATATCTGTGAAAACAATTTTGTTTCATTGTGTAGTAAAAAAATTACATAGTTATAGCAGAGTTCCAACTTTCTTCTTGTATTGACCAAACAAACAGATTGGAAAAGCATCTCTGAAATCATAATGACTATTAATATGATGAATGATTTTTTTCATGTATTATATTGGCAAAGTTCCTTACTTAAACTTTTTGACAGCATATATAGCTTTGCCAAGATCATTAAAAGAAAAAAATATGAATAAAGCAAGCCAAGCATAATTTAATAAGAGAAAACTAACACACACACAAAAAAAAATCATCTGAAAATAATCACTTCTTTTATGTGTGATAGGCAAAAAATTTGGCTTGAATCTTGGATCAAAAAGAGATTTAATGACAAACACTTTGCAATAAAAATGTACTCTATGTATCTTTAAAAAAAATTTCCTGTCCCTTAATTGTTAGTACAGTTAGAGTATGAAATCTATATACATATGAACCAACTATTATAGGACAGAAGTAGATAATTTCTGATATCAAGATTTATTAATGCATTTTGTTCATATTAATCTTAAAACCACAAAAATTCTAATATTATGAACAGTTTTCTAAACCTTTCTCATAGTATATAATAAAAGAACACAAATTCAATTTTTTAAGAGGAGTACAGCTGGTTTGAATTCAGGTTTTCCCCTCTCTTAAACTGGTTGCCTAACCAAAGCTAAAGAATCCAATCTGCCCTAATGTTTACCAATAACTGGGGAGAAAATAGAAATTTATCCTTTTCCAAGGATATTTGTGCAAAGTGAGACACAAAGAGCTTTGTCTAGGATTTGAACACAGGTCACCAATTCCATTTCCTGTGAGAACTGTTATGCTACATACACCTAGAATAAAATATTGAATTGTACATAATCCAAAATTGACAACCTCTATCCCAAAACAGTTGCCAATTAGTATATGAAATTTATACAGAAATGTAATGACTTATGGGACAGAGTAGATATTTTTTGATAATGATTGGCATGATGGTTAGAGTGTTTGCCAATGGCCTGGGAGACCGGGGTTCAATCCCAGGTCAAGTCATACCAAAGACTCAAAAAATGGTACTTGGTGTCTCCTATTCAGTTTAGCATGAGTACACAGTTTAATTGTCAAAAACATTTCTATTTCAAGCTATTCAGTTTAGTCATAGTTGACGATCATAGTCGAGGCTCCCTTTTCGATTGCTACTACACCAAGTTGCAGGGGGCTACTCCTTTCCCTAGATTGCTCCCTTTTACCTTTGATCCGTACCTTATAATGCTGAGTGCTAAGCAAGGGGACATCAAGTACCATTTTTTGAGTCTTTGGTATGACTTGACACGGGATTGGACTCCGGTCTCCTGTACCATTGGCAAAAAAACAGTTCTAATTCAGTTTAGTATAAGTACAGATTTTGTTTACCCACAGTTAAATGTCAAAACAGTTCTATATTAAACAATTCAATTTAATGAGAGTACAGTTTCAACGTCAAAAATAGTTCCATTTCAAACAATTTAGTTTAGCATAAGCACGCAATTTAAATGTAAGCACAGTTTGTCAAAAACATTTCTAATTCAGACAATTCAGTTTAGCATAAGCATGTAGTTAGTTCTATTTAACCCATAGATAGGGCCCTATCAGGTGCTACCATTCTGAGCCAGAGTGGACCTGGGAGCAATGGCAATGAAGGGGTGCTCCACATTCCCCAAAGCTCCAGCATCACTGGAACCTCACCATCAGATTGTCTAGTGTTATATCCAGGACACTCATTGATGAGGGTCTAACCCCTCTGCAGAGGTGCAGTCGGTGTATTCCACAGCCCCAGCTGACTGGGCAAACTGGTATAAAAGAAGAAAAACTGAATTCAAACCAGTTGTAAACATGAAAATGAATGTGCTCCTACTTGAATAGTGCCCCCCCCACTTGAGTAGTGCCCCCCACTACCAAACCAGGTTATGGGACCAGTAAAAGTAGTAAGTTTAAAACTACTATGGGACAAAGGTAATAGTTTATTCTGGCAATGTCAAACCATTATAAAGATATATTAATGGTGCCCGTGGTGTAATGGTTATCGTCACAGGATATGAACACGGCGATACGAGTTCAATTCCTGGACAAGACTGATTGCATTTCACATAGCACTAATACCCTTGGGAAAGGTATGAATTCAATTATTCTCCCTCCAGCTATGGATAAATAGTAGGGCAGACTAGGTTCTTCAGCCTTGGTGAGGCAACTAGTCTAAGAGAAGGAAAACTCTGAATTCAAACCTCTTAAACTCCGCTTAAAAAAATTGACCTTGTGTCATATCCTGCCCGAGCGGAGGGGTTGGGTAAATAGGATAAAGATATATTAATGAGCATCTGATTATATTAATCAGGAAAACACAAAAATATTACTTATATCATTATGGACAGTTTTGTAAAAATGTTTTCGCAATATGATAAATAGAAACAAAAAAAAACCCCAAAAAAACACATTCGTTTTTGTTCTTTAAGTAATACTAAATGATGGATCTTGTAATCTTGCTGGCAGCCAACAATCATGTCTAACTGCCATCTACTTATCATTGCTTACTATTCATCCAAGTTGGCGTCCTGATGAGGATAATTTTCTGTCTGTGGATTATTCAATGTTTTGGCATTGAATTAGAAGTAGGAATCAATCCAAAGAAAATCAGAAATAAGGAAATAAGTGGCATTGTTTTGATTTTTGTTTATGTATATTCTTCAGCTACCTTTTAATGATTTTTTTTTTTTGTGAATCAAATAGCATCAACTATCAAGCTTAGAACTTCAAAATATTAAAGAGTATTTTAGACTGGTTTGGATAATCTTAAACAGTTATTTGTTCTTAGTTTCAAGCTATCTCTCTTTCCCATGGTTCTAGGATTTTGATTCTGGTTCAATTTATCAAATGTAAATTGAGTTTATCTTAGTTTCTTCAGTTCAAATAAATTCCTTATTTCATTGTACAGGTGAGTTGAGGGTCTAAAATGAACCATTATAATAACAACAAAATGGTCATAAACAAAGACTCCTGTTGATCCTCTGCTGAGCATAAAGCCACAACCACACCATATCAGGGGTGTTGAAATTTTAGTTTCAAGTAGGTTTTTATAGGGTCAAATGGCTTGCCCCAAGCCTCTTACTTTTGAACTCAGTTTTTCCTCATAGATTGATTTACTTACCTAGTTGGTTTGGTTTCTTTGTTTAATGGCATATCAACCTTCATGGATTATTTATTGTCAAAGCAATCCTTATAGAAGTGGAGAGATAAGGGGGTTCATACTCTTCCCAAAGGTATTAGTTCAAGAGTGAATGCAATACAATGTCAGTTTGTTTGGGTTTTATGGCATATTAACCTTTGTTGGTTACTTAATGCTAAATCCATTTTTATATAAATAGTTCTATTTCAAACAATTCAGTTTAGCATAAGTACACGGTTTAATTGTCAAAAACATTTCTATTTCAAGCTATTCAGTTTAGTCAAACAGTTCTAAGTCAAACAATTTACTTTTGTATAAGTATAGTTTTTGTTTACACACAGCTAAATATCAAAACAGTTCTATTTCAAGTAATTCAGTTTAGCATAAGTACACATTTTAGTTCTATTTGACCCATAGATAGGACCCTATTAGGTGCTACCACTCCAGGCCAGAGTGGACCTGGGAGCAATGGCAATGAAGGGGTGCTCTGCATTCCCCAAAGCTCCAGCATTACTGGAACCTCACCATCAGATTGTCTAGCATCATATCTAGGATACTCATTGATAAGGGTCTAAACCCCACTGCAGAGATGCAGTCAATGTATTCTACATCCCCAGCCAATTGGGCAAGAGTGACCGAGGTTAGAACTCACTCACTACAATGTTACAGTACAACACATTAGCCACTACACTATGAGGACTCCCCACAACCAAGTTGAACTAGGGTTCTATTCTTGATTGTTCAGTTGGAGTTCTCTTATTTAGGAAACAACAGTCATGAGGCTCCAAAATTCTAACATCTCCAGGACAGTGGCCTAGTGGATAAAAGCAATGGTAAAGCTAATCTCAGAATTACATATTTCAGCTATTTCAGAAATAAGGAATTATTATACACTGAACGATTAATATAACTTATGTTCACAGGAAATGGAATCAAAGAACCAAATTCCAATTCTGGTTCAAGTTTTTGAATTTTATTTGAACTAATGTTCTTGAGAAAGCCATCAATCCAGCTTTGTCTTGTGAATGCAACTAGTAAAGGAAAAGGATAATTCTGAATTAAAAATGGTGGTACTCTGTTTAAAAAAGTGACCTTGTGTCACATCCTGCTCATGGCAGAGGGGTTGGGTAAATACATATGCCAAACTATATGAACTAGTATCCTCATCTTGGTTGTTATAGTCACAACACTTCAGTAACAAAGAGGAATAAATATTATGCATTGGTCTATTTAAACTAGTATCCTTATCTTGGTTGTTGTTATGGTGACCAATCTGCATTATAATGAACTCTTCCTCCTTTATAAATACTAACCCTATTTACTCTCGGAGAGACTTCCTCCCAGCAAGAGCTGGGACATACTTTGGTCGGCCGTGTTGGTCAGTACACAGATCTGACAGAGTGTGTCCTGGATACGCTGGCAGTTGGTCAAGGCCATCTGACATGGATTCTGGTAAGCCAGCATTCATGTCGGGCATGCCAGGACTGGCATCCTCAAGCCTCTGGGGTCCATCCCCTCCAGGCTCTTACCCTCCTTGGAGGGGCTAGGTTTATCACCTGGCACTTGACGCACCCCTTTTTAGGAGAATGCCAATGTGAACAGAGACATTTTTTCAGCTGAGCATGTCTGGGATATGGCCCTGCACCTGGATCCACATAAAAAGGCCTAGTGCCACACTCGACTGATCAGTGGGATGAATGACAAATACCAAGCAGTCGAACCTGACAGTGTCAGACAGATACTTCTACCAGCTGTACTAACATATCTGCAGAGGGGTTAGACCCTCATCAATGAGTGTCCTGGATATGATACAAAACAATCTGATGGTGAAGTTGTACTTGTATATATGTTCAGTGTCTTCTTTCTGGCCCTTAACAAGCCACAACAGTTGTTATAGTTACAACACTTCAGCTGTTGTATCCTCTGTTGATTAAGACATTACATTTAAGGCTAAAAAATTTTAGCACCTAATTCTTTTACAGGACAATGTCCAAGCACATCTACTTCTAAATAGTGCACTATGCATCTATAATAGTTGTGAGTTCAATCTCTAAGTCAAGCAGTAAAAGTCATATATGCTAGTTCAGTGAGAAAAGCACAAGTAGTAGAAAAATGAATTAACTTGGAAAATTGACTAAAATAACCTGGGGTGAAGAAAGTTATATATTTTAGATTGCAGCTGATAGATATGACTAAAGACTTTCTTTTTTAATCAAACTGAAAAATAAAAATTTCTTAAAATGCATTTTTACTCACCGGTACTTTTCCGTTTTTTTTTTTTTTTTTTTTTTTTTACATGCTTGTAAAATCTGAAGCTGGGGTTTAAAATACTGATATTATGTCACAATATATATATATAAACACACACACACACACACATATATCATTTGTCCTACATATTTAACTATGGGCATAAACAATTCACATTTTTCTTCACTGATCTTAAAACGGTAATTTTCAATTCTTTCCAATAAGTTTTTTTTACATCTTTTGCATGTTGATTTCAGGTCTCTCTTTTAATAAATATATCATCCAAATATGATTATGCACAATCCAAGCCAGAAAGCATCATATTCATAATCTGTAAGAATATACTTGGTACTACCTTTACACAAAAAGGAAATCGGTTAAATTTGTACAGTCCTTTATGTGTATTAACTTAATAGTTTTGAACACTCACCATCTATGTGTAGGTAGCAGTTGGAAAGATTCAACACAAAAAAAAAATTCATTACCATCTAATTTGGCAAATATTTCCTCTGTACTTGTTAACAAGTAGTTATATTGTTTCAAACTTATTTAAAACGCTGTTGAAAAAGTAGCCCATTCGTAGATTTTTTTAATTTCTTTTTTTAACAAACTGTCAGTGATGTCCATTCAGAATAGTCTATTTTTTTTATATCACTCCTAATTTTTCTAGTCGGTTCAATTCCTTATGAAATGGTTCTAACGCAGCAAAAGGTACTTTTTTTGGAGGGGGGGGTAAAAATAGGTGCTACATTGTCTTTTACTTCAAATTAAGCATCTGTTTTTGTGCCCCTACCCAGACCTTTTGAGAAGACTTCTGGAAAACTTTTTAATTCATTCTTTAATTTTTTAGTCCCTGTATTAATGCTGGTGGTAACAATATTTATTTTGTTGCAGGAGGAGTTAATTGGGAGGTCTCATAAATCAAATAATGCAATCCAACCTGTTCCAAATAAATTAACTGTATTCTTTAAAACAAACACAACTGCATTTTTTGTTTTACCAACAGAAGAAATGTTGCAAGTGAATTCACCCAAAAACTTAAATTTCTTTCCGGAAACTCCATGGGCAATTTTTTCAAAGTTACCAAACTGGGTTTACCCATTTTTTTTCATGCCTCTTCATTTCTTATAGTGATGTCAGACCCTGTATCTAGTTGTAGTTTTATTTTGACATTACTAATTTTTACAAAAACAAATTTCATCTTTTGAGATGTTTCTAGCTCAGTTAATGACACTTTCGAAGTTTTGATAATTTTTCCTAAGTAAGTAACAATTCCCAAAAACTTTTGTTGTTCCTTTTGTAGTTCGAATTGCTGTTCCTTTTGTAGTTCCTCTTTTTATTGTTCTAGTTCTTTCAGTTGTTGTTCTTGTTGTCCCTGTTGTTGTTGTCTTTGTTGTTCCTCTTGTTGCTTTTGTTGTTATTTTTGTAGGGCCAGCATTTGAGTCATGATAATTTTAAATTCATTTTACGGAGATGTGCAGAATATTTTGTAAATTAGTCTTCGAATAACCTCATCTGATTATTTATCAGTAGTCCTTCAAATATGTCATCACTTTTGTGAAATGGTAGATATTTTTTTTAGTTTCTTTGCATAAGTTACTGAGAATACTTCGTTGTTACTTTTTAAAGTAGTATATCTTTTTTTTTAGTTTCCTCATCATCACTTTTGTAATGCTCACATGTGCATAAAAAGAAAAAATGATTGACAAACAATTAAACAAATGCCTAAGTATTTCATTCAACTGAAAGAACACATTAACAGAAAACAAGACAAACAAAAATAGTCACTATCCATACACTGCTGGCCAAGATATAACTGTAGTCTTTTTCACTAAGGACCATCTAACCAATGTTCACCAACTAACATCCCATGCTAATTGCCCTTTTGACACACATCCCATGCTAATCAATATGGAACTGCTATCTAAATTATCTAGAGACCCATCACTTCCATCCACTGGTGATAGGTGTTCAATCACCAGCATCTCACTTTATTCCTATATGTCATTTTTGACAGACACTTTTTCAAAGTAAATCCAAGGTAAAATGAAAGAAAAAAGTTTTTAAAAAGAAAAGGATCTTAAAATTGGGAGGCGACAAAAAAAAATTCATAGTCCCGATCAATTTAATGACAGCTGAAATATTTCTAATTTACCTTTGAACTCGTTCTGTCAACACAGAGTCAAACATTGACTATTAGTCACAACCACTTTAAAGATGCTGAGGAAGTTCTTAATCTAAGCCCTGCGTAGAAAAGAAAAGTTGATTTGGTATGCATTTATATTCAATAAGTGCTCACCGATTGTGGACTCACATATCTGTGAATGCCAACATGATTATATTGGTCCAAAGAATTCACAGAATCATGGCAGCAGTTATAAGCACATGCTGTGTAAAAACAAACTGCAGCGAATTACATAAACACAATATTTCTGTCATCCACATTGTTAACAAGTGGCTTCATAATTAAGCCACTATGGGTCGTAAATGACTTGAACACAAAGAAATCAGTAATAATATGTGAACACTAGGAATATGACAAAATAATTGGAATACATCAACAAACCATGAAAAAAAGTTGCAACTGCTGTGAAGGTACATTTGCGGAAAGATTAAGATTCACTTGAGGGGGAGGGATCATTCACAAATGTATATACATATGCAAACATATCCATTTATACACAAACACACATTTTTATATAACATACACACACATATATACGTATACTGACATACATATTAAAGAAATTTTTGTCGTTTGTCCTATGAAAGAAAAAATTAAATAATTTCAAATGAATAGATCCACAAGTGAAACACATATATACAGACACATACATATCTATACATACACATGTACACATATGTATACATGTGGAGATTAATAAAAAAAAAAAAAAAATCAATTCAAAAGGCAGTAGTTCCCAGAGGCCCCTAACAGGAAGTAGAAACAGCGCATGCCGAAAAAAAGGGCCTTCTCTGCAATGAAGAGAAACTTGCTCTCATTCAGTGGTGACCACTGAAACTGGAAAGACCTACTTCTCTCCTACTGCTGGTAGAGAAAACCATGTGTCCACTTAACAGCATGCTGGCTCACTCTCCCACGAGTAGATCTTCAAACTCATAATTCACCAGAAACACTTTCCTATAGCAAACTGACACTGCCAAAACAAATACTACTAAAAACATCAACTGGACATAACCTCTGACTTTTAAATTGGCAATGATTAATTTACATTTTTTCTAGACATTTTCATCAATCTAGGTGTTATATTCTATAATCTAAATTGCTCAGCCACGTACACTTGTTCATTTAAATTCTCAATTTCAAAATTGAAAAAATTATAGCTTTATTCTGAAAGCTTTTTGATTACACTTGTATATATGTACGTATATAAGTATGTTTGTCTAACAAGTATATAAGTATGTATATAAGTATGTTAGCATTTATGCATTGTTGATGAATAAACAAGTATTCATCTATCATTGTAATAAACAACTGCTATACTTTAGTATAGCAGTTGACCTATTTGTGTGGTTTAGAATATGCTAACCCCAGCAGAGGGTTAAGATCCCCACACACACACCAAAAAAAAATGCTGTCCGAGGTATGACACTAAACTGTATCTGTTGTTGAGGCTCTAGTTCAGGAGCTGTAAGGAGTGTGAAGTACTTTTCATTACCATAAATAGAACTGTTTAAAAATCATATGTATTCAATAAGAATACTTGATATCATAACAAAATTATTTGTATTAATAGATACTTGAATCTTTAATTGTTTACAATGGGTTACTCCCAGGTCATACCAAAGACTCAAAAAAATGGTACTTGATACCTCCTTGCTTAACACTCAGCATTATAAGGTAAGGATTAATGCTAAAGTGGAGCAACCCAGGGAATGGAGTAGCGCTCTCCCCAACACCTCAGTGTAGTAGCTATTGAAAAGAGAGTTTCAGGTCACCCTCAACTATGGTTGACTATTATTGGTTACTTGAAGCCATACAACTGTGTGCAAACAATTGACTCTTTCTAAATAGAAATAATGACTTGAAACCACATAATTTTTTTCGTATTAGGTAAGAATACTTGAAATCATACAGGTTAGTGCAAAGAAACTCTCAAGAAACAATACAAAAAACTTTAAATGTACATATAATGTACACAATTCCCTCAGCATAAAATAATCCCGGGCAGATTAATATGCTATTAAAATCAATTAATCAAAAAGGTTCAAACTTGTTAATTTGTAATTTACTAAGCTTGTTGCTTAGATGTGGCACAAGGCCATATGAAAGGGGCACCCAATGAGACTCGAACTCATTCGTGTAGGTTTGCTAGTCGAGCTTGCTAACCATTACACCACCAAAGGCGCCTTTCAAACTTGTTAATTTGAGGTAATAAATTTCCTGAATTGTATGAATTAATATTTTTCTTGTTGTCACATTAGTTGAGACACTGACAAGCAATATTATTAAAATAATTTTGTTCAGAGCTTTGTCATTAGAGTTGCTAAGAAGATAAGCCTTTTAGAATGTGAAATTATTATTGAACTTAGAAAGGCGAACTTTTAACTACTGCTCAAAATAAATGACATTTTTCATGGTCCATCTCAAAGAGAAGATATTGTTAACATACCATATAGAAAACATGGTATAATAATTGCCAATATCTATAAGAACACAAGAGAATGTTTAGGAATCATAACAAGTGATTATTCATCAAGAGAAGATAAAGATGGGCAGGGGGTTATATTGAAAAACAGCATGACCAAGATAGATATCTGTGTACTAAAAAAAAGTATGTTCATGTTCTGGGATTTAAAAAAGCAAAACATTACAAATCTAAATATCATTCATGAAATTTATTTTAAAAATAAAGAAAATAAGGTATGTAAGGGGAAGTGAAAAAAGAACAAAAGGTTGGTCATGTACTGAAAACATGAAAGGAGAAAAAAAGTTATTTTCTTAAAAAGCTGAAAATGTTATAGAATAGATACATTTATGCATACATTTACTTCAACACATACATTTACATATACAAGAGTTTTGCTTACATATAAAGAAATATGTGTATGCCTGTGTGTGAGCAAATATGTGCAACTATCCATATAAATGTAAATGTTAATATATAATAAATGTGCTGGCTAATGTGTGTTTACTTGAGATGAATGAGAATTTTTTTTTTGAATTTTTTATCTATCATTTTTTTTTTCTCCTTCCTGCCTATACTTTGTTTCAATTATAAAAGAAATGGATGTTTTTCACTGATGCACATTTCTGCTAATTCTTTATTTACTGTTGTATTCTAGAGATGTTGGCCCTGAACACCTAAACAAACATATGTAGAAGATAATAAACAATTTATTATATATATATATATATATATATAGATAGATAGTTAGATAGATAGATATCACAAACACAAAAGTTTTTAATATACAAACATACATACATATCAAAATGTTTTTCTGTATACTCACACAAACATGTATACATTTCTCCCTCTCTCTCTCTCTCTCTATATATATATATATATATATATTCACTTCAATCTACTTTTGAATATATATTTATATGCATATATAATTATGACATACATACATACATACATACATATACAGAGGTATGCTTGTGTATATATATATATATATATATATATATATATATATATATAAAATTAATTTTTAAACTTGCATGTATATGTATACTTAAAAAATCATTTTATTATAATCAATACCTATGTGCTTATATATATATATATATAAGCACATAGGTATTGATTATAATAAAATGATATATATATATATATATATATATATATATATATATATACACTTTCCTGATGTGTGCATATTACATCCACTGCTGACATGATATACATAGGATCATGCTATGTTAATGCAAGTTTGCATACTTGTATGTCTGGATATATATTTAGTAAGATATGAACAACTGTACAAAAATCCTATATATATATATGTGTGTGTGTGTGTGTGTGTGTGTGTGTGTGTGGAGGTGTATGTATATATGTGTGTATGGAAGTGTGTGTATAGTCATCTACAGAGACTGTTTCATTGTATCACAACTCTTCAGTGTGGCAAGACATGCGAGATGCTCAAAGCTGAGATCAAAACCTGGCTGACTTTACATGAGCCAGATATTCTACCACACAGCCACTATATATATATATATATATATATACATACACACACACATATCTGTACAGGGGCAGGCTGAAAAGTTTATATGTCAAATCTACTGTTTTTGACTTTCTGACCAATGTGATCCAAGCACTGCAACACTGATGGAAAAGTGTGTGGACTGCAATGGGAACTATGTTGAAAAATAAACCTCATTTGGTCACATTGTATGAGACTATCTAGGTCAGCCAATGAACTTTTCAACCAACCCTCATATACATTATGTGTGTATGCATTATGCATATGTGCCAGTATATATTTGAGAATATATATCTATGTACACGAATATCAAAATATATACATTTATGAATATACAGTTTATATATATCTAGCAGCACCCCACAAAACAACAGCTCGACGGCCACCTGCCTCCCATCTCGGACCATCCAAGATGAGCAAGACATGCTGGAGAACCATGGATGAACTCAAGTTCTACTATGGACTCCCTCACATGGGCACACCAGCTTTGGCTGACCAGTAAAGACTTGTATTCATCAACTCTGTACAGACACTGGATGTCATCTATAGGACCTGCTAAAAATGATCAATGATAGGAAGGGATGTGAGTCAATAATAGGAAGGGTGAAAAATTATCAATGATAGGAAGGGATGTGAGTCAATGAGAGGAGTGAGTCAAGGGAATCTTTGCTATCAGCACAATTTAATATATACATATTCTTTAACACACATATACAGATATATCTGAAAAATATACATCTATCTTTTTATAATTATGCCTATGTATACACAAGTTTCCTTACATAAATAATTGAAATATACACTATTCTGATAGGCATATTTTTAATAACCTTTTTTCTTTGCCTTACTATTCTTTGCCCCCTGAATTTTTTTTTTTTTTTTTTTTTTTTTTTTGTGGGAGACAGTATTAGATCATCTTTTTAAGAGGAATACAAATCTACAATGACATTGAATGCTTTGTTATTTTAAAGTCTGTAGTCACGACTCCAGAAATTCAGTCATTTTACTTTTTGTTTGTTTGTTTATCACCTCCCAAGAACGTTAAACCTGATTTGAAAATATTAATTTTTTTAAAGCTTAAGATCATGTTTTTCCAACATTATTTTCGACACAAGCATCCCCCCCCAAAAAAAAGGAAAAAAATAAAACAATGTAAAATTAATGTAGAATTCTTTTTTTCAATTGTGATTTATTTTGCTTTAAAACCATGATGTAACACTATATTTGAGGAGGCACTCATAGTGCAATGGTTATCATTCAAGAAAAATGGAAATGGTGACCAGAGTTCAAATTCTGGACAATTGCATTTTGCATGATATTCTTGGGGAAGGTATGAATCCAACTCTTCTCACCACAGCTATGAGTCAATAGTAGGGTAGACTGGCTTTTTAACCTTGGCCTGGTCACCAGTCTAACCAAAAGAAAACTGAATTCACACCAATTGTATGCTGCTTAAAAATTTACCTTGAGTCACAGCTTGTTCCTAATGAAAAAGTTGAAAAAAAAAGTAATCATAAAAATTTAGTAAATAACACATTTATTGTAGCAATATGTTCCCACCCTTATAAGTGGTAATATTGCAACCTCAAACCAGATCTTTCAAGTAACTTGCTAACAGCCATATTTTAAAAAATAGCAATTGCTGACCCCATAATGTTCAATCTATAGCCAAGCTTTTACCAAAGATGTAAGGAAAATGGTAAACAGTTGGTGGCAAAATTCTGAGAAGGTTTTATTGAATTTTATTATAACAAATGAATTCTAATTCAAAGAAAATTCTTCAAGAAAATCAATCACTGTAACTTCAGAAAATTAAAAAAAAAAAAAAAAGAAAAGCGGGTCATGAAAGTAACAGATACAGTGTATTTGAAAAAGAAATGCTTTTATTATTTTCTGGTGATTGTGAAAACATGAAACTGTCAGTTGTGATATGTTTGCATTTTAAAGATGTTATCTCTGCTAGAATGAAATGAGATTTCTTCCAAGCCGTAGGTATGTCAATACTACAATATAACAGCAATACCAGGACTTTAACGAAACAATCCCAATCGGCTGGGTCGGTAGAATACACCGACTGCATCTCTGCAGAGTAGTAAGACTCCCCCAACGAGTGTCCTGGATATAACACTAAACAATCTGATGTTGAGGCTTCAGTAATGCTGGAGCTTTGGGGAATGAAAAGTACCCCTTTACTGCCATCACCCCCAGGTCCACTCTGGCCCAGAGTGGTAGCACCTGATAGGGTCCTATCTGTTGGTCAAATAAAACTAAACTGTATTTATGCTAAACTGAATTGCTTGAAATAGAACTACCACTCCGGACCAAAGTGGACCTGGAAGCGATGGCAATGAAGGAGTACTCTGCATTCCCCAAAGCTCCAGCATTACTGGAACCTCACCATCAGATTGTTTAATGTCATATCCAGGACTCTCGTGGGGAGGGGGTCTTACCCCTCTGCAGAGGTGCAGTCGGTGTATTCAACAGCTCCAGGTGACTGGGCAAAGGAGGGAAGTGGGGTCCATATCTTTCCCAAGTCTAACTTCCCCTGAACCATCTGGAGAAAAAGCTAGATGGGAACTACACAAGGATACTTCATTTTGAACAAATCCTGACAATACAGCAGTTTTACAGCCACTTGCCTCCCATCTTAAACCATCCAACTTAGATGAATAAGACATGCTGGGCAATGCTAGAGAACCAGAGATGAACTCATAAGCCAACTTCTCTGGTGAGCTTCCACATATGGACACATCAGTGTCAGCCACCCTGCAAAGAATGATGGCCATTAGGGATGGAGGTGGGAGAGTGTGAAGGGAATATATACTGTCAGCACAACTTTATATATATATATATATATATATATTAGTAATAAACAGATACAGACAGTATAATTGTGTGTGCAATCTGCATATATCAATTTATATTCATATTTTATTCATGCGCAATATAAATTTCTATGCAAGATATATTTCTGCATGTGTATATCAACAAAACATAGATGACAGAAGATGGATAATGTATTTTATTAATACTTTTATGTTTAAATCACACAGGAAAATTATGAATAAATATGGAAATATCAACAAAGTCAGCACTGCTAATTATTTAGTAATTAAATACTTATTGCTTAGAAGTGTTTTTGGACTTCAAATAATTTTTCATTCATATATACAATGTGCCACTCAAAGGTTTGGGAAATTTGACTATGAATGAACACCTACCATAGATAATTATGGTGTTGACCTTGTTAGCACACGAAGTTGGAACAAGTGAATACTGTTCACAAATGTACTCCTCACAAAGGATAGGTATTAAAGTCCAGACTACAGTCTGTTTGCAGGTTTATATTATCCCAAGAAGATAGATAAATAGAATCAGCTATCTATGCCTCATTTTTTAAGAAAGAATATAAAGATTATCCCCTAAAAGGATAGCTTTCTTGAAAATTAGTCACTAAAACCCGGCTTTAGCTGATAATCATCAATTCAAGGCCTCAGAGTGAAACTTGCTACTATCTCAGCCACTGAGTAAAACTTGACTAAGATTGGATTTATTAAATCATGTCAGTTTCTTTTTTTATATAAAAATCATCTACTGTTATTTAAAATTATTTTTCTGTTTGGATTAAAAATAAAACAGTCCAAAAAGTAAATTTGATCTTCATATTTTTTTTTTTTTGTCGATTTTGCTCAAATCAGAAATTTTCTTAAAACCTTTGATTCATAAACCTTTGATGACATGAATAGTCTTGTTAAGGATGCCAAAAACAAATATTAAAAAATAATATCATAGAGAAATTTTATTAACAGCAAATAAGAAAAAAAAAGAAAGAAATTAATGATATATTTCTTTTAACTGCTAATTGAAGGCATTAGACATTAGGTTGGTGGTGTGTTTTTACTAGGCATTGAAAACAACTTCTGCAAATAATTTTTTTTTTTTTTTGCTCTTTATATTGGCCCTGGAAGCAATTTTACTTTCAATGTACCTACTGACATTGGCTCACACACACAGAAAAATGAGAAAATAAATTTACATAAGATTTGACCATGTGTATAAAGAAGGGAAAGATTTTTATAAGATCTAGATGCCTGTTCATAAGTTTTAAACTCAAGCCAACTGTGTTTTTGCCAAGATAATCTATTCAAGTGCCAATCATTTGACACAAAAGCTCATATATATATATATATATGTGTGTGCATATCTATATATATATATATATATATTAGATAGATATAATTTAGAATAATGTTACCTTAGTGTCACAACTGTACTTGGTGACTGTCAGTGTCTTGCCTATGCAACCATCAAACCAAGAACTCTTAATCTTGAATAGGTGAGAAATTGACAGTCACCAAGCACCACTGACTATGTCTATGGTATCCTAACTTGTGTCTGCATATGTTTTTGATAGACATTGAACACACAGTATTCATAAATATAGCAATATATAACTTTGATATTCAACACACTTATTCCAGTGAGTTTTCTATTGGCCTTAGCACCTCTGAAACTCCTCTTTTGATGGTTTGGTTTCGTTTGTTTGGTTTTATGGCATATCAACCTTTGTAGGTTATTTAACGCCAAATCCATTTTTATGTAAATAATCTGTTCTATTGAAAACAGTTCAGTTCAGCATAAGTACACAGTTTAATTGTCAAAAACATTTCCATTTCAAACTATTTAAGCAGTTATATGTAATAATTCAGTTGAGTGTAAATACAGTTTTAATGTCGAAAAACAGTTCTATTTGAAATAATTCAGTTAAGCATAAGCACACAGTTTAAGTGCAAGTACAGTTTAATTGTCAAAAACGTTTCTTTTTCAAGCTATTCAGTTTACTCAATTCATTTTAGCATAAGTATGCTGTTAGTTCTATTTAACCCATAGATAGGGCCCTATCAGGTGCTACCACTCCGGGCCAGAGTGGACCTGGGAGCGATGGCAATGAAGGGGTACTCCGCATTCCCCAAAGCTCCAGCACTGCTGGAACCTCACCATCAGATTGTTTAGTGTCATATCCAGGACACTCGTTAGGGGGGGGTCTTACCCCTCTGCAGAGGTGCAGTCAGTGTATTCTACAGCCCCAGCTGACTGGGAAATCCTCTTTTGATATATTGTGAAGCTGAACTATCCTCTTTGTTTTAATGTCCTCCACATCCTCAAACCCTATTTTTAGATGAATTTTCATTTTAGGGGAAAAAAAACTTTTCATGGAGCTAGATCTGGTGACTATGAAAAGTTCTGTACTTTCATAATGCTGTGTTTTTTCCAAAAACTGCTAAACAAACATTATTGAGAATTGGTACTGTTAAATCATGCAAGTTACTTCCCCTGATACTCTCGAGAAAAAAAAGGTGTTTTTTGGGGACTGGAAGAGAAGCAACAGCCATACTTGTTTATGTGATAGGGGAACGAGGACTAATTAAAAAAAAGGGCGTCTCTCTGTATACTGAGTGTTGTAGTCTCAATTCTTTATATTTAACAGGTACAAATATGTATTGACTTTGTTTTTATGATTTGCTCAGCTGTGCACAGCTATTCAAAATTTTAAAATTTACTGTCTTGATATTTTTTGATCAAACTCCATAGAGTTTGAAAGTAAATTATGAAATGAAAAAAACAAGTCACTTGTGATTTTACCTAAATACATACACATTAAATGTAATATGTATTCTTGTTACTGATCTTTGTGAGCAATTCTTTCAGTGACTTTGCTATATCTATGCTCAAAGTGACTACATCAAAAAAGATGTTGGAAACAAGGTGCTAGGGTAAATAATGTGTTTTAATAGTGGACTTGATCCTCACTAGTTGCCCCACAGTTGAAGAAAGAGAAGGAGAAGAGAAGGAGAAGAAGAAAAGAAAAAGAAAGAGAAGAAAGAAAGAGAAAGAAAAGAAATAGAAGAAAAGAAAGAGAAAAGAAGTAAGAGAAAAGAAGAAAGAAAAGAGAACAAAGAAGAAAAGAGAAGAAAAAAAGAAGAAAATAAAAAGAAATAAAGAAATGCATGAACAATAATTGATGTTAAAAAATGTTTCGGATAGACTTACAGTTAAGTTGCACTTTTGACTTATAGCATCTGTTTCAACGAAATCGTCGAATTTAAGCGACGTTGAACCTGGTTATTACTTAGCTGGGTGACTATTTATCTTAGGAACATCAGGTACCGTATGCAATCTAAAGTTTGTGTACCAAACGAAGTCAAGTTCAGTAAGAATTAGTTTGTTGGAACGTCGATATACCCACGAAAAGACCATAACAATTTGTGAACATCTGCTACTTACCTCACAACCGACAACGCCGGGTTTGTTTGTTTGTTTGGGGTTTGTTTTTTTTTCCCCAATATAACCTAAGTTTAAACTTTCAAAAATGTAACTAATTTCCACCCGACAGAGCATTGTCAAGGACTAGCTTAAAATTTATATCTGTTCAGGAATGTTCACGACAAATTATGACGTCACACATCGTTGTGTACATTACGAAAATTTGCCTTCTTAACCGAAACGAATTCTTAGGAACAGACAACAACAAATAAAATGTTTTTTAAATTTTATTTTAGTGGTAGTTACTTTTCTCCCCTCCACAATCAGAAAAACGGGAATATTCTAAAACTTTTTTTAAAATTATAATCCATAGATATAGAATTTTAGTTTTTTTTTTTCTTTTTGTAAGGTTATTTGGTTTAATGACAGCCATTTAATACTAAATTCTGATTTTTAAGAGAATAGTTTGTCAGTAAGATTTTTTAAATGCATCAGAGCTCAGTTAAATGCTGTCAATTATTGCTATCTAATACTTAAGATTTGATTTAATATTAATAAACAGTTTTATTTGACCCAAACAGAGTGGACCTGGGAGTAATGGCAACGAAGGAATACTCCACATTCCCCAAAGCTTCAGGAATAGAGCCTCACCATTAGAGGTTTAGTGTCTTATATCCAAGGGACTCGTTGAGTGGAGGGGAGTCTGACTCCTCTGCATAGATGAAATCAGTGCATTGGTTTTTTCCGTATTTTTGAAAACTCAAGTTTGTTCCTATGTCACTGCCACCAAATAAATTGTGGACATTAATAGAAAGAAAAAAAATTCAGAAAGGTAGCGGTTCCCAGAAGCCTCTTACAGGAAGCAAAATCCACACATGCCTGAAAAACAGACTTACTGGCACCAAGGTGAAACCCAGTCTCACTTCATAATACTGAAAAGACCCTTTCACTTCGCTGCTAGCAGTGAACATGTGCTCGTTGTTTCTTGTTGCCTGACACTTAGCCATGTCAGCTGCTAGCAAGCTGACACTGCTGAAACATATACAAAACACTACAGCTGGACATAACCACTGACTTTATACTCGCTAACCGCCAAAAATGACTTAATGTTTTTAACATTTTGACTGGGAAGCATGACATGTTTCCACTAGTCAGGAAAACATTCCTTGCAACAGAATAGCTGTTTTTAAGCCAAGAAATAAAGTTGAGTTAAAAGGTATCTCCGTGTCTTTTTCTTTCCTTCTGTGGTTCTTTTGCAGCCTTTACAGACAAAGATGCCAACAAATTAAATGGGGTAAGAAGGGAAAAACAATGGAGTCATGTGTTAAATCTAAACCAATGACCAAAACCAACAACAACCTACAAACTACAAAACAAAACAAATAACCAATCAAATCTTCTTATGCCCAGTAAAATTACCCATCTTTTTAGAAGTACGCCTCCACTCTGATTCAGTGTGGTTTTAAGCTCTGTTCTCTGAGTCAAACAGATTGGTTTAAAAATCATTTGTACTCAATAGAAATAAATGTCATTACTAAATTATATGTATTAGGAATAGTTACTTACAGCTATAATTGTTTACTAAGGGTTATTATTAGTTATTTGAATCTATGTATGAAAACAAATGACTTATGAATTTTAAATAATTACTTGAAACTATACAATCATTAATATTGGTTTGGTTGGTTCTTATGGCTTATTAACCCTTCTAAGTTATTTAATACCAAATCCTGTTAATACATATATATTAAATGTTTTGTTAATGAATAATATGTTGGTAATATTTTAAACAAGCTGAAACTCATTTGTTTGCTCATAGTTAACAGGTTCAAAGTATTGTTATCTAACACTAATAATTCTTTTTAATATTAATGATTTGTTTGCACACAGTTACATGTTTTCAAATATTCCTCATGAGAATTATTCTATTTTGTATTAATCATTTGTTTACACTCAGTTAAATGGTTTCAAGTATTGCTATGTAACATTAACAATTCAATTTAACATTAGTCATTTGTTTGCACACAGTTAAATGGTTAAATAGTTATATCTGATCTGCAGATGGGACCCCAACAGGTAATACCACTCCAGGTCAGATTGGACCAGAGAGTAATGAAAATGAAGGGGTACTCCACATTCCTCCAGGTTCCAGGATTGGAGCCTCACCATCATTTACAATCATATCCAAACATTCTTTTGAGTTAAGGTTTTGTTTGAAAGTGAACATAATAGCGTGATTGGAATTCTATCTTTGCTTACTATGTCACAATCGAGAACTTTAGCCACTTTACCACTGGGATACTCTCCCCTCAGTAGTGTTTGATAGGAACAATTAAAACCATACAACTGTCTGCAAATTATCTGTGTAAGATAGGTTGGTTTGGTGGGGTTTCATGGCATATCAACCATTGTAGGTTATTTAATGCCAAATCTTCTTTATACATATATATTAAGTTTATATGATTTGATTTGGTTGGGTTAGGTTTCATGGCATATCAACCGTTGTAGATGATTTAATGCCAAATCCTCTTTTTACATATATATTAAATGATTTGAAAACACATTTTGTAGATAACATTTTTAAACAAGCCTGAGCTCTTTTTTTTGTTTGCACACAGTTAAATGATCAAACAGTTCTATTCTATTCCTAATAAGTCAGTTGAACTCAAGTTATTTGTTTGCAAACAGTTTAAATGTCAAACAGTTCTATTTGACTCATTGATAGGACCCTATCAGGTGCTACCACTCTGGGCCAGAGTGGACCTTGGAGCAATGGCAATGAAAGGCTACTCCACATTCCCAAAAGCTCCATGACTGGAGGGTCACCATCAAATTTAATTTCATATCCAGAACACTCATAGGAAAGGCAGGGGTTACCTCTACTGCAGAGATGCAGTCAGAGTATTCTACAGTCCCAGCTGACTGGGTTACTGTATAAAGTTACTTGAAACCATATAACTGTGTGTAAACAAATGATGATTATCAAATAGAAATAATTACTTGAAACTATATAATTAATAGTATAAAGATAGGAATACTTGAAACTGTACAACTGAGTACAAATTATTTGGTTGGTTGGTTGGTTGGTTGGTTTGTTGGATTTTATGGCATATCAACCTTTGTAAGTTATTTAACACCAAATCCATTTTTATATAAATAATCTGTTCTATTTAAAACAATTCAGTTTAGTATAAGTACACAGTTTAATTGTCAAAAACATTTCTATTTCAAACTATTCAAGCAGTTATATGTAACAATTCAGTAAAGTGTAAATACAGTTTTAATGTCGAAAAACAGTTCTATTTCAAATAATTCAGTTAAGCATAAGCACACAGTTTAAATGTAAGTACAGTTTACTTGTCAAAAACATTTTTATTTCAAGCTATTCAGTTTACTCAAACAATTCAGTTTAGCATAAGTATGCTGTTAGTTCTATTTAACCCATAGATAGGACCCTTATCAGGTGCTACCACTCCGGGGCCAGAGTGGACCTGGGAGCGATGGCAATGAAGGGGTACTCCGCATTCCCCAAAGCTCAAGCATTGCTGGAACCTCACCATCAGATTGTTTAGTGTCATATCCAGGACACTCGTTGGGGGGGTCTTACCCCTCTGCTGAGAAGCAGTCAGTGTATTTTACAGCCCCAGCCAACTGGGCAACAAACAAATTATTTGTATTAGATAGAAATACTTTATATCATATAACCATGTGCAAAGAACTCTTAAGAAACTATACAAAAAATATAAGTATAAACATAATTAATGCAATTCCTGAAGCTCTAGGCATAAAATGACTCTAGACAAGTTGATATGCCGTTAAAATCAATCAATTAAGCACTATGTGGCATTGACTGCTGTTCTACAAGACTGTATGTAATTTTTGCTAATTCATCTACCACGTATAAAATTCTTTGGCTGTGTCATAGTCAGGTTAATGACACCATATTTATGCTGAAGTCCACAGCAGGTGGAATCACAAATTCTGATAAAATTATGTTGCCTGCAACTTAGAATTTAAACAGTGAGCTAGTAGCACCAACCATTGGAATTTATCTTAATTTTGTTTTATTATCTAAAATTATCAATTTTGTTTAATTATCTTTAAAAAAAAAAAAAAGTGTCGTCCTTACATCCACAATACAGATAAGAATTTTTAGACATTTTTGGTCGTTTTTTTTTACTCAATCAAGTTCTATGATTATGTGTTCAAACTAGGCACAACTGACCATATTTCTTTATTCTTTCCCTCTTCCAAACCCAAAGAAGGTGTCAGTATGTCAACAACAAGTTATGTCTGATGACCAATTTGTAATTTGGGGACTTAACAGTAACTGTTCAATAAAATATTAAGCAAATGACAAAGTTAGTCTTATCTAGATTGTGGATGTAAATGTTATAATTGGAAAATAGTGTTTTTGAGTAAATCTTAAAGAAACAAAAGAATATGTAAATCTTAATAGGGGTGCTATTCTATATAAGCATCAAACATTCTACCTAAATATGTTTGACGCCATAATATGTTGTGAATTAAATTGTACCACCTGTAAAGTTATTCTAGAGTTAAGACTTGTTTATTTTTATGAAATTATGTTTATTAATTGCAACTAAACACTATCAAGTTTTGTTGGGCAGTAATTCATGATCTCATCTTTGCTTTTGTTAAAACATCAGCAGCAGCCTTATCAGTGGGGCTTATATACACACTGACTGTATCTCCTGCAGAGAGGCAAGACCCTACTCTTAAAAAGTGGTCTCCCGGGTATGACAAGACAGCAAACTGTATCTTGTGGTGAGGCTCCAGTTCTGGAACTCGGGGAAGAAAGGAGTACTTCTTCAATACCATTACTCCAAGATGCACTCTGACCCACAGTGGTAATACCCATTAGGGTCCCATTTATGAATCAAATCAATCTGTTTGCAAATTTGATTTGAATACTTGATATGATAACCACGGGCAAAAACTTAAATTACACAAGAAATATAAACATGAACACAATTTCTTAACTTTCAGAAAAACCCTGGACAAAATTCCCTTACTTCTTGGCATAAAATAACCTTGGACAGATTGACATGTTATTAAAATCAACCAATCAATCACAACATGGTCACAAACACTGACAGGCAGTTAATATGAGGTCAATCTGAAAAGTAACAAGACTTAGTGTCTTATGTGAGCTAAGAGGAATAAGTGGATTGTGTTATCATCTAATATGATATCTTGGGAATATTTGTTTTGGAATTTGCAAATTGGCAGTTAAAATGAATGTGATTTGCTCATTTTGAAATGGGACTGTTACAGTACCTTTGTTGGTATTTAAATGACTGGGCAGCATTTTTTCTTCAGACTAAAGTCAGCTTTTACAATAGTCAAGTCAGAAAGTTTGCTTTTCCATGGGCTGGAGTCTGTAGTCAGCCTTTTCTCCAACCCGAAGCTGTGGGCCCTTTGTTATGCTGCTAACAGTTTGTTAGTCATCTGCATGGTTAAAAAGCAAAGTTTGCAATAGTTTTCAGACACCACTATTCAAACTAAGGCAGTATAAAATTAACAATTAACTAAGTGAGAGTTTATTGGTTTCTGCAGTAGAAGAAAAGCCAAGAGTTGATTTCTTTCTATGGGAAACACAAAAGTTACAGAGTTCTCCCTACTCTGCACGAGTTAGTCCAGGGAGACATTTTTTGTCCAGTAGCAAGAAATTTTAAGAAAAACGTTCAATTTCTCAGAGCACCGTCCTTAAAATTGTTTAGAAGCACAGAAAAGAAGAAGACAGTGGTAGAAATTTAACAAAAACCTTAATTTCTCAGAGCACCGTGTTTAGAATTGTTTAGAGCCTTTGGAAAAAAGATACAGCTACTTTAAGGGAAAAGAAAATAACATCAGCCTGTAAATTTCTGAAATTTGAAGCGGGAGAAAGAAAAAGTAAAAAAAAATGAATCAGACTAAAAAGACTAGCGCCTGAAATTGGAAACAAAAAGAAAAAAAAGAACTTTCAATTTAGACACCATATTGGTAATTCTGTCAAAAAAAATTTGTAATGTACAACTTTTGTTCGTTTCGGACCAACGTCGAGTAAGTCCATTTGACTTTCCGATCCTTTTATATCTTTTTGCTTATTTTTTGTTACATCAAAAGTTGTAGTTTTTGCTCTACTATGCACGACAAAATATATGCAATGACTGTATAGATGTATTTGTTAAACCTTTCTTTTTTTGGTATGTTTATTGTTGAGTTAATACTCCCCTACCCTTGTTTCTATACGCTTTTTTCTATCTTTCTTTCTCTCTCGTTCCATACGAAACTACTTGGCTTACTGCACTAAGTAGGGCGATGACCTGCATAGTCCAGCAGGGTTCGAGCCTCAGCTCGTGCCCGAACTTCCCCTCCTCTAATCCCCACTATAATCGACCTACGGACCATTGACCTTGTGTCAAGTCCTGACAAAGACGAATATCAGCTACTTGGCTTACTGCTACAACTGAGGCTTTGTTAACTTCCCTTCCTTCTCTTTGTATTTGTACTCACGGAGTAATTTCGAAAATATAACTTAACTTGCTGCAGCTCTTGCATTTTTCCTTCCTGCATGTTTCTGTTCAGACCTTTTTTTCAGGTCGTTCATCTCTGAGCACTGAGGAATGAATAAACTTGAGATTTTTGGTCCAGTAGGAGAAGACTCCGTCACAAGCACTTGAAATGTTCTAACGAGTGTATGGAGATAACGCCATGCTGTTTACACGTGTTTTTGAGTGGCGCAAGAAGATCAAAGAGGGGCGTAAGAAAGTAAAAAATAGACCCAGAAGGGGTAGGGCTATCGTAACCTACCGGCTACTCAAATCAATTATCATCGTTGAAAATGGATGTCAGCTGACGGCGTTTTTATTTCACTCCTACCGGAAACTAGAGCGCAGACAACTTCGCTCCTGTGTGACGAGTGAATTTCTGTATCAACATAAGGTCTATTTTCGAAATAACTAATTCAGCAGATCATCTTTGAATTAAGTAGTGTTCACTGAAGAAAATACGTAGCATCTAAAAGCCCCTCTTGGTAGTATGATGATATTTTTCATTTTTATATTTAAAAGGGTTGAAGTTGCCATGTCTTAAGATAAAGATATGTAGAGCAAAATTAGACGAAGGAAAATAAAAAACGTGTGCTTTTTGAAAAGGAGAATAGAAGATTAATTTTATTTTACAAAAATGTGAGTCACACAAAACAACTGCTTGGGTTATCAAACTTGATTTACATCTTTTTAACACCCCCGTATGCTTTCATATTAATAAATTTTGATTATTTCCATACATATGTGAGCACAATCCAAAAAGAGTTTAAAGTCCAAATAAAAGTCTTTTAAATCTCTCTAGCTTTAATTTTGTCATGGGTTTTGTCATTATGTCAGCAATCATTTCTGTTGTTGGACAAGAGATTATCTCTATTTACTTCTTGTGTAATGCATCTCTGATGAAATGATATTTTATATCGATGTTTACACCTCTGTCTATTTACAGGGTCCTAAGATAGAGCGATTGCACCTTGGTTATCTCCAAGTATTTTTGCAGGTTCATATCTCTGTTGAGAGTCCATTCCATTTAATAGCTGAATTAGATATAAACTCTGTTGTGTTGTTTTAGCTAGAGCCATGTACTCATATTCACAGGTGGACAGTGCAACTGTAGGTTGCTTCTTTGACTTCCATGAGATAGGCTAGCTTTCTTTGTTTAAATAAAAACAAAATCCAGTACGTAATGGGATGTACCTCTTAAATACTTTAGGATATGTTTTGCTGTCACCCAATGCTGTTGACGTGGCTCTGATAGATATTGTGATAATTTACCTACAGCATATCTCAAATCTGGTCTAGTATATGTCATTAGGTAGATTAGGCTACCAATAATTTCACGGTATTTTCTTGAATCAACAGAGTCACTGTTGTTACTGAGATTCATTTTTAGTCCGCATGGGGTTGCTCTTGGTTTGCAGTTTGACATATTAAATCTTTCCAACGCCCTTCCTATGTATTTGTTTTTGTTCATTTTAACACATCCCTATGAAATCGTTGAGTTTTCCCAGATCTTTCATTTTAAATTCTGACATCAACATTTTCTTGGCGTTACTAAGGGGGATAACTTTGTCAGCTGCGATGATTAAATCGTCAACCCAGGATACGATTAATAATCTCTCATTTTGTTTCATATAGACACAGTGGTCTGCTAGATTTTGTATAAAATCATTCCAGATGAGGCATTCATGTAACATTTTGTTCCAGTTTCTGCCTGATTGCTTCAGCCAATATAGAGATTTGTTTAGCCTATAGACCAAGATTGTTTTAAATCCTTCAGGCTGTTTCACAAAAATCTCATTATCAATTGGTGCACGCAAATACGCTGTTTTTACATCCATCTGGTGGACAATCAGATTATATTGCACCATCATTTGCATCAAGATGCGTATTGAGGTGATATTTGCAGTAGGAGAGATGGTTTCTCCATAGTTTATACCCCTTTTCTGGCTGAATCCTTGAGCAACGAATCTTGCTTTATATCTTTTGGATCCATCCGGGTTTTCCTTGGTGGTGTAGACCCATTTACAACCTACTGTCTTTTTGCCTTCAGGTAAATTTGTCAATTCAAAAACGTTATTTTCCTTTAGGGATTCCAGTTCTTCATGCATCGCCTCAACCCAGCAGTGTGCATCTGAGGAGTCTATTGCTTCTCTATGGGTTCTTGGTATATTGCATGTGGCTTTATAACAATAGTCAAAGTTAATCAAAGCACGATCACTATCATCCTCAGAATTTGTAATGTAGTCATTTAGGTATTCAGGAGGTTTTCTTTCCCTTCTGGGGTAATGTCGAAGCTTAATATCTTCCTCGGTGTATGCATTATCCTGTGTTTCTGTTGTCTTAATTTGTAGGTCTGGGGTTGTAGCTGATGTGTTGTTTTGTACATACTTCTTTTGGGGGAAGTAATCATTATCAGTTGGATAGGTCTGTTTCTGCTGATTTGTCACATTGCTAATAAATTTTATTAGCCTGTGTTTGAGAACTCTGTTATCCTCAGGATAAAAAAACTAAATATGCAGGACTGTTTCTCTCATACCCAACGAATATCCCTTTTTCACATTTCGTATTTAGCTTCTTCTTTAAGTTTTTGTGTGCATAACATGTTGACCCGAAGATGTTCATCTTTTTCATAGATCAGGCTTCCTTCCTGTTATCATATTGTAGGGAGTTTGTTTTAGACGGTTGTTAAAACATCTGTTTCCGATTACTGCAGCTGTCATTACAGCGTAGGTCCATAAACTTTTAGGCAAGTTGTTTTCAATGACCATGCATCTAGCCATTTCAAATAGGGTTCGCCAATTTCTTTCTGCTGTTCCATTTTGGTGTGGTGAATAAGGTGCAGAAGTTTCGTGACGAATACTATTATCACAGAGTAATCTCTGAAAATCATTCGACTTGAATTCTGATCCAGGAATTGTATCAGTTCGTTATATGCTTTCTCATTCCTTTCCGTATCTGTTTCGTCTCCGTTAAGGTTTTTACCTAAAATGACGTCCTTTAAACCTAATGTGTGGAGGTATCCTAAGAACTTCGTATCCCAAATTTCATATTTGGTCTCATCTCCGTCAAATAATAACCTGCTCCACCGACTTCCATTATCTCTTCTGCCGGGCCCATAACCTGTTGAAGTTGCCATGTCTTAAGATAAGGATATGTAGAGCGAAATTAGACGAAGGAAAATAAAACACGTGTGCTTCTTGAAAAGGAGAATAGAAGATTAATTTTATTTTACAAAAAGGAGAGTTACACAAAACAACCGCTTAGGTTATCTAACTTGATTTACCTCTTTTTAACAAAAAGATTTTGACAACACGGAATATTCGCCGCTGAAACCATTTAATAAGCTGTCACCTTCTCTTATACAAAGAGTCTATTACCACACGGCACACTGTCCTTATTAAGGCAAGCACAATGGAAAGTCTGGTCTTTACGACAGCGAAGCCTTGTTCCAGTCCGGAGACGTTCTTAACCTGCCTACCCTGCCAGACGAACCCGTCCCAGTCCTGAATCGATCCTGACCTACCTGCCTTACCAGACTGCCATTTCGTACCAGTCTTTAGACAATCCTGACCGGCCTGTCCTACCCGATACCCATCCAGATCATCTTCAACCAGACGTCGGAACGAACAAGTCACTTCCCGATTTATTTGTTTGTTAACACGTCATTTTAGTAAAATAAAATTGATATTTTGTTGAACTCTACTTCTTGTTTGTTTCCTCATTGTCTTTGCTGTTGTCACATTATTTCTTATACAACAACCTTGTGAGGTCGATATCCTTATTGGCCCCACAACAGGCCTTCAACAAGCAGGACTGAGGTCATTGTTGAACATTAAGGTAGGTTGTGTGTGGTGATAATCAGTCGACTGTTAGAATGATACCAAGTCAGCTGGACATGAAAAAAGGACAGTGTTTGGAAGATTATCACCTAAGATTTGGGCATGTCTAAAAAGTAACATGACTGGGTGTGCTCAGCATCCAGCAGTTCCTTCCCGAGAGGAACATCGCTGTATCGGAACAACCTTCCTATTTACCTTATTTTGCTCTCTGACTTTTTTCCTTACCCCAAGTTCAAAAGGATCATCAAGGGTACTCGTTTTGAAGGTGAGGATGCCATCAAGGGGACCATAATGACGGGGCTGAGAGATATCATAGAAGAATCCTTACTGTAGTACATAAAAGCGTGGCAGAGAAGGATGGCAAAGTGCATTAGATTTGAGGGAAATTAAAGGGGAAACTATATAGTTTGTTGTTTGGAATTGAAATAAATTGTTTGTGACCCCAGTCCTATTACTTTTCAGATGCACCGCTTAAATTTTAATCACTATAACGTCACAAAAAAGTCTTAAGCTATTTGTTGTTTCCAGGTCAGTGCAAGGCTGATAATAGTCCCAGGCTAGATGAAAATTCTTCTGTCGCTGGAGGGTTTGACACAAGGCTTGTTTTTAAATGGCGTACAGCTGACTTTCCTTCTGCTAGACCAGTCTGGTCAACAATTTACCTATTGTGTGAGAAGTGGGGTGGAGAACTGATGAATTCATACCTTTCCCAAGAGCATCAGCGCGAAGTGAATTACAAATAACTCGTCCAAGGAATTGAACTCGGATTGCCAATTTAATTTCCCACAACGATAACCGCTACATTCAGCGCGCCTCCTATGAGAAAGTAAATCTAGGTTGGTTTGGTTTTATGGAATATCGACTATTGTATGCCATTTAATGCCAAATCCTTTTTATACATATATTAGATATGATTTCTAAACATACTTTGCAGATAACATCCTTATACAAGCCTGCGCTCATTTTTTTACGCATGTAGTTACTAGTTTCACCTAATTTCAACAATTCAGTTTAGCATAAGTACAGTTTTTGGTTTACCCACAGTCATTTGTTTAAATACTGTTTTTTGTTTACACACAGTTAAATGTAAAAACATTTCAAACAATTCAATTTAGCATAAGTGCAGTTTAAATATCAACTGTTCTATTTCAAACAATTCAATTTAGCATAAGTACAGTTTAAATATCAACAGTTCTATTTCAAACAATTCAGTTTAGCATAAGTCAACAAAGTTAAATGGTTCCAACTATTGCCATGTATCACTAATTCAATTAAACATCAATCATTCATTTACACATAGTTAAATGATCAAACAGTTCTATTTTAGATAATTCACTTTAGCTTAAGTACAGTCTTTTGTTTACCCACAGTTAAATGTCAAAACCTGGGAGCGATGGCAATGAAGGGATACTGTAGGGAACGAATAAATAAATAAATTAATTAAATTTAAAAAAATAAATAAATAGATAAAAAGAAAACTATTAAATTTTAAGAACCTCCCAGAGGTCTCTAACGGAAAAGGAGATGACGCATGCGTAAAAAGAAAAAAGGATTTTCCTCTTGAAAAAGGAGACGATATTATCTTTCTCTTTCAGGCAGTGTCCGTCGAACCAACAACACCATTTTGCTGTCTGGTGTTTTGGGCACCACGCTACGTTTTGGGACGTAGCGTCGGTTAGTCCCTTCACCCAATAAATAAAGGAAAGTATAGAAGAAATATTTTCGTCTCTTATCTATTTCTATCTTTTCTTTTTGTATATTTCTTTTGGGACTTTCTTTGGGCAAGGCCTTGCGCCGGCCAGTCAACGTGGGGTAAAATAATATAATCAAAATATGGAGTCAGATATCTACGGCAACACAGCCTTGCCCTTAGCCCCTTGACCTTCAAAAGCCTTCAAATCCCACAATACTCTGCATTCCCCAAAGCTCCAGCATTACTGGAGCCTTACCATAAGATGGTTCTGTGTCATATCAAGGATACTCGTTGCGGGAGTCTTACCTTTCTGTAGAGATGCACTCGATATATTCTACTTGGCCAGCCAACTTCGTAGGTTATTTAATACCGAAGCTATTTTGTATAAGAACAATAGTGGAACTATTTAACCCATAAATAAGGCGTTCATACTTTTAGGAAGGGCATAAGACCGAAAGATAACGCAATAGCGCAAGTAGAGTTCGAATCTACTTAAAACGATGTTGCAGTCTAACTCGTTAGCCACGATACCATGGAGACTCTCCCCAGTAAATGTACGCCCTCTTGATTCTCAGTAATCTTAACCAATTCTGGTGGTGTAATGGTTAGCAAGCTTGGCTAGCAAACCTACACGAGTGAGTTCGAGTCTCATTGGGTGCCCCTTTCATATGGCTTTGTGCCACATCTAAGTAAAATGCTTAGTAAATTACAACCAAAAGGAGTCCCTACCTCTTTTCGCCACTATCTGATGGATCATGCTCCCTCAGTATCATAAGTCCACCCTAAGTGGCCCTTCTACCCTATACTCGTTTTGGTCCGGTTGTTAATGTTTAGAGATATACAAGAAACACGCACTTGCTCAAGTTTGCTCGAGTTATTGGGGGGCGTGGATGATGTAATTCACCTTATGTCTGCTAATTATCGGATTTTAATTAAATTTCTTTTCGTTATTTGAAGCAATAAAACATGAAGTTTCTCAAGAAATGTTCCTCAAAATTCTGAAAGCAACATGCTTTTTCAATTGTTTCGTTGTCATACGTCAACCCCCGCCTAAATCTTTAACTCTTTCATTGAAGGTGCATTTGAATGACTTTTATATGTTTTAAAAGATAATTCCACGGAGAATTAGATTTTGTTTTCATTTTTTAAATAATTTTGCTCACTCAGATGTCTTATTTTTGAAGTTCAAAACGGTACTATATTGTTCTTCAAAGCATTTTTTACTCCATTTTTTTTTTTTGCAACTTACTCTTTTAAGGATATGGTTATAAAAGAGGAAAAAATCTGGTCAAACTTAAAAAAAAAAAAAAAAAAAAATGTTTAAAATTGACATCCGTAGATTAAACTGTCACAATCATGTGACTGATTTGTTAAGTAAAAAAACTGAAAAAATTTGATTAAAAATATATATATTTTATATAAATGATAATTTCTAATCTTTGTTTTTTTTTGGGGGGGGTAGTGTAGTTTTTTTTCATTAGACGATATTTCTTCAACGGAGCCGCGCAATATAAAAACGAGAAACTTTTTCCGAGAATTTATCATTTAGAAAATAAAAAGCGCGAATTAATATACTTTTGATCAGCTATACTTAAGAAAACACACGTCGCTTGTTATAATATAGCTGATGAAAAGTGCGGTTTTTATATATCCTTATTAATGCGGCATAAAAATAAGATATATATTGTTTCCTTTACGCTTTGTTTGCCGTAAAGTTGATCCATAAATCTTTTAAAGACCCGATTACGTTTTGTGCGAAATAAAATGTTTACGTTTTTTTCACACACACGTGTTGTTAAGTGAATGACGCGGGGAGTTTACCAATGGACGAGGCTACAATATAGCATCAGTTTAGGATCGAACTAACTCGGGCAACATGTTTTGGGGAGAGACAAGCTTGCTATTAATAGGTTTGCATCAAGACAGGTTTTAGTTTAACTATATTGAGAAAAATCGTCTGAGTTTCTTGAAATATCTCAATTATTAATTTTCTGACAACGTCGAGAGGATCGTTATATTTTTCTACGACTTGTAAAATAATCGATTGTATGAATTGGAAAAAAAGTAACAACTGATGATGAGACTTGAACTCGTTTCCTATGAATCGGAAGCGAACATTGCCAATATACCGTTACTTACTTCACGCTAGTGCCCTTAAAAAGGCATGAATCCATCTCTTCTCTCCTCCAGGTCTGGATAAATAGCTGGGCAAAGTTCTTTAACCTTACCAGTCTACGGAAAAGAAAAGTATATTCAAACCAGCTGTGGTGCGCTTGAAAATTTACCCGTGGTAAGTAAACAGTATTTGAATGTTGGGAGAAAAATCTACATAAATGAAAGTTTTAAAAGATTCGCGAAAGTTTAATATATAATTCTTTTTGCCTTGTCAGGTGGTTAGAAAACGCTTACTGTATACCCAGCTGAATAAAGGGGGTGTCCTGGGTATGACACTAAACGGCATCTGGCGGAAAGGCCCCACTTTTAAAAGTGTGAGAAGTATGAAGTAGCTCTTCATTGCCATTACTCCCAGGTTCATTTTGACAAGGAATGGGAGTACCTGTTTGGGTCCCATCTTTGGCTCAAGTAGATCTGTTTGTAAATTACAAGAACATTTAATAAAACCGTGTCCAAGAAATTTAAACTATACAAAAAATGTACATGCAGACGTACAATGTATGCATTTTCCTAACCTCAAGGTATGAAATACCTTCAGACGGGTTGATATGCCTTTGTTTTTGTTTTTTAAAGAAACGGATAGTAAACAAGGAAAGAAAAAAAGAAAAAAGAAAACAAGAAAAGAAAAAAAAGAAAACAAGGAAAGAAAGAAAAAGAAGACAAGGAAAGAAAGAAAAAGAAAACAAGGAAAGAAAGAAAAAGAAAACAAAGAAAGAAAGAAAAAGAAAACAAACAAAGAAAGAAAAAGAAAACAAAGAAAGAAAGAAAGAAAAAGAAAACAAGGAAAGAAAGAAAAAGAAAACAAGGAAAGAAAGTGTTTGCGTGCATGTGTTTTTAAAAAAAAACTTTTTGTTTCCTTGTTTAAAATATTCTGTTCGAAATTTTAGACCCATTTTCTTATCATTTTAATCAATGTCCATATTTCCTATTCAATAGAAAATTAGAAAAATGGTTGCAAACTGAGAAATCACGAATTGTTTCAGTTAAAATGTGAACTATAGCTGTTAATGTTTTGTTTACAGTTCCTACAAACACGGAACTGATGATAGAAAGAAGAAAAGATAAACGGAAGAATAAATCAGTGCAGATGCGTGTGTTTGTCTGGGTGTCTGATGATAGAAAGATTAAAAAGAACGAAAATAATGACAGAAAAGATTTCGAATTCTCGAACAAATAAATGAATTAGTTGCGACATATCGGAAAAGTAAAGTATTTACTATAACATCAGTGAAAATATTCATTGTTGGCAGACCGAACAGGAGAAGAGAATGAAGAAGACTTATGCGCTTAAATACATCTCTTGTTTACAAGACTTAACATATATGAACTTTTGTGTGTGTGAGAGAGAGAGACAGACAGACAGACAGACAGACAGAGACAGAGAGAGACAGATTCCGCGTGCTCTGATGATTGAAGTTTGTACCTAATCGAGATTAATACCTAAAACTCTGAAGGGGGCCGAATGCTACACAAAGCTTCCTTTTTCTTTTTACTGAAATAAAACTTTTGAAATTTACAACTTAAAGTCGATATCAACTTCGATAAGAGTCTAGAGTTTCTCTTCAAAATCGCCTCCGAAAGAGAGAGTAAGAAAGAGTACTTGGCTCCATCACACAGTTTGTGTGTGTGTGTGTGTGTGTGTGTGTGTGTGTGTGTGTGTGTGTGTGTGTGTGTGTGTGTGTGTAGAAGTGGTTCGCGGTATAAGCAATAAAAGTGGTTGCGAAGAGAGTTGTTTTTTTTTTTTTTGTCGTTGTTTCTTTTAACAGTCAGCGAGTAAATAAACCCATGCCGTCAAATATAATGGGAAGACGTAGAATAAATTTTTTAAAAAATTGTTTTCTTCTCGAGAGGTGGGCGAACGATCAAGCATTGATGATTGTCTTCAGACAACGGTCAATATTGATTGCAGCAATGGAGGAAAAAAAAAAAAAAAATTCCGCTTAGGGTCTCATATTGGTCTGTCTCGTCCTACCTTACCACTTTTTCTCTCAAAATGGTCCTAGGTATAAGCAATAAAAGTGGTAGTGTTGGCCCAAGATTTTTTGTTGTTCTGCTTTTTTAAATAGCTAATAAATAAATTCAATCTCTGCTGGCTAATATTACAAAATAGCGTATAAAATAAAAATCAAGTATTTCACACACACACACACACACACACACACACACACACACACACACACACACACACACACACACACACACATATATATATATATATATATATATATATATATATATATATATATATATATTCCACGTTGGGTGTGAGAACAATCAAGCCTTGATAATTGTATCAAGACAAATGCCAACATTGTATGCAGAGAGAAAATCAAAGTCCGTTTAGGGTTCCATAAACCTGCATTGGCCCGTTATGTGTGTGTGTGTGTGTTATAAAGTTCATTCTTTTGAGAAGTCAGAGGTATACAAAAATGTAATATATATATATATATATATATATATATATATATATATATATATATATATATATATATATATTTGACAGCGGGCATAAGTCTTACAGACATTTTAAAATCTCTTTACTTCATTCACACGTACAAAAATTAAATGAAATAAATATTCCCTACTTTATCCAAAAAACTTTTTGTTTTTGTTAACCCGAAAAAAATTTAAAGACTAATGCAAATTCGTGGCTGAAACAAATCAGTATTTCACCAAGGCCAGTGTTTGACTTCAGTTTTTGTTTTTGTTTTGTTTAAGCCAAAGTTTCAAGTGTTGATTTTCATTCTCGGAAACATTTTTATATTTTACGAGATGATTCTTGAATCCTTTTCCTTTTCATCAGCGGTCCAGAATGATACTGACACTTCTATTTACAGAGTGAAGGATTCTAATATTTCATAATTATCTCCGTTATCTACGTTATATCGGAATTATTGAAAAATGACGTTCAGCGCGAATGAAAAGCTCACAAAATTATCACATTCGTAAATTGAACTGGGAATAGCTTTTTAAGAGCGTTGCGGTGATAAAAAAAAATGTGCCGTTTTTGCTGGGTTACAGTTGCATATAACACACACACAATCATAGTTTTTTGTGATAGATACTTAACGAATGTTTTAAGATTACAGTTTTACGTAAAAATTATTAAAAAAAGAAAATATATAAAAATGAATTTAAAAAAACGATAAAAAACTGCAACATTCCATTAAAATTTTGATGTAATGTTATATATATATATATATATATATATATATATATATATATATCACTTTAGGTTTTGGGGGACCTACTTTAAGTAAGGGAATCATTACAAAAGGAAAGAGTAGAAAGAAACGATATACGATACAATTTACAAGAGATAGGAAGATATAAATTTTCTCAACCCCAACGCTACGGCCAGGATGCGAAACAAGACTAAAAAGCTTAGTTTACCCAACTATCCTATTTACCAACCCCTCCGCTCGGGCAGGATATGACACAAGGTCAATTTTTAAGCGGAGTTTAACAGGTTTGAATTCAGAGTTTTCCTTCTCTTAGACTAGTTGCCTAACCAAGGCTGAAGAACCTAGTCAGTCCTACTATTTACCCATAGCTGGAGGGAGAATAATTGGATTCATACCTTTCCCAAGGGTATTAGTGCTATGTGAAATGCAATCAGTCTCGTCCAGGATTTGAACTCGTGTCGCCGTGTTCATTTCCTACGACGATAACAATTACACCACGGGCACCTCCTAGTTTACCCAACTATAGCCATAGCCTCGAGGAGGAGAGAAGAGATGGATTCGGGACTCTCCCACGGACATTAACGATGATATCTGTAATATTGTATCACCCTGTTTCAACAATAAGGAAAATCGGAACGATGTCTTAATAGACCTTGTTGGTATGAATACCTGAAACACTAAGAAAATCAGTTAGCCAGATAATAGTTATAAACTAAGCTTAGTTTAGCTATGGCACAAGGTTAGAAGTATGGAGCACCTAGTGAGAATCACACTCACTAACAATGGTTTGTTAATCAAGCTTGCAAACCATTACACCACGTAAGGTGTTTCCAAGTTACTGCGATTTATCTGACATCCTACCATGTCAGAATATGGCACAAGGCCGTTTTATGGTGAAGGCCGCGCACGAACCGAGCCCTCCCCTTTATCCCCACTTTAATTGGCCTTCGGGCTTTTGACCTTGTGTCAAGTCGTGTCTGGTGGGAGGCAGCGACAAATACCGGCAGGTACAAAAATTCTTGACCCAGTCGGTATTTCCCTTTTAGGGTGTCTCAGACACCAAGCAATAAACAGTCCAGTAGGCAGGCAAAGACCTGAGGGTGATGGCCCCCTGAAGCCAACGTGTCATACAAAGCAAACAACAGCTCGGTATGAATGCCAGGCGGTCAGACTTACTTTTTTTTTCTTTTTGGTGAAGTCTTACCCATCTTTTAATACAACCGACTATCTAGGCTGTTTTATCCCCTCTCTTCCCCACCTTTTTCTGAAAAACTGACATTTCGCTCAATGACTAAATTCTGCATATCTCATCATTACCGTTCTTCAAAGTTACAAAGTAAATAACAAATAAATTGATAAATCTTTCTCTTATTAATTCATTTTACAATTATTGCATAAATCAAGGTTTAGGTTTCACTCAGTTGTGAAAGAGGATGGTGCGGGGGAACTTCACAAAAAGAAAAAAAAAAATCAATGGACCACAACTGTACTAACAGCTCTGTACGGTCACAGGGTGTAGTCTAGAAGACCTGCCGGAAGCGATGGATGACAGAGACGAATGACGAGAGAGAGTCGGGGAAATCCATGTTAGCAGCTCGACATTATTATTATTATTATTGATATTTTTCTCCTAGCTAGTTTTTCGCACCAATTTTAACTAGTGGTTAACTAGAGTTCAAGTGACAACAAGTATCCTCAGATTTCCAGAACTCATCTAAGTATCCTGACTTTTAAAAGTGCTGTGGTCTAAATGATCTGGATTCTTCCTCTGGTATCTCTCCCGATCTTTTCTCCAACCCTTTTCGTTTATTTTCACTATGACCCGATCCTCGATTTTCGGGGTTTTGTTTCGATATGGAGCCATTGTCAGACGAAAAAATTTCTTAATAAAAAATGACCCAAGTAGAAGCCTTAACACCCCAGCAATCTTAAAACTATTGCCTCTTCCGTTTTGTCACTTGGGGCTGTAAGAAGAGTAACGGCGAGGATCCTAAATGTGACACCAAATATCTGATGGTGAGGCTCCAGTTCTGTAACTATGGGGAATGTAGAGTACCTCTTCATTGCCATTACTTCCAGGTCCACTAACCCGGGGTGGTAGTACTTGTTCCATCTATGGGTGAAATAGAAGTATTTAAGCATTTAATATAGTCTAAACTTTTTAACTGTGTGTAAACAAATGATTACTATTTAATTAGATCGGAATATTTGATAAATAGAATTACCAATGTTAAATTACAATACTTGAAACTATCTAGCAGTGTGCAAACAAATGATTAATATTAAATAGAATTATTTATATAAGATAATTATACTTGAAACCATTTAACTGTGTGTCAACAAACAAGCTCTAACTCGTTTAAAAATAAAGTTACCTACAACCTATTCGCTTACAAACCATATATATAACTGGATTAGGCATTGAATAACTATCAAAGGCTAACATGCCATTAAACCAAATAAATCGTACAGCATCGCTCGACCTGAAGAAAAGCATTACGAAAATAATTAATTAAAAATTATATATTTCTAACAACGGAATTGATACTCCTCGCTATCATTATAGCATTGTCGGAAAATCCTAAGTTGTGTCCTAAAATGTGGAACACCTGTACAAAGTTTTCATAGTCTTTTTATCTGAAAACAGTTATTTGTCACCAGTGCTGGAGGTCGGTGTTCAAGCTCAGATAAAAGCCCAGATTTCAAATGCTGGCAGAATCAGAAAAAGGTTGATAGAACATCATCGTCCCTAAATTCATTGGACTTAAATTTTTATTCTCATTTCCAATGTTGTGAGTTTAAAGAGATGAGGAGTTATCGAGACGGGATATTCCACTTCAACAATTAATTAATTAATTAAAAAAGAAATTTAAAATTTACTTCCGACGTAAATTTAAGGAGCCTCTCCGACAGCATCAAGATTCAAAACTGTCACCTGACTTTTAGATAATCTGCCGATAATAAAGAAAAACACAATGTAAACCTGAGTTAAACTATATATGAAATGTCTTATATACTGGTATGTGAAGCCCTATATGTATGCGAGCGTGACATTCATTATGTTAACTAAATTTTATTATCTTCGTCTTTCTTTAATCTTTATGATACGTTTTTAAACTTTAATCTAATAGAATCAGAGAGAGAGAGAGAGAGAGAGAGAGAGAGAGAGAGAGAGAGAGAGAGATTATTGGATCAACTCTTTTTTTAAATTTACTGTCAGAGTTTTTTTTAACACAACGCCTTGATCGGCGCACCTAAGTTTATCTTTAAAAATAGAAAAACAATTTGAAAACACGAAAAAGAAAATTCTAAACATTAACTCTCTCTCATATATATATATATATATATATATATATATATATATATATGTGTGTGCACTTTTGTGAATTTTTATATCTTTGAGGTATGTTACAGATGTTCCGAATAAATGGAGATATACAATATTTAAGCATAGCCACACGTAGAGTATTTGAACATATGCGTTCATAAAATCAAATAAATATATATACTTATGTTTAAAAAAATGTGTAAACTTAATTTGTTGTTGTTGTTGTTGGTGGTGGTGGTGGTGGTGGTGTGTGTGTGTGTGTGTGTGTGTGTGTGTGTGTGTGTGTGTGTGTGTGTGTGTGTAAGGTACGTAAATATAAAAGAAAAGGGTTTTACGCGTGTATGTATACGTATAAACACACAGAGGGAAATGGATGATTGTGGGTTGGGTAGAAATGCTAAGAATGTCAGCTTGAGACCAAAATGTCATACCCACCTCAGTTTCACTTTCACTTTCGGCAAGTAAAGTGATTTCTTTTATTTTTTTAGAATCTAATGTCATCATGTTTTCTTTAAATCACACACACACACACACACACACACACACACACACACACACACACACACACACATATATATATATATATATATATATATATATATATATATATATATATATATATATCCAACAAAATCCCATTCCCTAAAAAAATGAAGGTGATCCAGTGCATTTTACCGAAGCAACTTATTTTATAAAAAAAAAACAAAATACAAAAAAAAACGTGTTTGGTACCGGTGTATTTGATGAGAGGGCAAATGCGCCCATGCGATACACGCACACACGCACACACGCACACACGCAACTCACTCATTTGCATTGTCTGCTGTGGACAAGAGGAAATAGGACTTGTTTTTTTTTTCTCAGACTAAACTAGAGAAATTCATTACACATAAACGTTGGGTAGTTATCGTAACGTCGATAGTATGTAATTTTTTTCTCTAAATTGTACACGTTTGTGTATGATGTACGTATCAAAAATGTATTGTGTGTTAAGTATGCAAAATACGCGCTTATGTGTCAGAGTACGTACGTGTCGTTCGTGCGTGCATGTCCATGCACAGAGGGGTGTCTGTATGCATGTGTACACACACGCGTGTGTGCCCGAATAGTTATCCAGCCGATCAAGTTTAAGATCTGTTGGATGGGAGCGGGGGAGCGATGCCAACTCAAGAATAGCCGAAGAAAACTGATTCAAATTGAGTCAAAACTTGTCACAAGACAACATGAGTTGTCTCCCTTTAACTTTCTAATTCTTTTCCCGCTTTCAGTTTCTTTCTCTCAATTCCAATTCGTGCTTTTTTTTTTTTTTTTAACCCGCATGACCAATACGGACTTTTACCAATGTTAGACCTACCACTCCGAGAAGAGATATTTACTATTCTCCATCAAAAATATTTTCTCTTCCTGTTCGATAAGTTCTGTGTTTTTTGGCCACTAGATTTAAAAGAATGATTTGCAAAAAAAAAAAAAAAAAAAAAAATCAAGAATCCAGAATTTTGTTAGTCAAAATTTTAATCAAGAACTAAAGAAAAAAACAAAAAAGAATTCAACCTTTAGAAACTTAATCTTTTTTCTGTTCCAATTGATATATATATATATATATATATATATATATATATATATATATATTATTTTACAAGCATTAAAACTAGCCGAGTCTAGATTTAAATAAGTTTGCCATTTTTCCGAAGAATTATTCAGTTAACTAATGTACCATAATTTTCTTAGAAAATTTTTTGGGTTTTTTTCTTTTGGTTTTAGAGATTTTTTTTTTTTTGTCTTTTTAAGCTTTTTTGCAGTGGGGTGCTTACAAATTTAGTCAGCTATGTTTTAAAATAACTTTCATTTCTTTCAAGAAGTTTTTCATCTCTGAGAAAACTCATTTTATAAAGGACCAACTGAATATTTTATATAAGCATTTAATTTGTAATAAACACACAAATGTATAATTGGATACTGACTGTGTCCAATTTTATGGTATCTGCAGTGGTATAAACCAATAATAAAATAAATAAAATTTTAAAATATTTTAAATGAAAAAATTAAAATGAAATAAAAAATGATATAAATTCACAATCTTTCCATTTTTATTTTACCAATACATGGAAGAGACCTTCCTGGTATTCGTATCAGATGGGTGATTTAAAACTAAATCGCCTGGTCCCAGGGGGCCATCTCCCTAGGTATTACTTGCTTTGTGAGGCTGAGTCCATGGCTTGGCACTCAAGGCATTCTCAAAAAAAAAAATGTGGAATGCTGATGAGATCAGACATTTTTTTTGTAATGGCTGCTCATAAGTCTTGATTTACATTTATATCTGAGATTTAAAAACTGCAAATCAAAATGTCTTGACATGTAAAATATATATGTCCTTAGGTTTTGTGATTGTCATATAAACAGTGTCATGACAAAATGTTCTATAATATCTAATTAATGTGTGAGTCTGTTATGCAGTGGCTAATGTGTTCGACTACCGCATCGCAGTAAACAAGTTCAAACTCCAGTCTCACTATTACATTCACTTTTAGGCAAATACCCTGTGGGAAAGGTATAAGTTCCTGACCCAACCCCAGCCATGGGTTACATAGTATCATTACTGTCCTCCAACAAAGATAGTTTTAGCATTAAATAAGCCTCAAAGGTTGATAAGCCATTAAACAAAGAAAACAAACCCAAAAGAATTAAGACCTCACTTTCTTAGTTTGTTTGGGGTTTGTATTTTTTTCTTACTGTTTTATTTATTACTGATAGTTTTATATGTATCCTGTAAAATAAAAAGCAATCATTAGATGAAAAAAAAATGTTTCAGATTGTGTGTTTTTTATTTTATGCTCTATCTACCACTTTTATCAATGAAGCAACTGCTGTGCATAGTTGTCCCATTCTAAAATGGCTGCTCAAATATCCTATCTGCTTTTTTTTTTTTTGACTGGTTTGGGATAACATTTGATATCAATTAACTTCTTGTGAATTGACTCCTCTGTGTACACAACTTGCACATATTTTCATGGAAGAAATCCTCAACTTTATCCACTGATAAAAGACCGAATCTCAACCAAGTTCAAGGTTGAGACAAGCTTCTAAAAGCATCCAAACAAAATGATACACACTATGCAAATCAAAAGCTGATCATCTTATAACTTCTATACATAGTAAAATGAGGAAATTGAATAGAGAAGTAAGAAACCACAGTAAAATTAACGCATGCATACAAACTAAACTAATGTCACTATTTATAGGTTTCTCTCGTAGAATTTTTTTTTCGACCATGAATTAATATTATAAAAGTTAGAGAGTATTGACTGCTTATTTATAGAGAGTCTGCAAGTACATGAATGTCTAGTGAGATGGCAAGAAACCTTTAATGCCAAAGCTATCCTAATAAAAGGACAGTAGTGATACTATTTAACTCGTAGCTGGAGTAGGGTTGGGGGTTTGTTCATTCAATGAATTGACATACTGAGTTTTTTGTGAAAAATCAACCCCTAAAAACTTACTTTAAAAAAAAATTTCTTCACAATATTCTTTCTTCTAATGATGACATAAGGTTTTAAACTAGTTGATGACAATTAAAATAAATTACAAAGAAGTATCCCTATATCTTGTCACTGTTGTTCATCTCTCTGCACATATATATATATATATATATATATAACCATTTAAATTTCCTTTGCTTGCGCTAGTTTCCTCATGGCCGAGAGGTAGAATCTTGGATTGGCATTTGAGTCAACCGGGTTTCGATCCCAGCTTCGGGAATCTAGCCTGTCTAGCCACACTAAAGAGTTCTGATAGAACAAAACAGATCTGTCTGTGGATAACAAGATATATATATATATATATATATATGCTCCCCTAGCCCTGTAGAGTTGAGCTCTCTAGCAAAGGAAGTAAATGTGTTGCCATTAGCATAATGCAAAGCTCTTCATATGAATCGAGCTCTCGGTAGCTGTTAAGTGGATAGATGTAAATAATAACAATTGTGATTCATAACTGTTTAAATTTTCTTCGCTTGCACTAGTTTCCTCATGGCTGAGTGGTAGAATCTTGGATTGGCGTTTGATTCAACTGGGTTCTGATAGAACGAAACAGATCTGTCTGAGGATGACAATATATATATATATATATATATATATAAAAGGATTTACCATTAGATAACCTACAAGGGTTATTATGCCATAAAACCCAGCTAACAACCCTTGCAGTTTTGTATCCAAGATATATATCATGAATACAAAACTGCAAGGGTTGTTGGGTGGATTTTATTTTTGCTTACTTTCATCATTTTAAATTTTGATTTATGAAATCTGACTGATTTTTTAGGGAAGGAAAAAAAAAGGTAAAAAATCCTGTTGACTGTTCTGTAAGCCACTTCATCACTACAGTTTTCACCTCATCACCGATATGTTTGTCACTTAAATCCATACTCATGGGACCAAAGAGATGCTAACCGTTATGCTAGTGATATGGAAGTGAAAACTGCTGTGATGAAATGGCTCAAAGAACAGTCAACAGAATTTTACAAGCCAGGGATACATGCTCTCATTTGAAGGTGCAACATTGCTATTGAGAGAAACAGTGACTATGTTGAGAAGTAGTGATGTGATCCACAGAGGACTAGCTTCATTTTGATGAATGATACATGTTCCTGTGTTGGTAATTATTCCTGTACTAAAGAAAAAGACATTTCTTTTTGACTCACCCGCGTGTATATGTATACACACACACATAGAGATTTCTAATCTTAATGCAAGGGTGTCCTCGTGGTGTAATGGTTAAAGCGATGGACTGCGGAATCGTAGTACGTAAGTTCGTACTCCAGTCGCGCTATTACGTTCCCTTTCGGGCAAATGCCCTTGGGAAAGGTATGAACCCCCTTATCATCCCAGCCATGGGTTAAATAGTACCACTACTGTTCTTCTAGGAGAATGGATTTGGCATTAAATAACCAAAAAAGAGTTGATATGCCATTGAAAGAAGAAAGAAGTAATCTTAATGCTTTATGTCATATTTACTAAAGAAAATTCGTCATTTTTTTTCCTTATATCAATAAAAAAAACAAACATCAAGAGTATTAGATAAGATATTTCTCTGTATTAAGAATGATTTTTTTTGAAGATTATCATGATGAATAGTAATAACAAAAAATGTGTAAGTGCCATTTTCCAAGATAAGGAAATTAGTATACAAAAATTTTCTTCACAGAAATTGTAATTGTGTTGATAGTTGCAAAGAATGTTATATTGTCATCTACAGCATCATAACGACACAATAATAAAGACACGGGAAGACTTCTTTAACAAAATATTTACCTCTCACTTTACTACAAGGGTTCAAAAAGGGTTACTCAAGGTTTGCGTGTGAGAGGGAGCTGGAGAGCAAACATAACTGCAATATTTTGACCCCCACTCTTATGGCTGTCAACGTTGTGTCTTTCTCGCTCTCCTGATGCTCAACTGGAGGCCCTGGGGTCCACTCTGCTGGGTGCTGGCTTTCGTTACTGCATCTTATCAGCAACTTCTCTGGTCCCCAAACTCCATCGGGGTTCCCAGCCGGGTGTGGCTTTTTCTACCACACCTCGTCTATAACTCCCATCTCCAACTGGAACTCGAACTGGGACTGTCTTGACTGAGTTATATAATAGTTCAACACCCACTCGATCTTTGAAATTGCATGTTCGATCGTCATCAAGCGGAAATAACTGTCATGCAGTTCACAGGTCACTCTCTTCCGGTGCATCAGTCTATGAGTGTACCATGGGAATTTTTTTACCTCATCCCATTTCATCAGCCAATTTCCGCCCACGGGATTTTCTCTCATAACTGCCATTAGAATGTGTCACTTCCTTCTGGTGCATCACCTTGGAATGGCATTTTTGGCCGGGTCAAAGGCCAAAATACAACAAGAAGAGAAAGTAAAAATTCAGATATACATACACATCTACTTAGCATAAATATGAGAGAGTGTGTGTGTGTGTGTGTGTGTGTTCACAAAATATCATTCATATATGTATGTTTTTATATATACAAGGAGCATACTATAAGTTTCCAGACTTTTTTCGTATGGGCACTTTTATTGATAGTACACACATGAAACTCTAGTCCCCTTCGAAGTAATCTCCTCCAACTGCAATGCATTTGTTGTACCATACCAACATCTTCTGGAAAGCCCCATGGAAGTCCTCTTGTGTGAGAATATCAATGACCTTCATCACAGCCTCTGTCATCTCCTCAATTGTCTCATAACGACAACCTCTGAGCTTAGGGAATAAGCAAAAGTCACAGGGACCAAGGTCTGGACTATAGGGAGGCTGAGGAACTGTCTTGATGGCCATCTTGGTCAAATAGTCTGTGACAAGGATGGAGTTATGGACTGGTGCATTGTCCTGGGGGAAATGCCACTGACCCGATTTGAAGAGTGCTGGCCTCTTCCCTAGGAATCTCTTCCTGAACTCCCTTAAAACCTCAACAAAGTAACCATAACCCTAACCCTTTGGCCAATCAACTCTGGTGTATTGACTTCCTTACTCCTCCCACACCTCTCATCATCCCTCACAGACTCCTTGGCTTCCTTGAATTTCTTATGCCACTCAAAAACTGATGCTCGATTCATGCAAGATGCGCCAAAAGAAGTCTGAAGCATTCCATACGTTTTTGTGGCATTTTTTCCGAATTTAAAACAGAATTTTATTGCATATCGTTCTTCTAAAGTGTCAGATTGCATTTTTGAAATTCACCATCTGTGACAATCAGGCTTTAGTAGGGTGTATTCCAATTGCTGCTGTAGCTGTTCATTTGAACCTGAAATCATAAAAATTAGTCAGTCATCTCATAAGATATATAGCAATAAAATACTGAATTTTCAAGAGTCTACGACAATTTTAAATGCCCATATGAAAAAACTCTGGAAACTTATCGTATGCCCCTTGTACTTACTAGATGCATACAATGTTTCCAGACTTATTGTATGCACCTCGTATAATATAACCTTTCTATATGTTGCTCTGTCAGCAGTGCCTTGAATACACGAACTTCATCTCCTGCAGAGAGGTAAGCAACCAAAAAATAGAATCATCCTGCATTTGGTTTAAAAAAACAAAAAAAAACTTTTTTAATTGGTAGATCTGTTTTTGTTTAAGGTATAGATCAAAGGTAAGGTGGAGCAATCCAGGGAAAGGAGTAGCACCCTCCCCTACACCTTGGTGTAGTAGCTAATGAAAAGGGAGCCTTTCGGTCACTGTCAACTATGGTCGCCAACTTACTTTTACATTATTATGCACATACAGGTGTGTATTTACCAGACGCCTCCACCATGGCAAGACATGACACAAGGTCAATTTTTCAGCAGAGTAAAGCTGATTTGAATTCAGTTTTTCTTCTAGACTGGTTGCCTAAACAAGGTTTAAAAACAGTTACCCATTGCTGGCAGGGGGAGAACAGATGGATTCATTTCTTTCTTGAGAGCATTAGCATGAAGTGAAACACAAACAGGCACTTCCAGGATTTGAACTCGGTTGCCAACTCCATTTCTTACAATAACTTACTTATTTCAGCAAGTGGGTGTACAAGTGTGTGTGTGTGTGTGTGTGTGCGTATATATATATATATATATATATAATGTCTTATAACAGTTTTTAAAGGTTACCATGTTTACAGAGTGTAGTTTTAATTTCTATGTTATACTGCCTCTCCATACACACACACGTTTGTGTGTGTGTGTGTGTGTGTGTATGTACATATTGGTCTCTCGCATCAAACTTAATATATGAAAGTCCAACAGTTCAGTTAAAAATGTGAATCATTGCACTCCTGACACTGGTCACTTGTTTATGGTGGTAAAGGCTTGTATAGAACCAACCACACCCTGGAATGGTAAATAATAGAAAAATAAGACACTAATATGTGATAGATATACAGGTATATTTATGCGCAAGTGACAGCACATATACAAACATACTGGCATTCAAAAGCACACAAACTTTGGTACACATATATACAAACAAAATCCCCCATTAAATAAAAAAAAAACATTAGTCTTTTTTGGAAAATCTTTCACTGTCTGAAGAATGCATAAAGCATGAAACCCAGGGTCACAGACACCACCTTTATATATATATGTATATATAAGCTCTGTCATTAATATTGAGTACTAATAATCACACACTCAAAGAGTCTGTGATTACAATATATATAAGCTCTATCATTGATATTGAGCACTGATAATTCTGCAATATTTGGTTCATTAACTCACCAAATGAGCTTGTGAGAACCAGAAACCTCTACTCATTATATATATATATATATATATATATATATATATATAATATTGAGGCAGAACTTTCTCCTTTAATCATGGTTGATTAAATAAGACATTTTGTGTCTGCCTATTTTATCTTTGATCACTTCAAGTCTTTGTATGAGTCATTTGATTTCTAGGTGGAATGAATTCAAGAAGGCACTGTATTCCTCCCTCTAAGTAATTTCCCTCCCATTTGTTATTCCTCTTACTCTTTATATAAATATGTCTTGTCATTGTGTTTGTCAATTCATTATTTCTTCCTATGAAGATGGCTCCAGTTGGAGCTGAAAGTACTTTGGAAAAATTTCTATATTCATATCATCCAGAAGTCAAATGACTGACAAAGAGTTGAACAAATCAAACTTGAAGTAGACCAGAAGCATCTGTTCTAATTAATCAAATTCACACATACACACTTATCGGTCAAATCACTCAAAGAGGACATAAAAGTCCACAACATGGTGCACAAGTATATAAAATAAAAAAAAGAAGCTAAATACCAAATTTCAAATTTCAAATTAAATCTTTCTATATACACACACAACCACACCCATCTGATGATTGGATGATCCACATGAAACTTTAATGAAATTTTAATGTTCATAATTTTAGGTTTTAGACCTGCTCTTCCTAAGTACCATTGAACATTTTTTATGCAGCTTTTTTTTTATTTACATAAATCTATACACACACACACTACTCACCGTTAAGAAGTCTATAATAAAAAGTCCCTCAAATGATTTTGATTTTATAATTATTTATAAAAATGAAATGTATACAATAAAATACCATACAGCTAGGAAATTAGTGCACTGCTTCTATTAAACAACTAAAAATTTTATGCAAATGTTACCAGCCCCAATGTTTGCATTATCAAGAACACTTGATCATCTGAATCAAATAGAGAAAGTGCAAACCAATCAAAATTTGTTCATATTCAAGACAGAAAGCATCTCAAAAATATTAAAAACAGAAGTTGCACTATTTTAAGAAAAAAATTACTTTCATTATACTCTTGAAAATGACCATTGCTGGTGGAAAGTGCTCAGGGTGAAAATTTTAGTTTAAAATTTGACTAAAAGAAAAAATATTGAGAAATAGAATATGCTTAAGAGAAAGATGGTTGCTTGAATATATATATATATATATACATATATATGCACACATTTTTACAAGTAGTTCTATTGACAGATATTGAGCACTGATGTAATAAAGACTGCAGGTCAATACTAAGTTGTTTTTATTATGTGTGTGTGTGTGTGTGTGTGTGTGTGTGTGTGTGTGTGTGTGTGTGTGTGTGTATTGGTTTCTTTGTTTAACAGCATATCAATCTTCATGTGTTATTTAATGCCAAAGTCATCCTTGTAGAAAAATATTAGCTATACTATTTAACCCATTGCAGGGGGTAATAAGGAGGTTCATACCTTTCTTATGGGTATCAGTTCACTAGTTACAACTACTAGAGTTTTAACTCACTATGATGTCTCAGTCAAGTGCGTTGACCACTATGCCAGAGATTCCTTCATGTGTGTGTGTGTTTATCTATATATACATAATTCATTATGTTTGTATTTCCATTTTATTGATTGTAACAGAATCATGTCCACCACTGAGAATTAACACACTACCTGGTGGTTTGTTGTAGTTGTATACCTCTGGTCCAAATGATATCCCCAATGTACACAGTGAAAGAAAACGTACACCCACAAAAAGAGTTGGAATCAGATTAGTCACTATTTTCTAGTTATTTCACCATTTCTTTCATGACTGGAGTGGTCAACGTTTCTTTTGTTTAGTTATTCTTTTGGCTAAGGGCCTGTTCTAAAAGAAAACAACAATCAATGGCCAAGTTTTTGGCTGGAGCTGTAGAATACACCAAGTTCACATCTGCAGAAGGGTTAGACCTCTCCCCCTACTAATGTCTTGGATATGACACTGAACAATCTGATGATGAGGTCCCAGTAATGCTGGAGCTTTGGGGAATGTGGTGTACTCCTTCATTGCTATCACTCCCAGGTCTACTCTGGCCCAGAGTGATAGCACCTGATAGGGTTCTATCTATGGGTTAAATAGAACTGTTTGGCATTTAAACTGAGTGCACACAAATGACTTTTGCTAAATTAAATTGCTTAAAATAGAACTGTTTGAAAACAAATGACTGATGTTTAATTTAATTCTTTGTGATACATAGCAATACTTGGAATCATTTAACTTTGACTTATGCTAAATTGAATTGTAAGAAATAGAACTGTTTAATCATTTAACTGTATCTACAAAATGTGTTATCAAATACATATAATTTCAAGAAAAAATTAATATTCTATTCAAAATTCGAATATTTAAAGAGCTCAATGTAAATAATTTCACAAAGCAAATATTATTATTTGTTTTTTTCTTGAAATAATATTTACTCTGTGAAATTATTTACATTGAGCTCTTTACCAGGAATATTTGAATATTCGAATTTTGAATAATTTAATTGTCCTGACGGAATTGTTCCCTACTCCGGATTGACTGGATTGAAGAATACCTAATATAACAGAATTTGGCATTAAATAACCAACAATGGTTGATATGCCATAAAACCCAACCAAACAAAAATCAAAACTAACTCGAACTTTTATTGTTTAACTGAGATACAAATATTTATACCTGAAAATTGAACTCTTGAAGAGTCTAAATTAATCCCACTACGCAATGTTTAGTTGGTCTTATGGCATGTCAACTCCTTGGTGGGTTATTTGACATCAGTTCAACAATTATGCTCTCCAATAACATATGTTACAAAAATGTATCTGCGCAATCTTTCTAGACAGTTAAAACCCTTCATTACTTCAATCCGATCTATTTCGTCTATCGATGGAACTAACTGATCAGTTGGTTGAGTTTTATGCCATATCAACCATTGCGGGTCATTTAATGCCAAATCCATTTTTATACATATAAACAGTTCTATTTCAAGCAATTCAGTTTAACATAAGTACACAATTTAGTTCTATTTGACCCATAGATAGAACCCTATCAAGTGCTACCACTCCGGGTCAGAGTGGACCTGAGAGTGATGGCAATAAAAGGGTACTCCACATTATCCAAAGCTCCAGCATTATTAGAGCCTCACCATCAGATTGTTTAGTGTCATATCTCTCATTGGGAGAGTTTTCCCCTTTTCTGCAGGGGTGCAGTCAGTGTATTTTACATCCCCAGATGACTGGGCCAACTAACTGATCAGAGTGGACTTGTGAGTTATGGCAATGAAAAGTTAACTCCACACTCCCCAAAGATTTAGAGCTGAAGCATCACCACTGGATACAGTTTAGTGTCATACCTAGGACACCCTTTTTTTGTGGGGGGGCGGGTAGAAAAGGAGACTTACCTCTCAACAGGGTAATCAGTTGGCATATTCTTGACCCAACTTTTATTCAGTACAAAAATCTTTCTTCACAATCATTGTAAACAGGCAACCATAGACCTATGTGATTCATATATGGATCCTGAATAGGTACTACTACTCCTAATCAGAAAGGTCTTGGGAGTCATAACAAAGAAGTGACTCCTTGTTCTCCAAAGCTTCAGAACTGGAGCCTCACCACCATGTTGCAGTTTAACAGTTTAGTGTAATAACTAGAACAACAGCTGAATATTAATTTTTATTGTGGAATTCTGCCCTGCCAGCAGGGCTTAAAATTCTTAACTCTATTCCCTATGGAGAGGGATGAGACTCCCCTCAAAAAAAGGGTGGTCTGAGTATGACATTAAATAATATTTGATGGTCATGCTCTAGTTCTAAAGCTTTGGGAAATGTAGAGTACCCCTTCATCGCCATTACTCCCAGGTCCACTCTAACCTTAACAATAATACTTGCTTGGGTCCTATTTGTGGTTCAAATTGATCTGTTTGCAAAGTAATTGTATTAGTAGACAGTCAATGATGCTTGGTCTGATGATTGCACGGGCAAGAAATTGACAGTCACCAAGCACCATTGACTGTGTGCCTACACTGTCTTAACTTAGATCTACATATGTTATATCACCCATATTTATTGATCACTTTTATATAAATATTGTAAACTGCATTATATATAACAAAGGGTCCCCTTTTTAGCATTTTAAATTGTTCTCACTACTATGGACATATTTTTAAAGCAATATTTACATTCTGTACCAACCACAAGATTATATATATATATATATTTAGGCAGCATTTCTTCGTTAATGCAAATTTCATTAAACATAATAGACATTTTATGCCTACATATTTTCTTCTGGATCCGTTCGAATTCCCATATTACTTTTATCGTATTCGGGGGGAATTGATTTAGGTATTGTCCATACTTGTATGTATCCCTAGTACTTTCTGCCTGACTTTGGGCCATCATCAGGGGAGAATCTATTACAAAAGTGATGTAACTTTTGTTTTGGCAAATTACTACTGTGTAAGGACGTCTTTGCTGTTGGAGATTATGGCGTTTGCTTTTAAATGTAATTCTGTAAATAGTGCCAGTAGCTAAAGACATTTAAGTACGTTAGCACTGGTTTGAAAATTAATTCTATTAAGTGCTGGTTGCAGGTTTCTAATATATAGTGCTTCGAGAATCTGAAGTTTTTGTTTATTATTTTGATGTTCGAGTATTGTTGTGTTGTCGGTGAGAATTTTTCGTAGTTGTGTTGTTGGGCATGAATGTTTTTTTAAATGCTGAGCTATTGAATCAATTCCCCCCGAATACGATAAAAGTAATACGGGAATTCGAACGGATCCAGAAGAAAATATGTAGGCATAAAATGTCTATTATGTTTAATGAAATTTGCATATATATAACCTTTTCTCTATAAGGCCAGAAATGTAATGGTTACAGTCATAGGAAATGAACATGGCAACCAGAGTTCAAATCCTGGACAAGACTGTATTTCACATAGTGCTAATAAACTTTGGTAAAGTATGAATCCAATTATTCTCCTTCCAGTTATGGATAAATAGTATGGCAGGCCCTTTTGGCTGGGTCTAGAGAATACACCAACTTCCTCTCTGCAGAGGAGTAAGACCCCCCCCCCAACAAGTGTCCTGACTAAATCTGATGCTGAGGCTCCAGTAATGCTGGAGCTTTGGAGAATGCAGAGTACCCCTTGATTGCCATGGCCCAGAGTAGTAGCACCTGATAGCATCTTATCTATGGGTCAAATAGAATTAAACAGTGTACTTATGCTAAACTGAATTGTTTGAAATGGAACTATTTTGATATTTAAACTATGTACTCATGTTTAACTGAATTGGTTGAAATAAAACCCTTTATATGTATAAGAACGGATTTGGCATTGAATAAACTACAATGGTTGATATGCCATAAAATCAAACTAAACCTAAAGAGTATGGCAAACTGGGCTCTTTAACCTTGGTCTCACAGGAAGAAAAACTGATTTCAAACCTGTTAAACTCCGCTTAAAAATTGATTTTGTGTTGCATCCTGCTCATTCAGAAGGGTGAAGTATATATAATAGCAGAAACCACAAAAATAAGAAATTAATTCTTTTTTTTATCATTATCATCTCAAGGACTTGAATGTTAAAGTTGTTTAATTGAAACAGGAATTGTTAGTAAACTCTGTTTCAACTCAGTGTTTACTTTTTTACTTGTATTCCTCCAAGGTTAATTAATTTAATTAATTTCATTAATCAAATCATCTTTTTGTCTCCCAACATTCAACACCTGCCTTTAACTATTAGCCGTGTATCATCTATCTGGATTCTTTTCTATTGATTTTTAAGTAAATGCATTAACTACTTTGCACATCTGTTAATTATCTTTCATATATCTGTGGTACATCTGTTCCTTTGTTAATTGTTCTAAAATGGTAATATATCTGTGGTACATGTAATATATCTGTGGTACATCTGTTCCTTTGTTAATTGTTCTAAAATAGTAATATATCTGTGGTAATATATCTGTGGTACATCTGTTCCTTTGTTAATTGTTCTAAAATGGTAATATTTCTGTGGTACATCTGTGGTACATCTGTGGTACATCTGTTCTTTGTAATTGTTCTAAAATGGTAATATATCTGTGGTACATCTGTTCCTTTGTAATTGTTCTAAAATGGTAATATATCTGTGGTACATCTGTTCCTTTCTTAATTGTATCTAAATGGTACGAAAAACTTAAAACTGTAAATATGTATTGTATAGTTTTTTTTGTTTTCTTTAATCCAGTTGTGGGATACTTTTAAGTTAAAAAAGGACAGACACATTCCATTTGACTCTTTTGAATGAACCATGAGCATTGTCATGAACACAG
>OY757908.1:63772273-63784789 GCA_963585895.1 Sepioteuthis lessoniana
ATACTCATATGACAGCCCACCCTGTTGGCTAGTGCTATAGAATACATCAACTGCATCTCAGTAAAGGAGTAAAACCCCTCCCCAATCGGGTCACCTGTTGACTGTGGGTGGCAACCCGTCAGGCGTTAGAATGGAATCCTGTTGGTTGAGCAGTCATTGATCCGGTGACAGAGTGTGCAATGATTTGCAACACACCACTTCGGCCCTTACTTGGTCTGATGGGCGGTCAGATAGGCCCGATCCGATTAATTGGCTGTTCCTGTCATGCCCTAGCATATGTATGTTTTTTTTCTCCCAAATGTATTATCTAATCTGCTCTTGCGGAAAAATACCCAACCTTTTATCTTATGAGTGCTAGAAGGTGGGAGCTGAGGGTCAATTGTGTCAAGAGGAAAGGACTTTTTGACCCTGTTAGATTGTTGCGTTACAAAAACCAGAATACCCTTAAAATAATCAACCCCAAAAACATACATAAGAACATTCTAGAAATTTCAGATCAAAATCGCATTAACATTAAAGTAACATTTTTATATTTTTCAACCAATCAGCTAAAAACATAGAATAAGAACATTCTAGAAAATCCGGATCAGAAACTAATTAACAGAAAATTTTTAGGCTCTAAAACGAATAAGTAAATATACGAATTGATTGATCAAAAAATGTCTACACGCTTGAATTTTAGGACCCGCAATAAAACTATTTTTTGATCAACTTTAGTGACCCCAAAAAGTATAAATAACGAATTTAATCAACCAGGTCATTCAATTCATTCCTTCAATGGCCGAAAGTTAGTTCCGTCCACTACCAGAAAGACTTTACCGACTATGAGAGGTCATGAACGGACAGCAGAGAGCCATGCCATAAAACTCAAAGGAAAAAGGCATCTTTTGTCAATGCGACACGTTGTCACCAAGATCATAAGAAAACTCACGTACGGACTTAATGAAAGCAAAGACCCATACTTACGGTCCATCACTCATATACACATGCACATTCCCATGTATGTAAGTAAAGGCAAAATTTTTATCCTCCTTACTTCGGCCAACTATTGATCCATTTATTTGATAGACTTTACTAACATGTGAACACACACACGGGCGAACAACCCTATTTTCATTCAACTGACCATAACTGTATTTCTCATTATTTCTATTCCTATTTTGTTATGATTATTAAATTGTTTGTTTCTTAATATTCGTTGTTGTCATATTCCACTTGTTTACGTGCTTGTAAAATTTGTGTTGTATTTGTGGTGGAACTGAACGTAAAAGTAATACCCGTAAAATATGGACGGGAACTCACTCACAACAAATTGGAGAGCAACATATCCACTAAACAGTTATATGTTTCCACGATGTATCCCCTTCTCAACCAGTGCAAATGGGTTTCCCCCTTGGTACATTCCCAACACAAGTTGGTATCCGTGGTGGGTAGTGGAGCATTGGACCAGCGAAAAACAAATACATATGGCTTTCTAAAAAAAATCAAACAAAACCAGTCAGAATTAGATTCTTCTTCTGATAACGATACTGAATCACCTTTCCCAAGATTCATAGTAATCGAATCTACAAGCTCACTCGTAACAAATATATCTCTGTTCATAATAGAAAAAGGTATATCAAGCAACTTAACGCCGATATCTGTAAAAAAAATTTTAAAAAAGGAAACTGCTTGTGAAGGCGGAAAAAAGAAAATATGCGGATCTCCTGCTGAAAATGACCAAGTTTCACAAATCCTTGAACGTAAGGGGTTCGTGTAAAGCAAAGTACTCACGCTCTGTATAATTGAGGAAATCAAAAGAACTTAAAAAGCAAGGGGTGACAGATGTTAAAAGAATATCCATAAAAAAGAGGGGGAAATGATAGAAACCAACACATGTATAATGGCCTTCAAAACTCCCAAAATACCAGAGAAAATAAAAGTGGGTTATACTATGGAGAGGGTCAAGCAATATGTACCAAATCCCCTGAGATACTAAAAATGCCCCAAATACGGCCATCACGAAGACAACAGTATATGACGAGAAGTGTGCGGGAAATGTAGTCAACAAGACCCTGATCACCTCATTAATGAATGTGATAAATAAATAAATGAGCCAACTGCGGTGGTGACCATCCGGTCTACGCAAGATCTTGCGGCAGTTAGAAACTAGAGAAGGAAATCCTAGCAATAAAACACAAAACAACATTCCTTATCATGAAGCATGGAAGATAGTAATAGGGTCTAAAACCCCTGCTTATTATCACGTAGCCCAAAGAGGAAAAGCCCCACATAAGAAATATGAAGAGATTATGAAAACTTTAATTCAGCTGGAGACGGGCGACTGAGAAAGTTTTATTAATGAGAAAGCCTCGCTTGAACTTGAAAAAAATGACACCACCAGAGCTTCATAAACATCACCCGTCCAAACATAGACCTCCATGGAGAAAATCGATCCGTTGGAGAAAACAGCTATCCCACCGCCCACACGACTGATAAAAAGCCCTACTAAAAATCTCCCAGCAAAACAAGGCCAAAATATAAAAGATCCCGATTACGACCACCAGCTTCTATGGACACCTCTCTCTCTCAAAAAAAAAAACAAAAAAACTTAAAGATAAAAAAAAAACCTACCTCAAAACAAAAAATACAAGAGTCTGAAACTTGTAGGGGGACATGTAATTTGTTTGTTTAGTGGTGTTACAAGACGAGATCTTGCCTTGATTTGAAAAAACAAAAAGAAAGAAAAAAAAAAAAAAAAAACGGAAGTTATCACTTCGAGTTCTCAACTCAAAATGAAAAGTTAGTCGCTCACGCATGGGCTCCGCGCAGAACTTCCGTTTGCGATAAATTAACAAAAAAAAATACATTAATAAATATCCAATCGGAACGCTTCCCGCGGGGAACAAAAATTGCCGTTTCTGAGCCTACAGAAAATATATAAATAGACGGACCAAATAATCATCAGACAGACTTGTTCCTTCACACGACCCGTGTTAAGGATTCTACGCACCGTCCGGCGCCTGTCATCCGATACATCAAACGATCGCCGCAGCTACCAACGCCGTCCTAATTCCGAGAAAACCATCCCTTCACCACGAGACAAGTACGGTACATGAACTTTGTAACTACTACCACTAAATTCATTCTTCAACTGTGAACATATTTCTCCATTCTACTCTCTGTACTTAATCTATTTATAAAAAATTTTCTATAACATCATTACTGTGTTATTGTGAGTATCTATACGTTCTTTGTTTTGCAACCATACGCATTTCTCACCCACAACATTCATATCAACAACTCAGAATATAACAGTGGATATTTTTGGTCCCCCAATTTGTAGATATGTTATTCTCCAATTTGTAGTGGTATGTTGTTGGTGTTTATGTTTGGTCCCCCACAATTTATGTTAGTATATTTGAAAAAGGCAAACGAAGTAAAGATGTGAAACGACGCGTACAAAAGAACGTTCAAAACAAAGCAATACAAACAAACTCAAATTTATACATCAACCATACATTCAATGAAATATTTTAAAACATTACTAGTGTTCTAATACTGTTCGTTAAATATTCCTCTGTATGTGTGTGTGTGTGTCTGTGTAACTGACACTAATTCTACAAAATAAATACTAAATAACAATAGTGTCCGATGCGTGTTGAGTAAGTATTTCTACTGTTTGTTTCTTTCTGTGGTTTGGCGAAATTTCAGTGTTCGAGGCTGGAAAAAGTCTCACCGAAAAAGTATAACAAGGAGGAGAATGGAGTAGACATTTTCATGGCGGTTGACTATTGGAAGTCAAATGTAGAAAAGAGGAAGTGTGTGTTGACTGTTAGTCGAAATGGAGAGAGTGAGAATGTTCTCTTTGGAAGTCACAATGGAAAGAGTGTGTTGACCCTGTAAGTGAAAATGTGAAAGAGAATGAATGTTGGAAGATGAGAGTATTTATAGACAATCCTTGTCATGCAATAGGCTCCAAAAACACGGAACAAAATTGAAGTTGCGGACGTAGTTATGAGCACTAACCACATGGTTTTCCAGGCCAATAGGTTCCCGAGACTGATTAGTTTACCGACGTCCGCCATCTTTGTTTCGGGAACTAGTGGCATAACGGCCATTTTAAAATATAGGAGTGTAAATCCTACAAACTATAGAAACAAATTCAGACTATTTGAAAAGATGGAAACAGAGAGTAGCCCTCAATCAACTAAACCCAAAACAATAAACCAACAAACAGCTCAGGACTAATAAGGAACCACCAAACAATTCGAACAACCAAGATTAAATACAATCAAAAATGTCTAAAAAATCATACGGTGGAACTGTAGAGGAATTAGAGCTAATCACGAAGAACTGCAACTATTCCTGAATAAATATAATCCCAAAGTAGTATGTCTTCAAGAAACATTCCTCAAAGATAAGAACCAGTTGAACATAACACACTTTCAGTCATAGAATCCCTTATACAAAGAGAGACTGTAGCAGCCACAGATCTATTTCCTTTCGCGAATCAATGCCCCTGTTAAGAGAATCGGTCACTCACTGACCAACCAACTGGCAGAGCGCATTGATTCCTTCCCCCTCTCAGGAACTATTTTTCTGGTCCCTTTTCAGTAGAACGGATAACGTCAGAGAGAGTCTGGAGCTAGCAGAAGAAACATATCTCTCCCACATGACTGCACTGATTCCACTTGGAACACTTCGCTCACTGCTAGCTTTAAACACGCTTCCTACGAACCCAGGACCAGCATACAGACCAGCGACGCAAAGAGACACTTTCTCACTCCCACTCCTTCACGCCTGCTACTGAAATAAACCTTACTTTGTTGTGTTGTTAAAAGAAGTTTCGTTATTCATTTGTGTTGCCTAAAATATATAGTGTTAGGGAAATTAACTATTCCCCTCTTAACGCTATAAGACAAAGAACTTCTGTAGGTGTCTATCTTTGTTAGGAAAGACATACCCCAATAGCAAATCAACATCGACAGTGAACTCCAAGTGATTGCTGTCAAAATTTCACTTCACAAACCAGAAAATATCTGCTCCGTTTATATACCTCCACATGATCCAATGAACGACAAAAAATTAAATAGAACAAATTCCTAAACGCCATATATTACTAGGTGACCTTAACAGTCACAATACTATATGGGTGTGCTTGAAAACCAAAAAAGGATACTGGCCAGGAGAAGGTAATCAATAGCAACAATCTCTGTATCTTAAATAACAAATCTACTACTTATCTCAACCCATCTACCGGTCCCTACTCAGCTATCGACATCACACAATCTGATCCTTCAAGCTACATGGATTACACATGGAAGGTCCATAACAATCTTTGTGGCAGTGACCTCTTCCCCATAATACTGGAAATCACACGACCTATCCATGACAACAGACATCCCTGCTGGAAAACAAATAAGGCCGACTAGCAATAATTTAAAAACTTTTACAATAGAAGACTGGTTCAAGATCCTAACAGTGCAGTTCTAATAAATCATTTTACTGAAACATTATTTTCAATAGCAAATGAAACTATACCAAAAACCTTACCCTCAAACAGACGCAACACACCCTGGTTTAAGTATGAGAGCAAAATAGCAGTCCGTCTACAAAATACTGCCCTCCGTAAATTCCAAAAAGAACCCTGTGGGGGTAGTATGTAATTTGGTTATTTCAGTAGATGTGCATCCGTACTTTACGGGAATTGCTCTCTAAATTATTTCCACCACAAATACAACACAAAACTACAATCGCGTGAAAGAAATGGAATAGAACACAACGAACATTAAACAACAAACAATTTAATATGCATATAACAGAATATGAAAACAAATAAAATACATGATGTGTAAATGGCCTTTTGGAAAATAAAGTTTGGCAAGAAGAAAATAAATTTGTTTAAAGATGTGTGTATGTTAACGGAGTCCGTAAATAAGTCGTTCTTACTTACATTAAGTTCATAGCGGGTTTTATGATTGTGGCGACAGCGTGTCGCGTTGATGAAAGAAAGTTTGTCGGGTTTTTCTTTTGAATGTGATTCGCAGCCAGCTGAAGCTAGGTCATGAACTTTAGTTGATGAAGGAAAGGAATTTGTCGGACACACTATCGGCTACTGCTTTACTGGCTTAGTGGCATGTGGTTTTGTCTTCGTGTTAGTCTTCCTGAATGGCTCCCTAACTGTGTGTTATTTATATCCTACAGGTGGATCAAAGAATCGTCCTAAAATTTTGGCGCGTATACATTTATTGACCAATCAGATTTGTATTTTACTATTTTATTTTCGAGCCTAAATATTTTCTGTCAGTTGACTTCCGATACTATTTTTCTAGAATGTTCTATTCTATGTTTTTAGCTGATTGGTTGAAAAATATAAAAATGTAACTTAAATGCTAATGCAGTTTTGATCCTAAATTTCTAGAATGTTCTTAAGTATGTTTTTATTTCTTCTTTATTAAGACTAGAAAAAATGTGTATCCCATAACCCTTAACAAGTAATCTAAACCCTTAAACTGCTCAGAGCAAAGGCAAGGAAAATCATTAAACAAGCTAAAAAGATCAGTTGGCAAAATTATGTAAATAAACTTAATTCGTCCACCAAAACAAACACAATCTGGAAAATGATTCGCAAAATTTCCGACAAAAACTAGTCTAGTCCGTTCAAACACCTAATTAAAATGATACTCAAGTCACCAATATAAAAGATAATGCTGACACATTGGCTGAGACCGTCTTAGCAAATTCCTCCTTCAAAAATTCTAACACAGAATTTCACAAATACTAAGACAAGAAAGAAAACAAAAGCTCAATTTTAAATCGGACAACACTGAAAGCTACAACAGATTCTTTTAATTATCAAAACTAAAAGAAGCCATCCAAAAATCCCACAACTCTGCAGTTGGTCCAGATGAAATCCACTTCGAATTTCTCAGACAATTACCGCCAAAATCTTTAGAATACGTACTTACTGTACTGAATGACATTTGGAAAAATAGCAAACTACCAGAATCATGGAAACTAGCTACCATCATCCCATCAAGTAACTTTTTTTATGTCTTTGGTATGACTTGACCTGGGATTGAACCCCAGTCTCCTGGACCATTGGTGAACACTATCACTGTTCCAATGAGCTGGTTAACTTAGGTAGGTAAATCTTTAGTCTTTTTTCAGCCCACTCAATTTACAGCTAATTTCCAATTCCTTTATTCATGTTTTGCATGAATAAAGTATTTTTAGCAGTTGGGAAAAATTGGATGTTAAACCAGCAAAGAATTTTCACGCATCAAACAATCGCCCAATAGCCTTAAGCTGCCTGTGCAAAACCATGGAACGAATGGTCAATAAAAGGCTAGTTTGGTTAATAGAATTCAATAAACTTTTTACCAACTTCCAATGCAGCTTTAGGAGCCGAAGATGAACAATGGATCATGTGGTCAGATTAGAAACCTCCATACGAGAGGTGATCATACAATAACATCTCGTTGCAAAATTCTTTGACTTAGAGAAGGCTTACAAGACTAATTGGAGGTATGGTAATATGAATGACATACACAACATGGGATTGAAAGGCAGACTTCCAAACTTTACAAAGGCTTTTCTTTCAGACAGGAAATTCTGAGTCCGTATTGGTTCAACCCTATCAAACATCCAAAAATCAAGAAGAGGGAGTCGCTTAGGGGAATATGCTATCAGTAATCCTCTTCAACATAAAAATCAATTGCATCACCAATTGCCTGAATCCTGGAGTTAATAAGTATTTATACGTTGATAACTTCTGCATCACCTCTACATCAAAATATATTCGTACAGCAGAACATCAACTGCAACAGTGCATCAACAAAATAAACAAATGGGCAATGAAAAACGGCTTTAAAATTTCTAAAACAAAAACTCAATGCGTGTATTTTTGTCAATTAAGAAAATTGCACAACAACCCTACATTAAATCTGGACGGATCAGAAATTCCAGTTGTGGACCAGTACAAATTCCTCTGCGTTATTTTTGAGAAAAAGCTTTCATTCCACACACTCAATACTTAAGAGAAATATAGCAAAACATTATAACTCCTTTGTGTAGTAGCCCACAAAGACTGGGGTGGAGACCAGCACACCTTCCTGAAATTATATAGAATCTTAATCCGCTCAAAAATTGACTATGACTGTTTCATATATGGAGCATATTCTACCTCAAATCATTACAGACAGTCCACTATGAGGGATTGAGAGTCGTCCTAGGGGCTTTTAGAACATACCCAGTAAAGAGCCTTTATTCTGAAGCCTACGTACCTCCTCTAAAACAAAATTAGGTCTACAGCGCTACAGTAAACTGAAATTACTACCATCCAATCCGGCTTTTGATTGCTCTTTCAATCCCAAGCAGCATATCCAATTTGATCAGAGAGAAAATAGGACCATAAAAACATTTGGTCTTCGCTGTAAGACAGACATTTCACTCATAAACATTCATGATGCCATTCAACTAAGCTCTCCTTCCTGACTACTAAAGCAACCTGTAGTTATCCTTGATCTAAACAAGCTCCCTAAAAATAAAACTCATCCCTTAACCTACCACGAGAAACGAAACAACATTCAGAAGAGATATCCCAATTAATTACATTTTCACGGATTGGTCCAAAAGCAACAATGGAACCGGATGTGGATCAGTTCTCCACAAGAAAATCTTGAAAAAACGCCTCCCAAAAGAGGCCTCCATATTTTCTGCCGGAATCTGTGCAATAAATTTGGCACTTAAAGTACTTTCAACAAGCAAGAAGGAAAAGTTCCATCATTCATTCAGACTATCTGTTCTACAATCTCTTAAAAACACAAAACTTGATAATCCCTTTATTGTCAAGCTTCTGAACAAACTCAATTCCATGAACCATTGCAAAAAAGTGATATTCATCGGGATCCCAAGCCATATTGGAATTTAGGGAAACGATAAAGCAGATTCATTAGCTAAAGCTGCACTCAATAAGGTACACGACAAAAAAATGCCTATTACTAACCTCAAACCTAAAATCTGGCAAATAATTACAAAGAAATGGCAACAATTATGGAAGAAAAATCCCCACAAGCTCTTCCAAGTACAGCCCATTTTAAAAGAAAAGAAGCTAGATCCTAATAATACCAGAAGAGAAGAAACCACTCTTGCTTGGCTATGCATTAGACACAGATTAACTTACTCCTTCATTCTTAAAGACGAGCCTCCCCCTAAATGTCCATGTGGAAACCAGTACACTATAAAACAGATCTTGATTGAATGCACAAAACTAACCAACATACAATGAAGGTTTTATGTTGACAACAGAAACGAATTATTTAGAATAACTGACCCTAAGCAGATATAGAACTTTCTGAAAAGAATCGGCCTCCTATCAAAGATGAAGGTTGATATATTTTCGAAACTCGCAATCACGTATCTGTGTGGAAGCTAATTATTAACCCTATTTACCCAACCCCTCCGCTCGGGCAGGATATGACACAAGGTCAATTTTTAAGCGGAGTTTAACAGGTTTGAATTCAGAGTTTTCCTTCTCCTAGACTTGTTACCTGATAAAGGCTGATGAATCAGTCTATCCTACTATTTACCCATAGCTGGAGGGAGAATAATTGAATTCATACGTTTCCCAAGGGTATTAGTGCTATGTGAAATGCAATCAGTCTCGTCCAGGATTTGAACTCGTATCGTCGTGTCCAATTCCTACGACGATAACCATTACACTACAAATGACTACATATGCCCTGTTCAAATACGGTTGGTGCTAAAATACAACTAAGATTACCGTTTTCTCCTACAGCCACAGTGTTGTGTCAAACCTTCTGCCATGAGCAGAAAGTGATACAAGATTGATTTTAAGCAGAGTAAAGCTGGTTTTGAATTCAGAATTTTCCTTCTCTTAAACTAGTTGCCTAAGCAAGACTAAATAAACCAGTCTGCCCAGTTATTTGCCCATAGCCAGTAGGAAAAGTGGATTCATGCTTTTCTTAAAGGCATTAGTGCAAAGTGAAATGCAAACAGTCTTGTTCAGGATAAGAATGGTGGTGGTGGTGGTGGTGGTGGTGGGATAAATATGTGCTATTTTCATTTCCTACATTTTGGTTTCTTTGTTTAATAGCATATCAACCTTCATGGCAAAACAATACTTGCAGAAAAATAGTAATAGTATAATTTAACTCATGGCTGTGGGGGGTATAAAAGGGCTCATTCCTTTCCCAAGGGTATTAGTCCAAAAGTGAATGTAATAGTGCGTCTGGAGTAACTCACAATGTCACAGACTAACGTTATTCACCTTGTGATGGGGACTCTTTCCCCATTTCCTATGAAGATAACAATTATGTTATTTGTTTGGGTTTTATTGTAAGTTATTTAATGCCAAATCCATTTTTATACAAATAATCAGTTCTATTTCAAACAATTCAGTTTACCATGAGTACACAGTTTGTCAAAAACATTTCCATTTCAAGCTATTCAGTTTAGTCAAACAGTTCAAATTCAGCTAATTCAGTTTAGTATAAGTATAGATTTTGTTTACTCACAGTTAATGTCAAAACAGTTCTATATTAAACAATTCAGTTTAGCATAAGTACAGTTTCAATGTCAAAAACAGTTCAATTTCAAACAATTCAGTTTAGCATAAGAACACAGTTTAAATGCAAAAAAAAATTCTATTTCAAGCTTTTCAGTTTAGTCAAACAGTTCTAATTCAAACAATTCAGTTTAGCATAAGTATGCAGTTTAGTGCTATTTAACCTATAGATAGGGCCCTCTCAGCTACCATTCCAGGCCAGAGTGGACCTGGGAGCAATGGCAATGAAGAGGTGCTCCGCATTCACCAGAGCCTCAGCATCATTGGAACCTCGCCATCAGATTGTTTAATGTCATATCCAGGACATTTGTTGAGGGGGGTCTTACCCCTTTGCAGAGGTACACTCAGTTTATTCTACAGCCCCAGCTGACTGGGAAATACACAGAGTTAATGTCAAAATAGTTTTATTTCAGATAATTCAATTTAGATATCAAAATAGTTCTATTTTGAGCAATTCAGTTTAGCATAAATATGCAGTTTAAAGGCAAAAAACAGTAAACTCAAGAAACCAGTTTAGTTCTATTTAACCCATAGATAGGACCCTATTCAGGACACTCGTTTGGAGTGGGGGTCTTACCCCTCTGCAGAGAAGCAGTTGGTGTATTCTATAGCCCCAGCCAACTGGGAAAATAGTTATGTTAAATTAACCTCATGTGTCACTATATATATATTTATATATATATATATATAGCAGGGGATAGTCACTATTATATATTTTATGTGGAGGAAGGTCACTGGGGGGGGTCCCTATATATATTTACATTTTTTTTTATATATATGTACATTTACATACTGTCAGATTCATTAAAAAAAATGTACATCTGTTAGATTTTCTTACATATATATATATATATATATATATATATATATATATGCCATTGGCCTAATGGGTAGAGTGTTTGTCGATGGTCTGGGAGACCAGGGTTCAATCCCAGATTGAATCATACCAAAGACTCAGACAAATGGTACTTGATGCAGCCTTGCTTAAAACTCAGCATTATAAGGTGAGGATCAAGAGTAAAGTGGAGCAATCCAGGGAATGGAGTAGCACCCTCCGCTACACCTCGGTGTAGTAGCTATGAAAAAGGGAGCCTTCGGGTTACCCTCAACTAAGGTCGCCAACTTTACTTATATATACATGTGTATATGTATGTATATGTATATATTATCCAACTCAGGCGATGGTGGGATATATATATATGTATATATATAATCCAACACCAACTCAGCTGATGGTGGAAATGATTCTATTTTCTGTTGTATATATATATATGTGTATATATTATCCAACTCAGGCAATGGTAGGATATATATATATATATATATATATATATATATATATATATATATATCATCTAACTCCAACTCAGCTGATGGTGGAAATGATTCTATTTTCTGTAGTATATATATATATATGTGTATATATTATCCAACTCAGGCAATGGTAGGATATATATATATATATATATATATATATATATATATATATATATATATATATATCATCCAACTCCAACTCAGCTGATAGTGGGAATGATTCTATTTTCAGATTTTCTTTCTACAATATCCACATAATTCAAAACCCAACAGAGAGCTCAATGTTAAATAATTAAATTACAGAGCAAATAATTCCAGATAAAAAACCTTTAAAAATTACTCATATTTTTTGTAATAATATTTATTTCAGCAGACCCTAAATTTTTAGGGTGTTAGATCTTCACCTTCAGACAAAGAAATAATATTTCTTTTTCTGAAGATGCAGATCTAACATTTTAAAAATATAGGGTCTACTGACATTATTACAAAAAATATGGGTACATATTAAAGGTTTTTCTTTTAGATACTGTACACACACACACACACACACACACACACACACACACACACACACATACACACACACATATATATATATATAAACGATAATTACTTAATGAGTCAGGAAC